>KZ308486.1:588606-683912 GCA_000376725.2 Ladona fulva | reverse complement strand
GTGTAGTGTATGGGACCCTGCAGAGAAGTGTTGTATTCGGGAATTAGAAAAAGTGCAACGGAAGGCGATACGTTTTGTAAAGAATTGTTACGACAAGACAGTGAGTGTAACGCAAATGCTTCAGGACGCAGGATGGGAATCTTTAGAAAATCGAAGGCTTAGACAAAGACTAAATCTCCTTGATAAATTTAGAGAAAGCACGTTCGTAGATGATGTAGCTGACATAATGCGCCCCCCATGTTACATAGGCCGTTCAGACACTGCGAGAAAGATCAGAGAAATAGATGCTAAAACGAATCGATACAAGAATTCATTTTTTCCGCGAACGATACGCGAAAGTAATAGATTAGCGAAGTAAATTCAGTAAATTCATGGTGCTTGCACCCCCTGCCATACGCCGAAAGGCGGCTTGCAGGGTACTAATGTAGATGTAGATGTAGATGTAGGTTTTGCAGGTTTTTCATGCCCCCCTTCTCGTGGGTGTTTTCCTTCATGGCTCTACATTTTTTCCTATGTGCAAACTTAAGTTTTTCAATCCCGTGTAATATATCCTTCTTTCAATTTCTATATCTCTTGTTTCAATCCCAAAATCTCTTTCTTTAAATATTTCTATGACACAGAGCTAGATGTAAGCAGATACTAACTAGTCTCAATCTATCTCGCCCAGAAGTAAAACCATGTCATTATTATGGAAATACGTACTTCCACCGAAAACTTAAAAATTTATCACAGCGACATGTTTCGCGTCGAGTAATTTGAAAATTGCTTATATCTCGAAAAACAAGATTCTGATAAATGAGCACGTCTTTCTAATCCCTCACCCCTTCTTTCCCTTCCAAACAAACTCTTTGTATCCTGTCCCTTCCTCTAAACCTCACCTCTCCTCCTGACTGGTATATATTGATGCACTGTAAAAGTAACTTTGACTTATGGTGCTCGCTAGCGAAACATGTCGCTGTATTAATTTTCTCTGAAAATGTGCGGAGGTTTATTCCCATTATGACCTTCCAAGAGGTAACGCCTTCGCGTATTGAGTTTATCGCCTATTACCGTAGGTTGTTCTCATTCATTGCAATTTATTTTAAAATCCCATATTCACCCCTACCATATCGTCAGGGTCATCATTATCCTCTTATGCGTCATAAAATCTTCTAAAAACTTTTCTGGTTTCACGAAGGAACGTTTTATCTAGCAGTCGGTACGCCCAAGAACGGTTCACTTAAGGAATTTTTACCAGGGAAATAATGAATTTTCATTCAAGGGTTTCTCACCCAAGATTTGAGTAACCTAAGAATCAATTAATAATATCACCCATCACATACACCAAAAACCATCAAAGAAACAACACGAGTACAATGTACATTTCGATGTCAGGAACATCATCATCAACGGTACAAATGTGAACAAATGTACAAATGTAAGTCACATTTGTACCGTTGATGATGATGTTCCTGACATCGAAATGTACATTGTACTCGTGTTGTTTCTTTGATGGTTTTTGGTGTATGTGATGGGTGATATTATTTATAGCCATCAGCGGTTTTCCCTTGATAAGAATCAATTCACCAGAAAGATATATTACCCAAGAGATGTTTCATTGCAAGATAGGAGAGCAAAGCAATGAATGAATTATGACAAATCAACTATGGACGAACATTTATTTCATCGCTTACCGCTGTGTCGCCTTCCACTCAATTCAGAAGCTGTTGCTGTACTTTCTAGTAAACCGTGTAAACTAATGCAAGTATCGAAAAGTATTTCTAATCTAATTAGATATTCTTCAGATGTCATATATCCTAAATCGCTTTTATCCTTGAATGTACTTTCACGGAAACGAAGAAAAAGCTTCCTGAATCAAGCGAAATTTTATTCCAGAAATATTTAGTGCTGCAAAAAATTCCAGTTTCCTTTATAAAGCATTCGTTGGATGTATTGGGAAACAATAGATGAATAACAAAATTTTTCATTTTCTTTCCAGAGACAAAAGATGTAGCTGACGTAGAATTAAATTGAATCGATTCAATTCGCTGATAGTCTTTGCTTTCCGATATCATCTGTCAAGAGAAATATAACTCGCAGATGGACAAGAAAGAGAGAAAAGATAACGGCAAGAGTTTTAGTGCTAAAAATGAATGACTTTTTTTAAATTTACCATATCGAAACTTGCTGGATGATATCCGCAAAATGTCAAAATGAACGAAAAGAGAACATAAGCGCTCCGGAACAAAAAGGTAGTAATTGGAACATCTCTAAAACGCGTATTACCCGGCCCAAAACTCGCATGGATAAGCGAATTTTGCATTAACTCGATACTTCTTTGCAGTAAAATCATTACCGTAATGGGAGAGTAAATAAATAGGCAGCGTTTCCTGCAGCGGCAGAGTGATTTGCGACAAAAAGGAAATTTAATGGAAAACTTCATCAACGGACAAAAACGTAACGGAAAAGAATGCAGAAAACCCATTTCTGTCCAGAGGGGAAGCGAGGGAAAAAAACGGGAGCCAAAATTCCTTTTTTAATCTCCCCAAAAAATTGAAAACTCGCTGATCGAAGGGAGTCTAAAATATGAAAATTTAATTACGCCGACATCATCGATTTTTTCCGAAAGTGAAACAAACAAACGAAAACAAGGCCATTAAGCCTCTCGAGGACATCAATATTCAACTTTGAAATCCATACGGTCCGCGTAAAAGTTTACCATATTCCAGAAAAAATTCGTTTTTGGGGACTTGGTTTGGGGCGAATGGGGCAATAAAAGAAGAGAATATGGAAGAGGACAAAGGAGGGGCGGGAGAAGAGGGGTAAGATATAATTTAGGATCGGAAAAAAATGCTTTATTTTGCCCCGAAGTCAAATTGGGCAAAAAAGAGAAACGAATTCCGAGGCATACACGCATTCTCGGTTCGGGAGAAAGGGTGTATCGGGCCGCGGGGGTTGGAAGTGGGAGGGTGGGACTGCAGCCGAATCGTATATCAATAATAGAACCGAAAAATCGTGGAAGAGCAAAATTAGGTCCCCCGACAAGTATTATTCTTTCTTCATAGCATTCGGATTCGAGGAATCGACTAATAGTTGTTTATCTTTCGAATATGTAGTATTTATACCCTCATAAGCATACGTTTACAATCTCACCTTGAAAAATGTGTTATAACCATACCGTTTAATTCTCAAAGCGAAAAAGTATTGACTAATTTTGTTAAAAATGTTACTATAGAAGCATCACAGAAATGCTCTCAAACGCAGGTTAGAAATCCTCGAAAGAAATGATATTAGAAGCTAAGATTGGTTGATAAATTCAGGAAAAGTACATTGGCAGAGGATATAATTGGTATTTATGAGCCCCCGATACTTTGGCCGATCTGACAGTGAGCATAAAATAAAAGTATTACATACAAGGCCAAATTATGTCTTTATAAGAACGCATCTGGAGAAAGACTCATTCTTTCCGTGAATGATACGCGACAAATAGTCGTAGCTCAAAATATGGTGGTAGTAGGTATGTATGTAGTATGGTATGTAGGTAGTATGGAGGTAGTAGGCAGTAGCTCAACAATATGGTGTTTACAATCCCTACCACACGCCGAAAGACGTATTACAGGATATCAATGTAAAAGTAGGCAAGAAATATGGAAAAAGTGTCAAAAAACCGTTCCTCCAGGATATAACTGAAAAATATCGATTGCACTATCTATTTTAGTAATGAGTGTGTCCTCGGGTTTCAGGGGTTTCCCGCATAACGAAAATTAGGACTGGTAACAGAGGGTTAATTCAGGGTATTACTCGGAGATATCTAACGATAAACTCATAATCTACGAAAAACTGAGTCAAATTAGTCGCCTTTTTAACGAATCGCATTTTGGAACTACCACAAAAATCGATTTGCCTCTATTTTGCTTCAAGTTCGTTTCGGCCGCGGAAAAATATCGTGGTGCTATATATCTCACCCAAAAAATCCTCTCCTACGTTACGAGAAAAGAGCCTTCCTTCACGCAGCATCATCTCGCACGTCCTTTTTATCGGGCTTATTTTTCTCCCGAATCGATTTCTTCCTCCCCCGCGGTTTTCCCTCTTCTCTCCAGAAAGAGTTCCATTCCTACGCCGGAAGGTCCTCATTTCCTTTCCTTCTCTTTCGACTTCACGCTTCGCTTCTCTCGCTTTCTAATCTAAAAACAAAAAAAGGAAGAAATCCTTTACACCTTACACTTTCGATACGCCGATGCTCAATCTCGTCGCTCTAATCTCAACTCTTCCCTTATTTACGACTTTCCCTTTTGTTTCTACCACCTCGAAACATACGGCGTGCCAGTATTTCACGGCCATTGTGTCGGACTTATCTCGCATGCGTTGTCTTCCTGAACAAGAGTTCGCAGTACGTGGAGAAACGATATCAATGGCTAAAATAAGGAAAGAATAATTAGATGGGTTATAGAAGCATATGTGAAACCCGTTCAAACACCGCCGGTGAATGTAAGCATTTTACATAAATAATTGAACGTAAATAATTGAACTCAGTGATACTTCGGGTAATCAAGGTAACCATACTGGAATCATATTCATTATCCAAATAGCTATGCTATTGCTACATCCTTAAATACTTTTTAAATATTACTATAAAACTACGAATTTAATTCATTAGCCGGTATTGATGGTCGAATATCAATGCATTTGGGCCATTTCAGAATGTTCTGTGCACCCGTCTTTGCAGGAGTACCCTTCAGAAATTTTCATTAATCGAGTCTTAAGACGGCAAAAAATCTTTGTCAGCCATAGTATTCGTTTGCGGACGCCCTCGGAAGTCAAAGAGTCATCGAATGCCGATTCACTCATTCTTTTCTTTTTGCAAGTTAAGAATCTTGCAAGAATGCAAGTTTTTCCTCTCTTAATAGAAACAAAAGGGGACCTTCTATGACCACTGTTACATAACGCGCTGTTTCCATGAGGACCCGGACAAAGCAGTGGAAGGCGTGAATCTAGAATTTCCTCTTCTCTCGATCTTATGCACCACGCAATACACAGTTCGATTTTTTATGGAAGGAACTGTACAGACATCGCCGCAGTCTCAATTAACATTGCAACTCCATAACGCGTAAGTTATAGGGAGGAGTCAGAGGTCTCCAGTACTTCTGAGTTTGAAGGGCGATGTACGAGGATGGTAGAAATAAGACAATGGGAGAGAAATTCGATTTCTTTTGCTACCTCCTTGCGTCGGAAACACTGGAAATTACTCGTCAAAGCGGAAAGTCTACTCCGAGTGGAAGAATAGGTGACAAAAAAGCGTGGAATTGTATGCATTCAAGATGAAGACCGAAGCTTTAAACGGCAGATGGGGATGGAAACATGTTGAGAGAGGGGAAACAGCGTGTTGAAGGTAAAGCACGTGGCCCGTTCGGTCGCCGAATCATACGCAAATGAACTCCAGCGATTCGAAGAATATTGGATGACTTCCGCTACAACAACCCGAAGTACGCGTTTTGTATCGACCCGTGGGGTGGATTGGTGCCTTTGGTGGCATTGCGAACCGATGCCCATGTCGCAGCGCTGATATGCGCTTGTTTGGAAACAGACTTCTTTTTTAGCGAGGGTCGACCCCGAAACGGAAAGCAGAATTCCTTTGTTTTTTTCGCCGAGAGGAGATGCTCTGGGATAACTCTACGCTGGGTGAATTCCGGAATAAAAGCAGGGAAAGCGATTCCAAGAGTATTCGTCATTGAAAGATCTCGATTGGAACCAAGCTCTTTTAATGATTTACAACCGACTTTTAGATATAATACCGAAACTTATAGCTAATAATCCATTTTATGACAATGCTCCCTCATTTTTTGATTTCATTGAATGAATAGCCAAATATGGAACGGTAATTTCCATCATATTTTTACAGGGTCGGGGTTGACCTTGGTGACGGAGAGGTTAGAGTGCTTATATACATTGCTAACCTGGGTTTAAATCCTAATTAGGGCATGGTTGTTCTTATGTAAATGAAAGTGTTGATTGTAAGAACGATCGAATTAGACTAAAATTCGTCCAAAAAATACTTCATTATTATTAATAATCAGGGGTTGCACGAGGCACCACGGTCTGGGTGTCATACGGATGTCCCTAACATACGAGTATAGATACTCGTAAAACATTCTTCACACGTCATTCTACACGTCTTCCTTATGTGTTTTGGGGATTGTTTTCGATATTCATTTTATGAGTAATATTTATTTAGGTAATATCATTATTACTGCTCAAATTACTATTAGTATAACACTAATATTTAAGTAAATGGTCGTTTCATTGAATGAAAGTGCACTGTAACAAGAAGCAAATATTAATTATTGTGATCAACGGATCCATCTATACTGTCTTATCAGAGTAGATTTAGCAATTTATTATCAAATATTTATCAGAAAAATCAATGAATCTAACATCTTAACCTAGGATTTATGTACTACATGGCGGATAACCTTCAAGAATTGTGAGTAGGCTATACGATCCTTTATTATTATGCTGTATGATAAGTTATCCACGAAGATTTCTGCGTCTTTTTAACCATTCCACTACCGCCCAACATCATGCATTCCCCAAGGACTGTATCCGTTAATAATATAAGTTTGGGTCAAGGTGTTGTTTAAATTCAAGTAAATGTTATATTTAAAAACACGCAAATATCACATTTCAAAGCAAAAAACATGACGTTTTCATTAATCGCGATATATTATTCATTACCCTGAATATATAGTGAGTAGTTTGCAAAACAAAATGGGGAATAGTAAATAAATTGGGGTTTAAAATTAGCAACAATCACTGTGTGATCGTGACTTACGCTAAATGTATGCAGATTAAACTTTAGCAAGCGATCTGAGCCTCATATATATGTACACAATGAGCATAATCCATTATATTAATAATAGAGAGAATCTATCCGATGGCGTTTTTTAACCAGTCGACGGAAACACTCAAAAAATGGAAATAGTACCGCGCCTGAAGGTGGCAGGTCATGTTTCGTCATCACCCAACGTAAATATTCAAATTTGGCACTCGAAATTATCTCACGTGGATTTCCATCGAATTCTATTTAAATTTATTCGTTTCGCTCAAAATTTTCATTCCTATTTGCCCCTGCCTTCGGAAAGTTCCCCGTATGTTTCCATTAAAAGTAAATTGGTAATTACTTTTGAAAAATTACTAACATATAGGGTCGGCATTTATTCCTCACTTAGCATTTTAGTCGTTGTAACATATGCGAATGGTGAATACGTAAAAATAGTCGGCGTTGTAAATAAACGGTGCCGCCAAATGCTGTAGTACAGTTAATGGAGGCCGGTGAATTTGTTGACCCAATTATTAAAATGTAACATTTTGACGTACAAAATGACGAGAAGTGGGCACGTGCCCGATACACGCTAGTAATTACGCGGGCACTTTTAATTTATTTATTATTACACGTTGATTACATTCTCGTGACAGCTGATAGGTTCCTTCCAAAGCTAGAAAGAGTAGCGATCCCTGTTTCGGATTGATCTTCCGACACGAAGTATGTCAACGAATGGGCTGACTTCGAGAGATAATTGTTTGAAAGCGTCGACGCTTCCAAATCCGCCGCGTCCAAATAACACCGCTCCTGTACACAGATATCCCTGTGTGTAAGCGAATACCTCCATTCAGACACGACTCATCGCTAGGACCCGCGCGTCGAAATCTCCCGCCCAAACTTACTCGCGGGAATATGGACGGCGAAAAAGTCAACCGTGCGCCTCGAAACAGTATCCAGGAAATTCGAAGATTGACGGGACGAGATGCTATCTCCGCAGCGGAACACTTCCATTCGTAGAAGAGCCACCCAGCCCTTCGACAGCTCCCGCGAAAACTTACACCCGGCATAGATAAGAGCGGACTAGAGTTTAGCCACGCGTTCCGAAATAATTTTCAGGAAATTCGGAGATTAATAGAACGAGATAAAACATACGATAGGGGAGCGAGCGATAAGGAATATGAGACGCCATTACGTGGAATGGAAGCGAACCAAATGAGGCCCAGTGCGATTGGTTGACGGGGTGCGGACAGAATCCGACGCACGGTTTTGCTGGAGAGCTCGGGCACGCACACTCGCCCGTTTTACTCCCCCTCTCGGATGCAGAATGCGGATCGCCGAGTAGAAAACAATGCGGTGCATGGGCGAGTAGAAAGGGGATGCAGAAATAGGGGAGAAAGAGATGGATCGTGGAGTTGCAGGGGTAGAGGGAGATAACGTTGTTGATTGTCACCACGGCTCCGATTAGATGCATCACGTCCCTCCCTCTCTCTTTCAATTTTTCCGACCGAAATGCAGCTCCCATTTCCTCTTGATTCGCTATCGAGTCCATCATACGTTTTCGTGACGTTCAATTAACTAGAGCACAGAGGTTCCTCTTGGAGTACGAAATTCTCTCGTTATTCACTCGCTCACTAGCCAGATAGCTACAAAGCCAAGCGGGGAAATAAAAATAAATTCGTCTTCATTACTTGTTACGTTTATGCTCACGAATATCCTCTTCCATCTAACATAGCTTAAATTTTGATATGAACGATCTCGACCTAGTGAAAAGAATAAATAAACGAATTATTTATTAAAGCGAGTTTAGGCCTCTCATCCTCTTAATCTCAATTACCAATACATAAGTAGGTAATATAATATTCAGAATGGGAAAATATTACAAAACAGAAACACAGAAGGATTAAGTTTACGGGGAAAAATCTTCTCAAACGAAGGTTGAAGAGCCCCACTCTTTTGGAAAACACCCACAAAGAAGAGGGGTGAAAAAGTATTGTCTGTGGAAATAGAAAGGTTCATTGTCGAAAAGCCGAACTTCGATTATTTAATCAGACATAGGTAGGTAACTATAATCGCAATCAGCATAGGTTTCACCGTATGGAACTCTACCATCTCAATGGCTGAAATTATCACGTTCATTACATTTGCTCTTATAAAAACAAAAGAAAATACGAAAAAAGCAGCAATTTTAATTAAAATACGAAGAAGGGAGTCACTAAGTCAGCATAAAATCAAGGGCTTTACTTAAGAAAAAGTTGCACTTCTGCAGGAAAAATCGGGAGTAATTGCGAAAGAAGTCCAACGCAAACATGGTAGTCAAGCACAAACATTATAGATGTGCTTTCGCATGGATAGTGCTGATGCTGGTAGTACTAGTACCAATACTGATACTGGTAGTAACCATAGGTCATACATTTAACGAGAAAACACAGAGATAAAAAATCAACTTCGTTGCAAACAACTGAATTATTCGTCTTTTAGGTCGATGAAGAGTTAACAATCAAATCCGCTAATCCCGAAAAAGGAGGACAAGTAACTCGAAGTTTGGACGTCTTCCCGGCTGATAATCAACTCGCACTGGTTCTAATTAGAGAGCGAAGATGCCGAACAGGAGCTTTTAATTCTTCTCGCAGGATTAAAGCCCGGCGATGCCTACTAATAGGTGCTGTCAGAGGCATCAAAAGGGAAATGGTGAAAAAATATCCTAGGACGGGTGTCGAGTTCTTCTGTGGTTCGTCCGAGTCATGGGGGACGATTGGGCATCGGATTCTAAATGAGAATGTGACGGCAATGTCCAACAGAATGGGACAGCACTTTTGAAATTCATCGCTCATCGGAGCAAATGTGCATTTTATGTTTCGGTTTAGATCTTTGCTGCGATCGAATTATCTAGAAAGGGAGATAAAGGGACGAGGCCGATAGTGCTTATCTCTCATTGCGGCCCCGAGATTTATACAACGGTCGCATACATTCGATGGCTCGCAATTATGTAATGAAAAGACTGTAAATAGCCGTGCATAGCCATTTAATTGGAGCACGAGGGTAAGGAATTCGAGTATGCAATTATGGGAGTTAATTCTTTCGGAAAAATTACCGAAAAGAAAAAAAAATAAGGTCCTAAAAAGATTGCTCATGGAGATTGAGTTCTTATTTGAGAAACAATAAACTCGTTTGGAGAAAATTTGCGTTGACGGATACTAAATTACTCCGCGAACAGAGAGTAAAAGACAAGGTGGTTACTTAATAAATCACTGGCTTGGATAAGGACGCACTTGGATAACGTTGAATAGCGGCGCGAAAAAAATATCTTTGGTAAAGACAGTTGATAAACCGTTCGTATCACCCACATTGATACAAGATCCATAGTCAATTCAAAACGCTTTAAATGACTCATTCGTTATTTTTTAATGATAATTACACTATTTTTGGTAGAATCATCGTTACAAATGTTATCGCTATACGTGGAGCTACAAATTCATTACTACTTTGTTAGGACTCCAAAAGCGCCCATTCTCATCATAGGACTCAATTAGAGAATGTCGAGATAAGAATCGAAAGCATTGTTATCAAAGGGGTCATTGAATGAAAGCAATTTTTCCCAGTTCCTAATATCGCAGAAAAAACTTCAAAGGAATTCACTGCAAAAAGTAGTATTTATTGCCGTAGAAAAATTATTATATATTGCAAAGACACTTCACATATAGTATGACAATTTGTAGAAAAACAAGGGTGTAGAATTACTTAAGATATTATCTGAAAGAAAACAATCTGAAAGTAAATGTGAAAGGCTCGATTCCTAACATTAGATTGCCAGGACTCAGTTCCGACAGACGATTTCGTATCAGAGAAAACCTTTGCCCCGTAGATTCAGGCAACCCAAACATCACCATATCCTTAAGGTTCTGCTTTTCCTCACGGCATAACTCACCATAAGAAAAACTCTTGAATTTTGCTAATAAATAATAATAATAATAATGGATTTACTGAAATTATGAGGTGTTACAAATGGTATATATAAGGGAAAGGAACATGGCTGTGTTAATGTGTTAGAGTTTTGGACTTTATCACAGAGCCATATGGCAATTTATTTAAAAATTTTGAGATTGACATTGAATGAATATAATAAACATTGGCATATTTCCATTTATCATAAAATGAAATGAAAAAAATCATGAAATATTTTCGCAAGTTTGGCTGTGCTGTTATAGGTAAGAAAAATGTAAAATCATGGACAGGAAAACGCCAAAAGAGCCCATGTAAAATAAAAATGTGGAATTTATAATAATCTTAACGTAAACCCCTTTATTCACCAGGAGCTCTGGAGAGAGAATTATTTTATGTACTACTAAAACGTTATCACTGCAAGTAGGAGCAAGTCTTGTTGGCAGTGGGTACAATTAAAAAAAATCACATCATATAAATAATTAAAATGAGACTTTCCAGGATAAATCAGGTAGTATGAATTTTGGTTGTTGTTCGAAGTATACGCAGAAAAATTTTAACTGGTGTACGAATGAATTAGATTAGAGAATCCAATAAAATTAGCTACGCACGTAATTCCCTACAAGTATGAGAATGTATAGTAGGATAGAAGTTTTAGCCGAGGTTTTGAAGGAAAAGAAATATACAAATGCTCGGGAAATTCCCTTACAAGTATTTACTGGAGAAAAATTCGCACAATTTCCATCTGCATAAAGCGAAAATCAATTGCTCCGGAGATTCTTATTGTCCCGGAAAATTCCTCTTAAAAAAATGATAGCCCGACGAAGAATTAAATAATTCCAAACGAGAGGCTCATTCCGACCCCGGGGCCCCCGCAGCGAAATAGCTTTTGAAAATCAAATCCGAGGGCGTATGGAAATTTAGAAAAGGGAAAGAGCGCTCGACGGCGCGAAAATAGCTTTTGATACCCTCTTCGGAAACGCGAAAAGTTCTCGACTCTTTCGGGGGAAACCATCAATTCTTCCGCTTGTGCATCCAGTTAACTTAGTAACGAGAAGCGGCTATTTTCCGAAAAGGGAGGGAGACAGATGGGTGACTAATTGGGGGCGACTTTGGTTCTTATAGGAACAAAGAGGGATAAAAGTTTACGCTGCCTCGAAATCCAGCCATAAACACGCAATTCAGGAAATGGAGGGAGGAATTAGAGGGATTCGGGTTAAAAGGGGAATGCTGCTTTAATGGGATGAAAATTGTCGCTTTGATCGAAAATTGTCCGCTTCCCGCTGCGCCCGAGATATACTCGGGCTGCGATCATAATACGAATTCCTAATCGGGTACGCGAACCTGATTTCGCAAAATCCCTCGACTGTTTTGAGTTTTTTCTGTTAGAGGGCGACAAAACGGTTGTACCGCCACCTGCGTCCTTTTCAGGCAGAAGTAAAAATGGCGATTTACGCATCAATTGTCAGAATGATAATCGCTCCAAACCCACGCAGTCCCCGAGCTAAAGACCTCACGCATCGCGGGTTAACCTCAGGGGGGGGGGGGGGGGGGGGGCAATCCTGACTTTTCAGACCTGCAGAGAATATAAGTGTCCGAACCGCCGTCGCTATCTATCAACGCTCTGTAACTGCGTTTTTCCATTCCCACCACCTCCCAACTAAAATCTATTACATAAGTGTTCTACCTTTTGGTAGATTTATGTGCCTTAAAAATCCATGCTCAACGCTATTTCTTTCGTTTCTTGGTAAGTTACCCTATTATTTACGTCCTCAAAAAACTTTTTTGTCTTTTCTCTGTTTTTTCGCTTTATTCTACCCTCAATTACACTCCTTACGAACCCCCCTCCGTTTAATATTTGGTTCCCCACCCATTTTCTCTGTAAACGTTTAATTACTTCAACTAAAACTCTCTCCTACCCGATCGTCTCTAATAACTTTGTGTTAGTTTAACTTTGGACCCAACTTACTTTTTCTTTCTACGTCATGCCCACAACTGGCGAGCCTCAACCTCTTGATGTCCTCCTTTCTCAAGGTCAACGTTTCACACCCATACAACAAAACACTCCACACCAAGGATTTTACCAATCTTTTCCTGTTCCTTTATCGAGAACTAACATTTATATTACTAGTATAAGATAAGCAAAACAAAGATTGAAATGTTAAAAACATCCACCAATTCACTTAGTGGCAATATACTTAATTTGCTTGCTTGCCCCAATTCCATTGGAGCTCCGGGGTAGTCAGAAGGGTAGCGCGTTCACTTCGGTGACGGCCCGGCTCAAATTCTCGATTGAGGGGCATGATGAATGACTGACTCATCATCGTGAAATAAATTGGGGAATTAGTTAGTTTTAGTTAATTTTGCCTCTCTAAAGCACTGGAAGGTACAGGAAACGCATTTTAGGTCCTGGCCCCGATGAAAGTAAACTCCTGATCTACACCTCCCCGTGGTGGAGAGGGGGCAACGGCATACAATGTGACGGCTAACGTAGACAGGGACCGAATGCTGGCCGGTATAAGCTATCCCACCAGCATCAACTGGTTTAGGGGACCCTCTTGTTCTGGAATCAGCAATCATTCCCAAAGGCGGATGAGCCACTAAGAGGTGATCAAAGGCATAGGATGTGGAAGGCAAAGGGAAACCTCCACATTAAAGATCTAAGGATATCCCAAGAATCAGTAGTACACCATGACCAATGCTTTTATAAAATCTTCCGGATGTAAAATAGTCCCCCAATCGGATCTCAGGGTGGGGACTGCAAAAGCTCATTATACCAAAAAGACGCCATATCTACAAGCAGCCACGTGGAATGTCAGAACTCTACTACTAGGTAGCTAATTAGAAAATCTTAAATTAGAAATGGAGAGATTGAAAATAAATATCTTCGGTATATCAGAAATGAGATGTCCGCAGGCAGGAGATTTCTAGTTTGGAGATTACCGCCTAATCCACACAAGTACAGAAGAGGGCAAACCGGGTGTAGGAGGAGTGGGAATCCTGTTTAACTAGGAGATGGGGAGCAAAGTAGAGGGGTACGTGCAATATAACAGTAGAATAATATTGGTGAAACTGGAATCCAAACCAAAGAATACTGTGATAATACAAAAATATATGCCAACAACGGGAGAAGAGGATGATGTAGTTGAGAACATTTACGAAGTTTTAAATAAGGCGGTAAAATGTGCCAAAGGGGACGAGAGCCTTATAATCATGGGAGATTGGAATACCATCGTTGGAGAAGGAACAGAAGGAGAAATAGTGGGAAAATATGGTCTTGGAAGAAGTAATGAGAGAGGCGACCGGCTAATAGAATTCTGTTCAAGGCATAAACTGGTAATAGCCATAAACTGGTAATAACCAACACACTCTTCCAACACCATAATCGAAGAAGATATTCATGGAAAGCTCCAGGAGTTCTTAGAAGACAGCAAATTGACTAAATTTTGGTAAAAAAACGTTTCAGAAACCAAGTGAAGGACTCCAGAAGTTACTCTTCAGCAGACATTGACAGCGACCACAATATAGTTATGATGAAATGACATCTTAAATTTAAACAAATAAAGAAAAAGAATAGGACTATTTGGGATATAAATAAACTAAAAAATTACAATATCGAAAACGAATATGCTAAAGAAACACAAAATATTATTGAACAACCAACCACCCCCAATATTAGTAGAGGAAAGGTGGGGACAAATTAAGTCTACCACTCACAAAGCGGCAGAAAATGTTTGCGGCAAAGCAGTAAGAAAAATAGAAAAGAATGGATAACGAGAGACATAATCAGTCTTATAGAAGAACGAAGACAGTACAAAAATGTGACTACTGACCAAGGTCAAGCAAACTACGGGAGACTAAGGAACCTGATCAACAGAAAAGCTGGAAAGCTAAAAGAAAACTTTACAAATGAAATATGTAAAGAAATAGAAGAAGACACGAAGAAAGGAAAGGCAGATGTAGCATATACAAAACTCAAAAAATATTTCAAAAAACGGAAAACAGCAACTGTAGGTACCATTGCAGATAAAAACGGAGTTTTACTGTTTGGAGAAGACGTTAATAAGAGATGGAAAGAATACATAGAAGAGTTGTATGATGGAGTACCTTTATCTGCAGATGCCATGGGAAGTGAGGATGAAATAGAAGAAGATGATAAAGGAGACTATATCCTGCAGGAGGAATTTGACAAAGCTCTTAAAGAACTGCGAGACAAACAAGCAGCCGGTTTTGATGACATTCCTGTTGAACTGCTTAAGAAAGCTGGAGATGGAATCAAAAGGGAACTCTTACAGCTTATCAGAGACATTTATGACACTGGAAAAATCCTCAAGGATTACCAGAAGAGCATAATAATTCCTATACCTAAAAAGTCAGCAGCCAGGAAATGAGAACAGAAGAGAACACTCTGCCTTTTGTCACACGCTTCTAAGATCCTGATCAAGATTATACAAAGAAGAGCGGAGAAAATTATAGAAGAGTTACTATCTGAAGACCAGTTTGGTTTCAGACAAGGAATGGGGACCAGAGAGGCCGTACTGGCTCTAAGACTAGTGATAAAAAAACAGATGAGGAAAAACAAACCAACTTATGTTGCATTCATTGACCTTGAGAAGGCATTCGTTAATGTCAACTGGAATGTGATGTTTAAAATACTAAAGAAATCAGGATAAAAATTTAAGGATAGGAGAGTGATTTTCAGTCTATACAAGGACGAGTTGGCTGTGATCACGGGTCAAAATAGCACGGAAGAGGCAACCATAAGAAAAGGCGTAAGACAAGGATGTCCTCTCTTTCCTATATTGTTTAACGCATAAACTCAAGAAGTTATAGATGAAGTGAGAGAAATACTGGAGGTAGGGGTCAAGGTGAATGGAAGGAAAATTGACATGATAAGAAATGCTGACGATATTGCTGTAATTACAAACACAGTGGAAGACTTAGAAAGCATTCTAAATTATATGGATCAAATTCTCAAGGAGAAATACAATATGAAAATAAATGGTAAGAAAACTAAAGAAATTACATGCAGCACAGATCAAGCCCAGGAGCAGAGGATACATATTTTGTTAGGAACAGAACAACTGGGAGAGATTCAAGAATTTAACTATTTGGGAAGCAGAATCACAAAAGATGGTAGATGTAAAAGAGAAATAATAAGTAGGATTCAACAAGCTAAGATTGCCTTTAACTCCAAGAAAAACATCCTTACTAATAGAAATATTGATCTAGATAAAAGGAAGAGATCCTTGAAAGCATATGTGTGGAGTGTTGTTTTGTATGGGACTGTTGGGATACAAGAAAAAAGAAGATTGGATGCATTTGAAGCCTGGTGGTAGGATGTTGAAAATCAGATGGGTTGAAAGAATAACAAATGAAGAAGTGTTTAGAAGAGCAAAAGAGACAAGGACATTATGGATTGACATTCAAACAAGACGAGTCAAATTAATCGGTCACATCCTACGTGGAGACTGCATCATTCGAAGAATAGTGGAGGGAATGATTGAAGGAAGAAACCGTCGAGGAAGACCCAGACTGTCTTACATTCAGCAAATCATGGCCGATGTCGGTTGCACCTCCTACAAAGAGCCGAAAAGCAAAGCAGAACGAAGATCGGAATGGCGAAACCAACCTCAGGGTTGACAACTTAAGAAGAAGTTAATTTTGTTACAGTACTGCACAAATGATTTCCATACGAACAGTTTCCTACACATCTTTTAGCTTGTATTATCGGTAAGTTTGCACGTGTCTTTTACACCCCCCTTCTTTGAGGGTGCTTTCCTGCTGGGAATATTATTTTTTCTAAGATGTTACTTAGATTTTTTACATCCAAAAATCCTTCTTAAGGTTTCTTCCCTATTTCTACTGACAGAGTTATTTATATTTTTTGTAATATAGACTACAGATTAGATGCGAGAAGAGACTTTTAGTCTCGCTCTCGCCTTATTAAAGACCATACTCAATAGGTAGCGTTTCCTAGAGATCTTGAAAAGCTTCGAAAGGGATGAGGGTGTCGATGCGTTTACCACAGCATCCGTCCGAAGAGTAAACCACGGTAACTGTTGCCTGGCTAAGCATATCCCTTTTTGAGATGTCTAGACATGGATTTTATTTTTTTATCGTTTAATTACTAAACATTATTGTGAAAAAGATAAATTAATCTTGCGTTAAGACCTCTCCGCTCTTATATTTGTCCCCCACCCCACTGGGGGCGGCCCCAATGCCCACTCCGCGAATCACTTCTTCATATTCTCAGAAATAAAGCGACATTCGTTTTCTCTTCCTCTTTGATTACCTCGTCTAAAATGAAGCGAATTAAGCGATCTCCCTTCCATTGCCAACAATAATGGCCGCGTTGAATGAGTATGGAAACAATTGGAGACAAGAGGAAGATGAGCGGTGGAGGGAGTAAAAGAAAAGTGAGGTAAGAAAGGAAAAATTGGATTGGATTGGACAAAGTTGAAGGAACGCTGAACGAGGAAAAGAAGAAAGAGGAAGAGAAAGAAAAAAGGGATACGGGGAAGATAGGAAGAGAACAATGCGATTCTCTAAGAATAAGAGTTCTTGGAAGGATTAATACTGTGCGTACCAAATGCAAGAAGAGTTGAGTTCGCTTAATTGACCACTTCTCGAAAGAGCGGATAATAGAGCTGCAAAGGAGTTGAGAATGTGGAAAGAAGGATTTGGGAAGAGGGACAATTCCTTCGAGTGAAAATGCAGTGAGTTAAACATTCTCGAAAATCTACTCAAGGATGTCATCGCTAAAATAATAAAGGCTGGAGATGTGAGGAATGTAACAGAACAAACATTGTTATATATTTTCCTCAATTCGATTGAAGCACTGCCGGTTTCGGCAAAGATTTGTCACCATCAGATAGCAAGATTCAAAATGTTTTTAAAGTTAAGGATATGTTCTATTGAAAGAGGATTTTTAAAATCCCAATTGTCATCAATACTCCCCAACATTTGAGTCGGAGTTACTTTTGGAGCGATTCTGCTCTCAAATATTTATTGATATCATATTTTGATGCAGATTCGTAGATGGTACTGAGAGGTATCTGTCTTTACTTAGTCCCTACTCCTAATATTTTTTACTTATCCATCAAAATCTCCTTGGAAATGCAAAATAACCATACTCATAGCTTCTTGGACCCTTCACCGTATTAAAAATAAAATTTCATTCTTTATTCTCCGTTTGCCCATTCATACGATCACACTGTTCCTGTTCCCTCAAATTAATTTATTTTACAGGTGGACATTTTTGAATAGGTATTCTTTGAAACTTTACTTTGAACGGTATGTAGTTCTCATGACCACAGAACACATACTTTCTTCGCGGGAAATTCTCAAAACTCCGTGAGAATCATTCACTTCGAAAATAACCTTTGACGGCTGAGTATTTCGTGGGCAAAATTCCAGGCTTCTTTTTCATTAACCGGAATATTCTGAGAGTGATTTTAATTGTAATTTAGTGCCGAGGAAAACATTCCAAAAAATGAATAAGAAGCGACGTTTAAGTTCATCAACAAGCGAGAGAACTCGGGCAACACGAAAATGATGGGCAAAATTAACCTGAAATATCGAAATGGAATCGCTCGTGGGTTGGCTCCCGCCAGTATACCATTTAATCACGGAATCACTCCAGCAGCTTAATCTCTGGTCGAAATTCTTTCTCCGGTCCGTCCACCGAAGCAAATTCGCGCGGATCAGATAAAAACCATAATTCGATTAACATCAAATCGGATCTGGCATTCTGCGAACGCTTTCAAGTTCCGCAGTCAAATCGTTTGTAATATTGAAAGTTAATTAGTAGCCACTTAGGAACGTCAGCGGGCACACCGTTCTCGGCTACAACATATGATTTTTCCGCATCTCTGTCGGGCGCTTCGTTTCAAAATTCATACCCTTCTTTGAGCCGATGCAAATCGCGACGCTGTGCGAATGTTTCGACTAGCAGCGATCGTGTGAATGGATGCAAAGAGTGGGAAAAGGAGAGCGAACGTGGAAATGCGCTGGAGGGAACTGAAACCAGTGTAATCAGGCTTTTGCTTCTGTAGGCTCAACACGGGAGGAGATCCGGGTCAACTCAGCTGTTGTCTACTCGGCGACACTCGGTGGAAGCATCACTCCCTGGTTGGGAGGTTGTAAGGTTTAAGGGCATCATTTAATAACAGAAAGCTAGATAGGTATTTATTGCTTTCAACAAAGAAAAATGTATACAATAAGGTTTTATAAAAAACTGGAAGCTTTAGGTTGCCCCCTAGGTTAATATGTGCTGAGGCAACTATGATACAGAAATATTGTATCTTATCTGAATACATCCTCTTTATCACTCAGTCATGAAAATAAAATCAATCGACGAAGCCATCTCTTTGTGGAACTCCATCTTAGATGAGGATGTAAATAACTAAGTAAAATTTCAGAGGAAATTTTATTTCACTGGCACAACACCACTAAAGTGAGTGTTTAGGGGAGGGAGGGACAGCATGGTTAATAATAGACAGCGGGGGAGAGTAGCTCGGGAAAAAGTGATTCTTAGCGAGGGTGTAGTTATGTTTAAGGTGAAGTATTAGTACACGTTTTTATGTATACATACGTGTGCTCTTTTTGTGTTTTTGTGCCTGATGATGAACATATAGTTTGAAATCAGTTCCAAAGGGGGCTTTACAACTTTTAAAACTCACACAAAATTATTCATACGAATCAAAGACCTAGTCTTGGTGGTCACTTTCTTACGGGTTCATCAAGGATGCCGTGTTTATACCACCTTTAGCAGAGTTCAGAGCAAGAATCTACACTGTAACTGAACAAGTTACGCCTGACATGCTGCAGCGAGTTTGGAAATAAATCAACTTCGGATGGTATGTGTGCCACATAAGAAAGGGAAGTCATATTGAGCCTATTTAGCTATAAGATAAATGACTTGATGAATTTTCTAACAAAATGACACCAAAACTGTTTCTGTAAGTCATATGAATAAATCTCCATGAATTTTCAAAGTTGTTAAGTCCTTATTGAAACACTCTGTATACATTTTGTAGCTTGAAAGACGCTTAATCGATCACCCACGTTGGGTTATTGCAATGATTTCTTCGCAGTGCGTAATGACGATCACTTCTTTCCTGTACACTCATAAACAAGTTCTTGAATTTAAAGAATATTTCCTTAGAATTTGAGTTTACGACGAAGACTTTGAAGAAATCAAGGCCAAACTAACTCACTCCTCATCTTGCCTAGTTGCCTCATCCCCTCTTTGAAGCACTTTGTGGTTAATGGTAGAGGGAATGTGGTTTTAACCAGCTTGCGGACTTAATATTATACATAAACAGCAAAGCTCTTAATTTGTTCGCCCAGAGCAATAGATTTTCACCCCTCTATATGGAGTAGTGATATATGTAATAACTGGTAAAGAAAATAGTGAAGCCCTTCCACTCATAATTATCAACTGATGTGTTTAAATGGGTTGTTGGTTGCTACACTATGCAGTTTCATGTCGAGAAGCCGTCTATGAAATTTCCATGAAATTTCTATAGTACTATGTAAAGGCTATCAAACATCAAATTCAAAATTATTCAAAAATATCCCAAAATCAAAGCATTTGCTAACTAGTAGAAAATTTCCCACGATTTACCATCACCGCGTTATCTTTTCGTCTAGTAAACTATCTCTCAAATAAAAACGAACAAAAAAAGATAGATGAGAAATAAGACGGAAAGAACCTAGAAAAAGATACAGAAGGAGAAATCTAATAGAGAAAGGAGGGAAGACTTTTGAACTAATTAAACCCTTTATTGGTGAAATTAAACTGAAGCACTTTATCGAAATTAAGTCACTGAAAACTTCAAATGAAAGTTTATTTTAATCCCGTGGTGTGCATCGAAAGTTGTGGAAGGAAGAATTTCTCTGAAATATCCTGAATAAAACGAGGAAGAAAATGTTATTTGTCGAGTCTACGAAAATGCTTCCCAGATCGAGGATCGAAAGTAACTGAATGCTATCCAATTAAGCAAGGCACTGCGTTAGGAATACGCTTGACGCAAATGCCAAGACCAGATATGGCCCACTACTCATGGAATTATCTTTCCTAGAAATGACGCAGCATCCCTAAACTAGGAGAATTGAAACCATCGGTTCCATAAAATAGCAACCGATATGATCGGGGTGAAACGAAAAGCACTTGCACTCCACTGTGTTTGAGCTACGTGCACAGATGAATATATCCTTCATCCTCATGAAATCCTCTATGAAATTCAACGAAATTCTACGAGGCAACGGTCGCGTTAACTGCGCTATCCCAACGATGTCACAGAGGACAGGAAATACTATGTAATGGAATCTCTCTTCCAGCTTCTCGTAAGCTATATCAAAAGGATCTGAATTGGAAATCAGTTTAAGACTGCCTCTATTCTGATATATTTGGGATGCAATTATCTACGACATGTAGGATTTATTTATTAATTCGCTTAGGATTTCGTTTTACTGTAGACCGGAGTTATTCTATTTTACTAGACGAGTAGCGATGGAAATATTATCATTCAAGTAAGAGCCCATTGAAGGAGAAAACGCTCCATTCCCATAATGTTTTCGTATTTCCGCATATTTTATGCAGATTGTAAGCCCCAAGAATGCACTCATGGGTAAACGAGTGCCTAAATAATTTGTTACATGCAAAGTTCGTTAGAATAAAATCAATATGATCGATAGCATTGATCGATTATACTCTTTTGAGGAAACATGTAAGAAACATATATAGTATTGTAAGTAGATCAAATTCCCCATTTATAATTAGCGTCATTAGCATTTCCATCTTACTGTCCGTTTTTTAATAGGTAAAGGTGCTTCAAAATTTCATAAGCTTCTCGAAATGCATTTAAATTATAGTCATATACGTGATAGACATTATAAAATCAACATGATCAGGCGTAACTTTGTGGAAAGCCATAATAATAAGTTGAGAGACTTAGTAATTTTCCACTGATTTTTATTTGAACGACCGGTTTCGTAAGGAGTTCTTTACGAAACCGGTCGTTCGAATAAAAATCAGTATAAAATTACTAAGTCTCTCAACTTATTATTTCGTTAGAATACATACATAGAAACATCGACTGCATCCCTTGCACCCTTTTCACGAAAAAACTCATAAATGTTGTAGATAAAACAAAAATCATTTATTAGGCAATTGTACGGACTTATCATTGGACTAAATGTGTTACCTGCAAATTTCTGCAATAAAAAACTTTTTGGATAGGTTTAATAATTTCTAGCAGGCTTTCTGCTGAACAACCACATTTAAGCTGACGTCTGGACACTACTAGGAATAAGAACGAGATGATCAGAATAGTTAAAAAATCACAAGGCTGATGGTGGCATAATATTTGATTGGGCAAGAATTGAAAAATATATACTTGTATAATCATTTCAAAGTTCAAATACATCTTCAGTGGGATGACCCCTTTGATTTATTGTGCACAATTATATAGGTAGGTATCTCTCTGACTGTTACATTTTAAATGGAATGACTCTAATATTTGTGCCTTCGATTCTCTAACTTTAATATTCAACCAGAACCTGGTGGAATAGCTCATTGGATAGAGCAACCGACCGGCAATTGGAAGACCCGGATTCGAGTTCCGGTTCCATCAGACTTTTTTCATATCCGTTTCTCCTTGGGACTTTTCCTAGGTGCACGCCTTATCGTGAAAAGTTACCTTAACCCTTTTCCTTGCATTTAACATTTGTACTTACAGATTAATCATCATTACCATAGTCGATAACAAAAGATTAGGGTGATAAAAAATCATTTTGATCCCATTTTGCTTCTACACATGTGTAAATGGTTATTTCATTGACATCCTCACAAACTCTAATGATGCAACATTTAAGTCCTCGAGAATGCTCAGAATTATGCATTCCAAGAGCTTGAAGCAGATATCTAATCGAGAGCAGAAAGAATTTTAATTTTCGTTTTTTCCTGATCTTCTATAGACTTCCAAACCGTTAGGCCCTTATTTGGCCTAACGGTTGCTAGGGCCTCAGTCTGGCGGGTGAGTCTCTTTTCCACCTAACCTCTTACGTGGTTGTAATAGCCAATAAATCTAACGTGTAAGAAAGTTAAAAGAGCAGATTTGTGGGGAACAACCTTCGCAACTTTAGGTTGACAAAGAGAGAAACCCGTTGCGCCAAAACACGCAGTGGGATGGTGGGTGTAATAAAAACGTAGATATGCAGCATAAAATAAATCTCATAACAAAATTTTTAAAAAGCATCGATGAAAAACTATTTTAAAAATGTCAAATTAAATCGAATAAAATAATAAAAATTTAAATCGATCAATCAAAACCAAAGTTAAATAGGTCCAACGGAAGAATGCTTCAATTCAGTTCCACTTAAGGAAACTGACGGCAATGTCGGCGATGCATTTTTTTACAACGCTGCGAAATCCGTAAAGATCCTCATCACGATCAATAAAAATGCGAAACTTTCAAAACGTTAAACATCGGAGATAAAGGAAATCCGAAGAAAGAAAAAATCCACAAACTTGCATGCTTTGAAATTACAATTAAACGGTGGAGGCGTTGAAATAATCCGCTAATTTCCAATTTGAGTAAAAGTAAATTACATGGATGAAAAGGGAGCGAGAGGGAGAGGTAGCAAATGGAGAGGAATGGGTGCGAGGGGATGGTCTCGAATAGATTCCAGGGCATTCCAGAGGGGCAGGGATAATGGACGGATGGGGCGTGATAACGTGTTTGGTAGCGTTGTCGGGATAGTCACCCCCGCGTCCTTCGCTCATCGATCAAGCCGACCCATTTCAATCGGCTTCCATTCGTGCCCCGCCTGCACCCTTTATTTCCCCCATCATTAGCCCTATGGAATACACCTCCGGTGAGGTCATTTTGCGCGGAATCCTATAGAGCGACTCCGAGGGACTTCGCTGCGAGCACACATTCGATGCAATTTGGACGTGAATTCCGATACTGGGATGCAGGCGATCCTCGTCTCCGATGCTGTGAATAGTCGGCCTCGGGAAAGGAAGGCATTTTTGCTACGCTGATTGTTATCTCTGCCTGAAATGATCAGTGATTTTTCATTGACGACTTAGAGAAGAGTCCCGTTATTACATCACCTAGTTTTACTCGCCGTCTATATTAATTAATATTCTTAGTGGTTTCCTTTCATCAACATTGGCTGTTCTGCTCGAAACTAAATTAACTAAGGCGTAGGAAAATCTGTTTTAAATGCTGCATCAACTGTAAAAATCGCACAACTCATAATATGACTCATACATATTCCTGTTTTTTATTTAATTTATTTTGTTCACATCGTAGGTCACCATTTTTGTGTGAATTTTAAATTCTTAAAGTATTTTTATGAATAAATGAATGATAGTTATTTGTACTGTTCCACAAAATATATTTCTCTAGTGACCAATGGTTTTGAACTTTTAATTCGTCTTCAGGCATTGGAAAGCAAAGAAAAGAACATTTATGGGATCAAAATGGAGGTCGGGGAAGGGTCGGTCCCATATATCGTATGTTCCTTTCTTTACTTCTCATTCCAGTGCCTGTAGATAAACTAACTGTTCGAAACAATTGGTCAGTAGAGAAATACATTTTGTTGAGCAGCACAATTGATTATCTACTATTTCTATAGCGATAATATGGAATTTCACGAAGTATCNAATTGATTAATTGAAGATTTTAATTTGATAATTACATCCTCTATTCAGATCGTACTCTCTCCTAAGTTTACAGAGGGTTTGCTTACGTGACTAAAGGGAAGAGATTTAAGATATCTTTGCTAGAAGATTCGTGCGTCATAATAAGCCCAAGGTGTGTACGATAACGAAAGAAATAAAACTTCCCTAAAGACGAAGTGAGAATGCTCTACGTGACTGCTTCCGAGTATTCAGTCAGAAAATGCGTTAGAGGGAAAGACCTGGTTCAGACACTGACATGACTATTTCATTTACGTTTGTATTAACTTCCATGTCACTTATTTTCTATTCTAATACATTTTAAAACTTCGACACGTCTTTAAAAAAGTTTTAACAAAGGAAAAGACACTGCATAAATATGATGGAAGTAAAAAAGATATATTCTAGGAATAATTTTGGCTCCCAAAGATTACACGAAACACGACGTTATGTTGTCGTTATGTTAAGCATTGCCGAATGATAAAAGTTGTGAATAAAAATAGAAAATACAACAAAAATCTGAAGATTAAGGGGTTTGTTTCTAAAGTCAATTTAGTATTAAAGTTCTACCTCATATTGGCTAGATTACGTTACCTCGCAGATTAAGCAGTTCAATATCGGAAATATGTGAAAGTTATTATCCTAATCTAACACTTATTTCCGATAGCAATAAATTCAATGATAAAACGTTGATATAAAATATTTGAAAATATTAAATTAATCCCCGATCGAGCACACAATTTTTTAAAACTATGTACTAATCAAAGAAAATCTAAAAACGTAATGCCTGATGGGTTCTCAGTCTGTTAGACATGTGATAAATTCGTAAATGTATAAGCGCTAACATAAAGTATTTATAGTACATGAGGAAATGGAGGTTGGAGCTAATTTAGAATATGAAACATTGACGATGTTAATTCGAATAATTTTCAACTAAATATAAAGTTGAATATCAGTATGAAATTTGTTCCTATAAATTACTTTCCCATGCATTTCAATGGCACAATATTTATAAGAATATTACCATCCTGCAAATGAACAAAAGAGAATGACATTTTCGTTGTTACTCTTCAGTTCTCGAGTTGCATCATATGCATGCATGTATGCATATCTTCTTCGTGTCCTTCGTCATTAAAAAAGAAGTATCACAGAATTTCTGCAGGACATGAGAGAGCTCTTCCACTCTAAATCAATTTAGAGATTTCCTTCTACTTATGTTTATAAACTCTTCGCATGAGTAGATGAGTGCTTTTATTTAATCATCGGTCACATTAAAAAATCCCTTTTCTTCCTTCCACAGGGTCTAAAAATATTAATTTGGTCATTAAGTTATGTCTTTATTAAGGCGAGATTGAGACTAAAAAGTCTCTTCTTCCATCTAACCTGTCGTCAATGTTATTATTAAAACATGAATACATTTGTAAATAGAAATAGAGAGGAAAACTTAAGAAGAATATATGTATATCTAAGTAGTAACTTAGGAAAAAATATCTCCACAGCAGGGAAACGCCCGCTAAGAAGTGTGATGCGAAAAACCTGCGCAAATCCACTAATAGAACAATCTAAAGGATGTATAGAAAACTGCGTATACAAAAATCACTTGATCAGTACTGCAAATATAATTCACTAAAATTAATTCACTAAAGCAATAAAAAATTGAGGACGAAATTAGTATTTTGGTCCATAATCACTCCTACACCAAGGCCAAACATCTTCCATTATTTCGAACTCTGTATCCGTGCCAATTTTGTACATTAACTAATCACAGCCAAAATTATCAAAATAAAATACCAAAGCATAATTCCTGCTTTAAAACAAATAATCGTCGATGCAAATCTGAATTCTTCGTACGTTTTTTGATCAGAAAGATGGCCTGAAAGAGGCGACAATACATTCTTAGTCCCACATAATTCAAGCGGTGCTAATTAAACAATAATCGATAAATGATCGAGGATGGTGGGCGAAGTTTATCTGCATTTCGGAGAGTAACCCCAGTTAGGTGGACGTGAAATTCAACTCCGATAACAGACGAGCGCCGCGATAACATCGAGGAGTTTGCAACATCCAAATCCGATGAGAATCTACGTCTTCGATTGCTTTTCCAAACTGGAACGGCAGAAATTATTTACCGAGTACACCGGGTGCGGACAGGTATATCTAGATGTTCGTTTCACGATACTTTAACGCGTGGATAAGGATTTTTCATGTAACGTCACGATGCAAATGCAAAAGATAATTAAGGAAACACATTCACGTGTAATCCGCTTGTTGCCTACAAATACTGTGAAGAGAATCTTAAATTGATTCTGCCATTCTGATTACAACCAATACATGAAGCACTATGAAGTATCATTAATCCTTCACGTTGCTTTCTTTTGTATGCAGATCATGTTAGTAACCTATATGTTACGCTTCAAATACGTGAACGTGTTTGTACGCATCGGCAATCTCGTTTCTTAAAATATTTCTGTACGGATCCTAAATGCTTAGATTTTTCATACCGTTTTGTTCTAGTGTTTCCTTAGCACTAGGAGGACTGGAATTTCGCCCTGTATTTGTTCTTTTGATAAGAAAATTTCCATTCGTTGAATCATTTCAATAGACAACCGTTCAATGTGTATTCAACTGTTAAACATTGTGATGTAAAATGTAATAGTAATTCGTGATGAACTTGATAGCGGGTAACATGTTACCAACGATTGTGGAGGCAAAGACGTCAAAGTTTACAGACATTTCATATAAAATATCATCCCCAGAAATATTTGTTGAGAAGATTTCTGAATGTCATGATTACTTGATAAGTATGAAAATAATCGAGCAATAATGGAAACTTAAAGTAAACATTTGAAAATTAAGATTTATTGTTAGAATTAGTAAATGTGGTGTACTTATTTTTAGCGAAAGGAAAAATTTCTAAGGTCAGAAGTCAAAAATGCAAATACAGCACCATCTTTTGGTCGAGTATAGAGATTTCATTAGTAAACCAATTTAAGGAAGGATTTTAATTATTACATATACGTTTTTATAATCGATAGCAACAGTTTCCCATAGGAATACATTTATTTGCAAATCTTTCTTTAATTCACTTAGATCAGGGGGATTATTGAGATTAAGAACTGATGGAAGACGGAATGTAATGGATATAAGAAAGAGGGTTAGAAATGGGATACGGAGTGAAAGCAGATTATCGGTCATTAAAACTTAGATAGAATCATTATTGATATCTGAATAACGTTTCTCAATTGATACACCCACTGATACTTTACCTCCCTAAATTATCAACGAACGACTTTAAATCACGCTCAAATGGCGAGATCCTGAATAAATTTATACATTAATTTAAAGAAAATAATTAAATAATTAATAAATTTCTAATAAAATATTTAATGGCCAAACATCATCAAATTATTTAATCATGAAATGAGTAAATAATGATCAGTCAACCTTTAAATTAATACTGATTAGTAATTAATTTTAAATGCATCAAATAAAATATAAAATCATTGAATAAATATAAAATTAATGTTTCACCGCTTATGCAGAATTAGATACTAGAAATTTCGTAAGCGTAAAGAGTTAATTAGACATAATTGATTAATTGAAGATTTTAATTTGATAATTACATCCTCTATTCAGATCGTACTCTCTCCTAAGTTTACAGAGGGTTTGCTTACGTGACTAAAGGGAAGAGATTTAAGATATCTTTGCTAGAAGATTCGTGCGTCATAATAAGCCCAAGGTGTGAACGATAACTAAGGAAATAAAACTTCCCTAAAGACGAAGTGAGAATGCTCTACGTGACTGCTTATTAGGTTCCGAGTATTCAGTCAGAAAATGCGTTAGAGGGAAATACCTGGTTCAGACACTGACATGACTATTTCATTTACGTTTGTCTTAAATTCCATGTCACTTATTTTCTATTCTAATACATTTTAAAACTTCAACACGTCTTTAAAAATGTTTTAACAAAGGAAAAGACACTGCATGAATATGATGGAAGTAAAAAAAGATATATTCTAGGAATAATTTTGGCTCCCAAAGATTACACGAAACACGACGTTATGTTGTCGGATGTTAAGCATTGCCGAATGATAAAAGTTGTGAATAAAAATAGATGGGAAAGTGGATTTTTATTATTTTGCNGTTGAAAAAAACATTTTACCCGATTAAGGGGTTACGCTTAGGCCAAGAAAAATGTTTATATCTCTCATCAATAAATCCCAGGACATATGATTTCTGCATTCACATCTCGACGATTGAAAAGGATTGAGTAAGTTTCATTTGAGCGTGTCGAACCCCTGGCATTGCAGGAGCAATGCCAGAGGAGATGGCACGAACGATGGAATTCAAAGCACGAAACGAAGAGGATGTAACGGAGATTGCCCTCCTCCCACTCACCCACGTTGTGTACGTTCTCCGAAGCGGCTCTCGGAATCTCATTAAGAAAGATGACGGAGCGTGTATTTGTGTTGCACGCACAAATCATCAAATATCATCGATCCGTTCGTAAATAATGTCGAACGAAAAAGAAAATGCGACGACCCTGATAGTTCCCATCAGTAAAAATGAAAGAACCAAGAGTTAAAGAGCAGTTTCGAGAATTGTGAATTTGATCGAAGTATTCGTTTGGATCAGGGGCAAGTGATCTCAATTTCATGATAGTCGACTCTCTTTATCTTGTACATTAAGTGGGAAGATTTCAGGTGAGCATGCTTTTTTTCTAGAATGCTATGCTTTTTTTCTAGAATGCTATGCTTTTTTTCTAGAATGCTCATCGGAAGATGGACAAAAGAAAAACTGGAAAATATTTTTTTCTACAAATTATAACTATAAAGTTCGCATATAATATATGTATGTATGGGCACTCATGTGGTCTGTGAGAGCCCCGTTCCCTTTTTAATTCATTATAAAGAGCTCCCCCCCTTAGTTACATAGTGTAAAATACACTGATTAAAGTTTAATTTAGTTTAATGATCACATGAATCTTTGGCAAGTGTTTTAAGAGTTATCTTAAGTATACATTAAAATTTTTTTATGAAAAATAAAAAATAATCATTTGAAATTTTAATTACAATAATTAAATAAATTAAAAATTGATTAATGAAAGTATAACATTAGACGATGACCTTTTTTCAAATCACAATGGATGGTTTCGGCATTAATTTGGTGGAATTCCATAATAACAACACAAGGTTACACAGAACTCTTTTGTTGTGCTATTCAGCAATAATTTATTGAAACTGATGCTAACTGAACCGAAAACTGAAACGTCACTTTCAACAAATTATTTGTGGATAGTACAACAAAATAGTTCTGTGTAACCTTGTGTTGTTTGTTCAAATCTTTGAAATTTGGCGCAAAACTTGCTAAGCCATTCGCAGCAATTCTGCGATGATAATTGGTCAACTATGAACGACATTTCGACTTTATGGATCAATTTATCGAGTATAATTAACGAACTAACAAAATATAAAAAAGTGAAAAGGGTAAGTGCGTTGACTAGATTCGCCGAAATAATTCCATAAAAAAATTGATTTTAATTTTCAAAGAGCATTAAACATTAAACTAAACGAAGAACCGCATTTGTAACGGAATTTCGTCAACTGGAAGAGCAGCTTTACAGCTTTAGTATTATACTTTTTATTCACCCAGCAGTCCCGGATTTATCTTCACTGAACACTACAGTCGGCCTTATTATGAGCTTTCGTATAAACGTGTGTGTGTGAGAGAGAAAGGGCATTAAAAACTTTCAGTTTTACTTTCACTCACTTTATTTTCGTTCCTCATCTCAATTTTGACCGCTCCACTCAGTTCCTCTAGCACATTAATATTTTCTGTTATTCATAACGTTTTATTTTCTCACGTTGTTTTCATTTACCACATTACTTCTCTCATTTGCTTCATAGAAAAAATAGAAAATAAATTTCTTCATTGTTCTGTGTTGTACATTTGTTATATCTTGCAATGTTTACTCAGATATTTCCATATCTTTCATTCCTCAAATCCATTTGCGATTAGCCTTTCTCTTGTAAAGATGAATAATATTCGTTTTCCGAGTCTACGGTCATCCATGCCTATTTTCGGTGAAAAAGAATTCCCCCTCTACTGATCGGATTTAGTAGGCCCTCCATGTTTAGAATGACAAAATTATATGAGAAATTATATCTATTTAAAATTACAGATGGGATGTCTTTGTACTTGATGGGAGACATTGTTTTATATTGATATTTTGTATTAGTTTACGAAAGGACTTTGAGGAAGTTGTTGTATTGTGGTATAGTGGGTATATAAGTGGGTTGTTAAATGTACATGATGTTGTAGATGTGATATATCTGTTTTAGAATAATATAGTTGTGTATCATGGATGCTTAAATTGAGAATCTGTAATCATATGTAATTGTATATGTAAAACGTGGCTTTTTATATTGTAAAAATGAAATCATGTTCAATTTCATATAATGGAACTGTATCTGTCAAAAATTTCAATTAGTAAGTTTTGTAAAATATTGTGGTTAGTAGACGGAGAGACTATTGACAAATGTATTTATATTTATATTTCAACTTAAGTGTTAGTCTTATAATGTGAACGATCTAACGTCGCCACCTGACCTAGCATCATTCTACGGCACAATTTTACAGTAATAATGATAATAAAAAAGTCTAAACTAGTCATTAGCTTCCCCAAGTGATTCCAAGATTATGCTAACCTATTTACCTCTTTTCTTTCTTATCTAATTCTTTCGTATCTTCATCATGGATCATGGTCACCTTATTTGAAATTTGACCTCCAGCATGAAATTTTTCTTTTCAACTTAATTTCGAAAACTTTTTTTCTAAAAAAATTCCGTTTAATAAATTTTTTGAAGGCTTTTTCAGTTTACAGATGGCTTCAGAACACCAGTTTCTGTGACTGGAGAAGAATTCATCAATTCACTGAATTTCTGAAACTACTTATTGATTTCTTATTGCATTGTTAAAAATACCTAACGAAGTAAAGAAGATGTTAAGCATCGTAAATGTACACGTATACGCGGTGAATTGTTAATATAAGATTACATTTCGTTTTTCTACGGTTAAAATTATTTCCGGTTAGCGTTTCTAAATCAGAGATTCGATGATTTATCAACAATCCGGCTACCCTTCCGGCAAGCGAGCGACGTCAGAGATATCAAACGAAAACCGTTCCTCTACCATCGATATCACTTTGGCCGAGGAACCTGCATTCTTCAAACGCTGGGGATTTTTGCACGTCTAGAGGAGCTGATGGTCACTGCAGATAGCCAACAAAACACTTTTCGGAGCGTGAGTTGGATAGAGATTATCTGATGGATATAAAAAGCGGGATGGTTTGTTATCAGATCAAATCAAGAACATTCGAAGCATCAAGGGCCTGGAAGATCCGTACATAAGGTCATAAAAGAAAAACGAAGCTACAAACACAGATGGGTAATATAACTACAAAATCGCCTCGTATTTCATGACTGCAATAACGAGGAAAAAATACTGGGATGATATTTTAACACTCAACATGATTAAAATTAGAATCGTATGTCACTTATTTGTCGACGTGGAACTCCCAGGGTTCATAAACAAACGAACGCGACGCGTGGAATTATTTTTATCCCGATCCTGCAGTTCCTGGACATCGAGACCGTTTTAGAATACTGGAAACGCAAAATTAAAATTCTGTTTACACTACGGAAAATCCCCGCAAAGTTCCATTAACACCATCAGGATACGTAATTAATCTCTTATTTGGGGTAATTGAGGACGTCAGGCGCGGAGTGTATCAAGCGCTTGATCAAAAGGTTTGCAGAAATCACCGTTAACGTTATCATCGAGGAACGGACGAGAAAAAAAATGTAATTGCGATCGCGGCCCACTCGTGGACATTACGGGGTCTGCTTTCGTCACGTTCGTTCAATTCACCAACTTTGGCTCGCTCGTGAATTATGAAGAGAGTGAGAGGACGTTGTGAGATGGAGAAAAAGAGAGCCAAGGCGGTTTCAGTGGAATGCAGTTATCTGTTATCAGTTCAGTCATCTTCTCTTCTGAAGATGGCAATATGCTTACCGAAATACGTATGGAGTGTAATACTTTGCCAAGCGCGACCACGGAGAGCCCCCGCTGGTTGGAATTTCCTAACGGTTGCTTCGCTTGCAAACTACGGCTTTTTGGAGCTTTTCTCAAAATTTTAATATGTTTACATTATAGAGTTTCAAGGATTCCTGATAGTGGGCAACGCGTTTGACTTGAAAGTGGTCCCGGGTTCGATTCCCAGTGGGGGACTACGCGCGAAATGACCTTAGATGTCGAACCATTTTTAACAATACTATGACTACCACTATAGATTTTCCTTTCCCTTATATAGATTCTTTTAGTAGCTGTATCCACCTAACTCCTCATTTTGGTACGGGATAGAGAAAAAATGTATCTTTGATTTACTTTTGCTTCGGACTTGTTCATGGCTGTGATAATATGAAAGCTACTGAGGTATGAGTTATGCTGCATCATAGCATTAATTAAGGTTTCTCCTTATGCAATGTTACGAAAAGTGTTACTTGTTATGTTAAGTGTCATTGCGCTTCAATAACGTGAGCTACCTCTACTTATAGCATTCTGGCTCAGTTAGGGAAGCAAGGGAAAACTACCTAACTCCTCATCATGCCTAATAAGCCTCATTTCCCTCTCCTAGCTTTTCGTAGCGGATGGTAGAGGGGATGAGGTCACAACCGGCCTTTGGGCTGAATACTTTACAGACAGTATGTATGTACTTTACAGACAGAGATGTATGTATTCGCCATTTAATCCAAGTTCACATCTCGGACATTCCGCGCCTCGGCCAGCAAGCCGAGGCAACTGCGTCTCTCTGTGGGTGACCGTGTAAGGAAGGTCGGGCGACTCTTCCTCCATTCCCGATTTCCGCAGCTCTCTCTCTGATAGAACCACTCGCCATTCAGCAGAGAAAGAGCCAACCTACCGAATGACCACCGTGCGCGCGTTCATTCCAGTCCTTTTGTCCCCTTTAGATTCACTCCTTGCCGACTCCGCCCGCCGCACAATGCCTCCGCGTAGGATTCCTTCATTGTGTCTCTTCCAATTCTGTTCCCGACAAAAACAAACAATAACGACAAAACAGCCTTTTTTACGCCGCCGTCCGCTTGCCCCGGATCTCCAACTGCTTTTCCGCCCCGGTGCAGCGGGGCGCGGGAACGCAGCAAACCGACGGCGGGCGCTCAAATTCTTTTACGGCGGGCATTTCATGCGATCGCACACCTCCGTGCCCCGCACCATTATTCTCTTTCCAGGCGCGTAATTTATTTAATTATTTGGTGAAATGTACGTAGTGACTGACGTTTGATGCGGGGCATGGCGGAGAATGGTTTCAGAAGGCCGCCGCGGGTAGGCGCCACCGGTCGTGCGGTGATGTAAAAAAGGAAGAGGGGGTGGAGACGATGAAAAATGAAAAGCTGGGAGCGGGCTTCGTTTTGTGGGGATTTAGCGACGGAAGCCAAAGGAAAAAAAATGGAGGGGAAAAATTTTCCCGGACGTAAAATGACTCGGGTTTTTGTCCCAAGAGGTATTTTGAAAGGATTTTCATTAATTCGTTTTATTTTCTTTGACGTGTACGACAAAGGAGGAGTTTTACCTTAGAAAGAGGACAAATAGTTGGAAATAAAACTAATCGTCGAAGCTTTCCATTTATGGGTTATTTTATAGCTGTTTAAAAAAGGAAGAGTCGCGGGACCAACAGATTTCTTTGTTTCGCTCGCGGATGAAACGCGTCTAGTTTCGCCCTACATCTTTCGATTTTAAAGAGGTAGCCATTCATTCCTTATATTTGAGGAATAATTTTGAAATAAGAGGAATCAAAATCAAGCCTTCCCCAGTATTGGGCCGCAGATAATTTACTCCACTGAATTTCTAAATCCTGATAATTTATTGAGAAATTTTCGTTTTTGACAGCGACACTTTGGCCCGGTATTATAATGAATAATTAAAATGGGCTTTAACTAATTTCCGCTTTAGGGGAATGTATTAATATGCCTTTTTAGAGTTAAATATGAAGATTATAGATAATGTCCATGGTAATCCATCATGTAAAGAGGAGATTAACCATAATTTTCACTTAATCTCAAACAAACCATTATAATATAGGGCCATATAGTGAAGATTATTTAAAGTCCACTTTAATTATACATTATAAAACTAAGCCATAAAATTATATTAATGCTTTTCGGTTTTTGTTTCCTACCAAAACTTGCTTTCTTCCGCCTGAGTCATCGCTCCTTAGGATGGAAAACTCATTGTGACTTAGTTACTCAGCCGCAATGAATATGCCTCAGTGCTGTGTGTGGGGTATAGGCCGAGTGTTTAAGAGCAGTTCCTGCCTTAAAGCATTGCATCATACTGTAATATTGCAATCTAATTTAATCTCAAAGACAAGGAAAACTGTAATCTAATCTAAAAGACAAGGAAAACAGTGATATTTATATTCGAATCGCTTTCTTACATATTAAAAACATATTATATATCTAAAAAATTAAAAACAAACATATTACTAGTAACTATCAGAATAATAGTTCCACGAATGAACGTCCCCTCTTTTGGGGTGTGAACAGTGATACATGAAAATACGTGTAAGTAATAGTAAATTTTACAAAATAGTATAATGAAAAATGGATCATATCAGCCTGCTCCAAGCGTTTGGGTGTTTAGATTTCTTTCATGAGAGACGTCAACCGATTACTGCTCTAAAGTATATGTAAAATTATATGATGAATAGATAACAACTGATGAATTGTGAAACGAATGGAAAATAAAAACAGGAATATTAATTTTAAATATATAACTATGTAAACACATCTTTATCGGGAGTAACTCGAAAATAACGCTATCAATTTCGCCAACTTCAATAAATTTCTAAATGTATTAATTCAATTGGATTTGGATTAGGAAGTATTAGAAGAGGCAATGGATATGAACATCGAAAATGCTCGGTAAACATTAATTTCATCAAGAAAACTCATCCTATGAAGTGTACGAAAAATCTTAGCCAATACTGATAATGGAAGCTGACAGATATTTAAAAACCCTTATTATTGGTGGGAAACAGAATACAATATGAAATGGAAATCCTTAGTTCACAACAACTCGCGAAGCGGATTAAATCGAATTTATTAATCGAAACTAAAATTAGCCGTATGGGACGATAAAGACAAACACAAATTCGACAAAATTTCAAATAATATGGATACTAAAAGGAGAGATGCGGTAAATGTACACTTTACCTTTTTTACTATAAATAAATAAAAACATTGAGTTATTCAATTTTAATGCAAAATCTACAACGTTATTAGTCTCTTACGGAAATAAGGGAAAAAGGTTTTCATTTGTGAATTCCAAGCATTTTTCATGCAACGCAAAATGCGATACCTAATTCCTGATGTGGAACGATCTACGATGCTATCCACTATGGGTGGGGACAAAACGGGATGCGAATTTCAATTTATCTTGCACATAAAAACAGATATGTTTTCGTATTTTAGCGATTTATAAACGTTCCACATTCTCGATTCTGAGGGTTAAAGAAACTGAATGGCTTAAATCCTCGGTCGAAAAATGTCATCGGAAATGCAATCCCTAGCTCGGCGCCTGTCGATGCTAAAAGAAACGAATTATTTATTCCCGATTATGGAAAATGCTTTTATAATGGAAATCGATGATAATTTAAATAAGGAACTCGTGGGAGAAGACTGTTTACAAAACTCTTGTGTTTATTCCGTAACGGAATTTCAATTGGGGATTTTGCTCACTTGTTGAAATAATCCCAATAATCTCCACTTTCAGCAGTTAAAAGTTTAAACAAGAAACTTAAGCCACGAACAAGATTCAGTTAGATTCTTCAGTGTACAGAAGATTATACATGGAACTTATATATGATTGATTGATATTTATTTAACGTTTGTTATTGCTTCATATTCACTATTCAATGAAATAATCATCTGAATTGATCCGAATTGTTATTTTATTTTTACTATTCAATGATAAAATAGTTTATTTAGACTCCAGTATGTTATATTTCACCATTTACATGCATTTAAAAATCTTGTTGTACGAAAATGTATATAAATCATGGTATTTTTGGTCAGTAAGTTGTCATTATATAGAATTAAAGCATAAATTGCCGCTCTATCGTACGATAATATTTACATATGCACATTTTTTACTTTTCTTCAGTGCCTGATCAGACACTTGTATTATTAAAATTAACTCCTAAATTTAAGAATTCTTGTTGCTTTAAAAGTGACGAATCCTCAACGGTTTTCACTCTAGCTACCACTAGTTATTAGCTTTATACATTCTTATATAACACCAACTGTCTATAACGTCTGTCTTTTACAGAATGAACTGAGCATATCAATATTCTGGTAAAAATTTAGGTAAAATTGCTATTATATACTTAAAATGGAGCTTCTGGCGCGCATTCTGGGGGGTGGCTGACCGGCTTAAGCCTCCCCTAAAGTTTCCACAGATATTTCATACAGAACCAAGTTCTCAAGAGTCCGACAAACAAATATTTGTACGCTTAAAATATATCTGTATAGGCAATACTTTCTGATGATTCAATTATTTCACATTACATCGTGAATTGGAGGAAGCTCAAAAGATTATTAGTTACAATCCTTAAGTTCAGCTTCCTCAAGCGAAAATTCTGGTTGCGCCTCCGAGGAGCAACGGGGCTGCCAACAAAGTGCAATTGGAGTCAAACATAGGGTTTGTTGACGGCGTTTGGTCCAGTAATTCAGCTAAAACGTTTGCAATTAAGACGAATGCCTCAGGGTTCGTACGACGTTAATTCGCTCGAGAAACTTCTAGATAGCCCCTCTCTTCAAATCCCAGAAGATACAGCTCGCGTTCTTCTCTTTCTATCCCACTACCGCCGTCGAAAACGACACCTACGCAAGACAACTCTGGAGGAGTACCCAAAACGGGCATTTCCCCGGAGGAAGGAAACATTCTCCGGCCAAGCGATCCCTGAGGGCCATAGAGCGCCGCTGAGGACTCTGCGGAGGAAAAAGGAAAACTTTGGGCGACTTAAGTGGCGCCACGCCGCGGCCAGTGACGAACGACATTTTCGTGCGAAATTGAAAAAGAATAAAACAACGTAATAATCGTTTAAGTATAACTGACAGGCTGGTACTTATGTAAAAGTTATTGTTTTCAAAACTGATTGGAAATTCATAATTGAATGACCGCTATTACGTTGAAATATTTATTACTTTGGTAATAAAGTCCCCAGTTTAGTATGAAGCTAATGTATGGATGGAAGTAGAATAACAGAAATGCAGTATGGCAAATACGTGAGTGGTTCCAAAGGGAGAGAAGGAATAGAATGTCTTATGAATAAGTCTTTTGTGTGTGAAGAATGAAATCTTTAAGGTATTGAATAATCGAACACAGGTAAGGGATTAGCTTGAATAGTATGCATGTGTGTATATATAGTCAACTATTATTCAGAATAAAAATAACATCTTTGTCCGTAATTGATAAGGATTCGAGCATATGTAATCCAAAAGGGGGAGTTTGAAATCTGGTTGAATTTATAACCAATATGGGTTGTTCTGCTAATGTATGACCGATTTCAGGCCGAAACCGGTCAACCAGTAAATATGTAGCGAAAGTTACGAAGGACTTCGTGTTTACTTATAACTGGTTAATTTTTTTCAATACCTCTTAGTTCCAGCTTTGTTCATTATTTTTTATTTCTATGTCAAATCTTTGAGCGTTACTTAGAAGCTTCAGAACGCAGAATGGATTCTTTGGAAGATAAAGACAAACTAAGTTTTAATTTAGTTCATGAATTCAGAGAAAGTACTTTCCTGGAAGATGTAGCCGATATTATGCGTCCTCCCTGTAACATAGACCGATCGGATACTGCGAGAAAAATCAAGGGAACAAATGATAGAACTAGCCGCCTCAAGAATAACCTTTTTCCGTATAAGATACTCTAAAGTAATCAGTCAGGGAAGTAGATTCATGGTGCATGCACTCCTTGCCACACACCAAAAGGCGGTTTTCAAAGTACATATAAAGACGTAGATTCTTTCGCAAAAAGGAAAAATTAAAAAGTTATTGAAAGCGTAAGTAATATTTAATTTAATATCGATAAAAAACAGCAGATTAAGTTTCCATTTACATAATTAAGAGTACATTAATTATACGGTATGAACGTGCTATATATCTACTCCTTTCTGCAATAGTAGCGCGATCGAATAGATGGATATCCTAAAAATGTTGTTTTATTTCAGTTGAGGATGATTCGCTTCACACATTGAGATAAATTGAATTCAATAACAGAGGCATGAGAAATACAATGAACTATCCGCAGCAGAAGCATTAATCTTGCAATAGGGAATCATGCGGTTGTTTCATAGGTACTTGAGCCAATGGTAATGCATTCATTCTTGCACAAAATTATCCGTAATTTGAGTCCGGCGTCACGGAGTAAATTCAAATTAGGTATAAATATGACTGACACTGGGCTAAAGTGTTGCTGTTGCAGTATGCAATTGCTAGTTTTAATTAAAACAGAGAAGAGTGATGTCGCAATAAATTATAGATACTAGATAGAATAGATAGAACGAAGCGCATCGACCTTACTTGCAAACATTATGACTTGAGTATCCTTCATTCAATTGATATCAGTGAAAAAGAAATCAAGCTACCAATCTTTCTGCTGCAGAATCTCTCGGATTTCCAAAGTATTAATCATTCTGGGAAAGACCGACGGAGCTTTTATAATCTCCATAATAAATATCGATCCGTCATATTAATAAAAGGAATCATGCGTCCTGACTGGCTTTAGTTCGATTCTATGAGGTGCGATAAATCATTCTGAGGAATATCTAAAGGCGGTTTTGTAAACCTCGGCGATGCTAGAATGATATATGATTGATATGCTTCCTATTGCTTTTTATGAAAAGGATATTGAATTATTGATTCCGCTCAATGCGTTTGACATATTTCTTTCTCACGCTTAAATTCACGCATCAATAACTATAGAAAACTATAATTTCAGTTCAAATTCCCCTCGTACAAATCACATTCGTGTCCCTATTCAAACTCAGTGGCGTTCATGAGAAAGGGCGGTGGAACCGGATGCCAATCTACTTAGTAATTATTACCGGAAAACCCATCTATTTACGTAAATCTAAACTACATCTAAAGCGGTTTTGACGGATATCAGAAATCTTTCATTTTCAGAGTGTCTGTCACTTTTCTAAATATGATCTATTAGAAATGATTTATCATTTCTAATAGATCATATTTAACGAAAAGCTCAAAATCTCGATATTTATTTTTGTGAATAAAAGGCCAAAGGATTGTGTATGAAAGTGTTAGCCACCTACCTTACCGTGAAAAACTTCACGGTAAGGTAGGTGGCTACGATGGTGGAGATAGATTGAGTACTCATCGATTGTTTCTCAGCTTGTGCGTTTGTGCATTTTAGTGTGTGTTGTCGCTCTCACGTCTGCGAATAAAAATATGTATCTGAAAGCGATTTCTTACTGTGTAGTTACATGTTGCATTTTTACTTGTCTTCTAATTGGAAAAAGGAAATCCGTCAATATCAACTTAAGGCTAGACCCAAGAATTCAGAGTATGAAAAATTACGAATGATATTTCACTATTTTATTTCATGAAATATTTATCATTTGTCTTTTGGCATAATTGGGGATAGCGGAAAATGTATCTTTTAGTTATGTTTGTTTTAGTCTTGTTCATGGCTGTGATGATATGAAAGCTACTGAGGTATGAGTTATGCCGAATAATATCATTAATTAAGGATTCTTCTTAAGTAATGTTACGAAAAGTGTTGCTCATAGAGACAGTACTTCACTAACGTGGGGTTTTTCTGCTTATAGCATTCTGGCTAAGTGAGGAATGCAAGAGCAAACTACCTCACTCCTCATCTAAGCCTCATTTCCTACTCCTAGCTCTTCGCAGCTGATGGTAGAGGGATGAGGTCCCAACCGGCCTTCGGGCTGAATACTTTACAGACATTTGAGTATGAGAGGCAATATAATAACGTCATACTCTGTATAATTACACTTGCGCCTGATAAACTATATAGTGCTAAAGTATCACGCTACTTAAAATTGAATACAATATGATAAATATTTACAAATAAACTGTGATATGTTACAATCGTGTGGAAACGTTAATCCATTAAATATTTTTAAGCAACCCAATTATTTTTTAGAAGGGCAATACAATGGAGATTTTATAACGATCATCTTTCAGAATTGCGTCCTAGTCAACTCTGATCCTGAGGAATGTTTCGTAACACAAACACAGGAATTGCTACGTACCGTGGCGCTTGCAGAAATACAGCAATCGCTAACCCAGAAAAGGTGGGTATTGCGTCAAGTGGACTCACCTGCAAAGAGAGAAAAACAAAATTAGGAGATATGTTACGTGTCAGCACGAAAGTGCTTAATAATAGCATTAATTAAGGTTTCTCCTTATGCAATGTTACGAAAAATGTTACTCATAGAGTCATTGTCAGAATCACAAATGAAGAGGTTATGGAAAGAGTAGGCGAAAAGAAAAGCTTGTGGAAATCAATTGTTAAAAGAAGGGTTAAACTTATAGGCCACCTAATAAGGCATGAAGGACTTCTGAAGACGGTAATAGAAGGGCATGTTGAGGGGAAAAGACCTAGAGGAAGACCACGCATGAGGTATATGGACCAGATTATGAAGGATGTGGGGTGTAAATCATACGAAGAAATGAAAAGGAAAGCAGAAAGACGTAGAGAATGGAGTTCTGCATCAAGTCATGTTGCTGCAAATCAATCTTCGGATTGACCACTTGAGGAGGATAGTCATTGTGCTTCACTAACGTGGGCTTGTTCTGCTTATAGCATTCTAAGGAAATCCCAAGGAAAGGGCAAACTACCTTATTCCTCATCTTGCCTGTATCCCTCATTTCTTTTTTCTAGCTCTTTGTAGCTGACGGTAGAGGGAATGAGGTCTCAACCGGACTTTGGGCTGAATACTTTACAGACAGAACAACGCGAAATCAGATGGGAAGTTTTCTAGCAATGAAGCAATTTATTCAACAGATCTCAACAAAAGTGAAGTGCTATATCTACTTAAAATAAGAAAAAACGAACAGAGCGGCCCAAATTTGATAGATCCAAAGCTAATCAAGAACTAAAAGAGTATAAGAAATGAAAAATGTAGTTTCGGAACAAAATAAAAGATAAACCTTTACACACCTATTTTGTTCCTGATGGAGCTCTACCACGAAGTCACGGCCCAAGCAGTTGATTCTAAATGTAGTTTCAACACAGATTTTACTAACGACTCATTCGAGTCATCATCAGGTGAAAAAGAGTATACTAATTCTCCCTTTACAAATAAACTGTCAGTTAATGAAATAATATCGAGTAAAAGATCCTTCCATTGCCATCAAATAGTACGTTTCATTTCCCATAAGAGATAATTCAAGCCGACTGATTAAATCTGACACTGAATAACCTAACAGGACGTAACTTCGACATCGAAAGTTATGCAAGTTGGTTAACGCACCGCCTTTCTGTGTGCACCACAGTAGGGTAGCCCCGGGTCACTCCTTCCCAAGTTTACACGGAAGCCACCAACTTCGAATTCCCCGTGATGGAAAGTTCACGCAACCTGTTTTTTTCGCCGCGCTTGCAAGTTACCTTCTCAAACATCCTAAACGAAGTTATGGGGATGAAAACTCCGAGGCATGACTTCAGACTTACAAAACCGGGCCCGAGCTCCGCGTAACGTTTCTTTGAATTATTAAAAGATTCCATAGAATCGAACAGAAAAAAATGAGCGCTCAAACACTCATCTTGCTTAGGAGGAAGCATCACTAGACGAAGGTACTACCCAAATAAAAGAGTATGAGAAGCGAAATCTGTTCGGAAGAGGGAATTCGGAAAGTTCTTCATCAACCGACACGTGGAATGAATGCCCCTTTTCTTACGCGACCTTATTCATTTACCTGGCATGCGCACAAACTGCAAGGAACAACAAAAAGATAATTAATGGCTCCCTTCCGATAGGGACCTGAGCAAGCCGTATAACCCCACCCTCCACTTTTCTCAGGGTATCGGAAAACTTAACGCGGGCGAGTTTCAGAAATTGGACGTGGAAGGTATAGAGGCAGTGGGAAGGGCGAAACTACGGGAAGGGAAAGGAAGATACTACTCAACTCGCAATTTTCATACCATGTTTATCCGAAGCCTAAGTTTTCATAAGGGAAGAGGGGTGGGGGACGAGAGTTCCGCATGGAAGGTTGCTTGAGACAGCCCTTACGGCGATCTGCAGATTTGCTTTGCCCTCTTCCTCCCTCATTCCCACAGCCTATCATATACCTTCGGCCTCATTTTATCATTCCTCTTATAAACATTATCTTTTCCTACCTAACATCTCTGAGCGCCGTTTATTCATACCCATACGTGAGTTCGCTTTCAAATAGTAATAATTTGAAAGGTATCTTTTGGTACATGATGTAGTCTGTAGTGTGTTTTGCCAGAGCTTGACCCAAAGTATAACGCAGTCCAACCTTTATTTTTCCACAGCTTCACGGGACACTAAACGTAATTTATTTCGGTCTGGAGTCAAACTGAAAAAAGCGAACTCCTAATGCAAAACTCAACATTTTGGTGTTTCCATGACGCACTAATTTTTGAACGGCAAAATATCTCTCAAAATAGAGTATATAATGTGAAATAATATCCACACAAACCAACAAACATAGATACTAGATAATCGGTACAAACAGTAGTACAATTGATAGGCCGTGTAGTTGATAAATAAAAACTAATATGCATAACGAGATATAGATGCATATAAAAACGCAAAGATTTGGGTTGTGAGGAAAAACTCCTCAACTGAAGGTTTATGCAGGGGAAAAACCCATGATGGAAAAAAACCCACGATGCGGGAAAACGCTTTCATAAGAAGGGGGGCGAAAAAAATCCGCAAAAACACAGAGGTAATAAATACACCATATGTTGGCATTACAGATTAGAGAGAACAAAATGTGGAATGGTAATGTCTGTGTAAAAGAGTACGATTAAAAGCTTCAGACACAAAAGTAATAAAACTAAACATTCTCCTGCGGCGAACGGAGAACTTCGTCACCGGACACCGAAAAGAAGTGCACAAAGCACTTTTCCGCAATTCCAGATTCAAAACTATGAGAGAAAATGAAGCAGAATTTAATGCAGTCCTCACCGGTCAATTTCGACAGCAACGAAAGCAGTAGAAGCTGGCAAAGAAGTGGCAAAGAACCACCAAAACCTCAACATTTCACGAGACAAACAAAGTTCCTCTGGAAATAAAAACTCCCGTACGTTTTACTCTCCAAAATGTTTCATCGATATCGAAAAGACATCGAAATGAAAAATAAAAATAACGGATTCGATAGAAAATTTCCCGTTACTTTTATTATCGAGAGATAATAACCAATAAACCAAATCGCTTCTTTTACGTTTAACGAGAGAGAAAAAACATCGAGTCCCTTTTGTGCGGCCCCAAATGATTTTTATTGGGCTGTGAGGAGGAGAGGGGATGTGGAAAGAAACTAGCGCACCGCACAATGAGATCCGTAAGCGGATTATCTTGCCTCCGCGGAACAGTCGAACGAACAAAGGGACGCATAAAAGCTCCGCCCGATCGGATTTTCGGTGCGGAAAATGTTTAAATTAAAATAATCGGGTATCTAATGTCAAAGCAGCCATCTCCGCGGTTTCCCGGAGCACGGAAAACTCCAGAGAGAACTCTCAGAGGATGTCTTCCCTTTGCCGAATTTAAGAAATAAATTGAAAATCGAATCTCACAGTCAGTCAAGTTTTCCACCGAGGGTAACTTTGTGTCCTTGCGGTCTTTTATTGAGGAAAATACGTGGAGAATTCTATGTCTAAAAATATTCGGAGATGGATACAAATACGGCGCTTTCTATCAAGACGGAGATCACGAGTAAGTTACAGAGAAGTGTTTCTAATTCTTTCCAGAATCTGGATTCCTTTATGATACAGAGGAATGATGAGTAGAAAATGGACCTTTCCAGCATCAAAGAGGTCTCTCTAAAAGCATGCGGAGATGAATGTTTATGGAAGATTTTAACTTAAAGGGGAAAAAATAGTGATGGCTCACTCAAAACAACATCGAATGACGTGAAATAAAGAAGGTCTTGCAACCCAATTCCGCACGTTTAACCACTACACGCATTAAACTATTGCTAAAGCAGTATGGATTACTTATTCCTAAGTGGTACGGAGTTATACGAATATTTTATAAACTTAACTTCCCCAAGAATAAACGGGCATGAAAAAAGTCTCACAGGAGCGGGACTCGAACCTGGATCTTCTGCTTTCCGGGTGACTGCTCTAGCCAATTGAGCTAATGTGGCAGAACTATACTCCTCGGGAAAGTAGGGGCAAGGGCGAGTTGGATTATGCTACCAGGGAAACTTTACTTTCTCTGTAAACGTGAGCATGTGAAAATTTTTCATTACTCATTTTTTCAATCGATAAGATCGTTATCATTAATTTACCATTTCAGCACCACTGAAACTTCCTTCATATACCATTAATAGATGGCGTATCACCGAATTAAATCTCCCTGATCTAGAAGAGCACAAATGGTAAAAGACGTAATCATCAGGATCTATCGGAGAATGAGAAGGTAACCAGAAACCTGTTGAAATCTGCTTGAAATGAAAGCTGCTTGTAGAAATATGGTCACTTCATATGGCCCTTCGCCTCGAATGAAGATTTTTGGTTTCTAGTAAAAGAAATATATTCAGAGAAAAAAAATATCTCTGGATTTAAAGTAGCAGTGCTGTAGTTAAAACGCAAGGGTAATTGTTAAAACTGCATTTGAATAGAGAAACCGAAAGCTGCCAAGAATAGATGGCATTATTCTGAAGATTTGCTCTGCAGTGAAAAAGTTTCGAATTGCAGACCGATTAAAAGAGTCTTGGGAATTCTTAGGAGTGGTGGTAAAACGCATGACCTATCTTCCCAAGCAATTTATATGGAAGTTTTAACAGGGTTGCAGAGGGGCCCTTGGATCACGACGCATTCCGCGTACCGGAATTCAGTACGCCCAATGGGGAGCCGGTAATCGGAAAATTCTTTGAAAAGCAATTAATTCAAAACTAACTTTTCGAAGCGGTTGTCTTGCACAGTTTAGTTCAGATGATATCAGGGAAAAACAAATATCTCATCCAAAATAACAAATATAAAATTCCTCGATCACTCGATTCCACTTTTCTTAGTTGCTATGGGTGATTTGGAAGTTCATCAGCTGCCAGGACTGAACATTAATAAACTGCGCTGTTTGATTTTCAGTTGTCAAAATAAACGAACCGCTTGCGAAGCTCTAGCCGATTAAGTTATCAATAAATAGACTGAGCGAATCGGTTCAGAATTATAGAATCCATTTTGCGTTCCAATTCATGCCACAAGCACTCTCAAATATGCCTCTTACGGTCACAGCATACATATTTATACATTTTCGCGAGTTCCTCACCGATGCGTTAACCGCGTCCCACGCAGTTCCGGGCAAACAACAAACCGGTCCGCTCATTACACCCGAAAAGAAAAAAAGCATGCGCGGCCAACGGAGCGATCCACTGTCTTTGAATTCGTTTGCCGAAGAATTAACTCGCGCTAAAACGGTCCGAGGGATCATTTTTCCAAACTCCCACACACTCGCTCGTACGTAATGGGGGAACTTCGCCTAAGGCTGTCATCAGCATGAGCTCCTTCGAGCGGTTCGTTATCAACATCCCTCGAAATATCCGTGCGGGAAGGGGGGCTGATGTCAACCAGCCGCAGCGGCGGAGGCGGCGTCATTTATAGTGACGGCTGAGGCACGAGTGTCGCGCGGGGAGTGAAGGCGTTTGCAGTCCGAAGGCAGATTGACGTGGGGGTGGGCAGCATTGGCTGCTCGGTAGTGCATGCCGGGAGGAACCCGCGTCAAACACGGCATATTGACAGTTACCGGGGAATGCATTATCCGATTTTCGAGGCAGAGGGAGATGCCCGCGGAGGTGAGGTGGAGAGGGGATTGGCGCTGTGGAAAAATGCGGTTGAACGGGCTGTGGGAGGATGGGGGATGTCTGAAGTTGGGGGAGATGTTTATGGAGGGAAATTATTTTTTTACGAAGGCATAGGTGAGAAAAGGGGCGATTTTTCATGTGGTGGACGATGCAAATGCGCCTCTGAATTTCTCAAATTTGGTAGGATGATAGCATCCAAAGTACTATCGACAAATAAGTTCATTTTTATGTTAGACTTTCAGTTTATAATAAATAAGCATTTTATTTGTAGCCCTAGTTGGGAAAGGTTTACCATCCGGGGGCGGATTAAGCTATCAGAGACCCTAGGCGTAGAAGTCAGATTGAGGAACTAGGAATTATGAATGAAATTTATAATTTTTCTTAAAATGCACAAATATACATCCCATAGAAATCTCAAACGCTTCGGTACGGTAAGAATAAACAACAATACGTACTTGACTTGACCCCTTTATGCCGTACGGTCCCCAACGAAACGGAAAAACCTCCAGGAACAATGCGATATGGTGGCAATTCCCTTGTAAGAGTGAAAAATCAGGAACCATACAAAATACCAAAGGAGGAACATCGCACAGTTGCAAAACATCTTGTTTATCCGAATATGGAAATCCACACTAACGACATTAAAACTTCTTTCCCCTCGCAAATGCTGAGTCCTCTTCTACACATTGTCGTATTCAAAATAAAATAGTGCTGTTTCAGGTTGCACGAAGTTAGGGTTAACATTTCCGTGTAGCGCTGAGGGATATAGACCGAGTGAGGCACAGCTGACAGGCAGATCGCGAATGACTCTATCGATATTTTAAGGATATGTGGCCAATTCAGACTGGTATCTGTGATGGTTCCAAATAGTTTTAATGTATTTAGACGTTCATCTTAATTACATACATTTATCGGGTCCATTAAATGCCTTGTACAATATTACTATATGGGAGAATTCCTTTGAAGAGTAACCTAAGAGGCGTTCGTGGAAAATGACAATAAAAAGAAGAGGACAATTATCGGGGACGTACTGTGGCTAGATGGTATTCTGAAGTCATCATTGGAAAGATTGAAGGATGAGAGGAATTAAAGGCAAAGACCAGGATTTAATTAAGAACGTAATTATTTATAAAAATTTAATTTAAGTAATTGGTCAGCGTTAATTGTATATTATACTCTACATAAAATGAATGGGATTCTGTCAACTTGGTCCGTATTCGCGAATTGGAAAGAGTAAAAACGAAAGGCAATACGTTTTGTAAATAATTACTTGGGACAAATCAGTGCTTGTTACTCGGATCAGGATCAGAACATAGATGGGAATCTTTAGAAGGCAGAAAATTTAAACGAAGGCTGCATTTACTAACTAATCAGATAAAGTTCTTTCTTAGAAGATATATTATGCGCCCACTGTGTTACATAGACCGTTCTGAAACTGCGTGGAAGATAAGGGTAATGGATGTTAGAGCCTCAACAACTCTTTTTTTTTCGCAAACGATACGCGGAAGTAATAGATCGGAGAAGTAGAGTCATGGTGGTCATGAATCCCCTGTCACACGCCGAAAGGCGGCTTGCTTGGTACGTGTGTAGATGATAATGTTAGGTTAGAAATTAGGATTATTACGATTGGATAGGGACGGGACGGCAATAAACCGATCCCACTGTAGTAAATCCTTGATTACGATACAATTCTATTATCAGTTCCCAGAATTCCCGAAAATGGTAATGTTAGATTATAATACGATCTCGCTTTTGAAGAAGTAATTTTTTTCTGATTTAGACCGGCCACGAAAATATATCGGCCACCGCTGCCTTGAAAGATCGGAGGAAGAGTGCAAAGCCAACCGATGTAGAAGTCTCTTGGAGGTTCAGGAGTCAGAATCTTAATTCCTTTCCTTCATTTTAAGATCCAACATTTTATAAGGGTGTTACAATCGCCATTCATAAGAGATGCGGAGATTTCAAAAAGTAGAAGAATGTAGGGTCACCCGATAACGAATACAGAAAATTCTCATTTCTTACTTACATCCACTGCAATATGAAAGGTGTACCGAAAATTTCCGTCAACCCTTAACTCGGCTTCTCCAAGCCTCCTGCGAATTCTGGAATAGAGAGAAAGTGGAACCACTGCAGTCAGTCTGTGCGCATTCGCTACCAGTATCTGAGCAAAGAAGTGGAAGAGGTTAACCTCGAATTTTCTCTCCCCTCAATCTTATGCACCACGCAATACGCCTTTCGATTTTTATGGAAGGAACTATACCTAACGGAATCACGAGTTTAATCTAAACGGCAAGTTTAGGTTGTCAATGCCAGTATTACCTTCAAACCAAAAAGGAACCGGATAGAGAGGATTACAGAGGGATGCTGTAGAAGCCAGAGCTGTAGGTAGACAGACAAACGACATTTATCTGACTGCTAAAACTGCGAGACAGCAAGGTCGATTCCTGCTCTCGATTCAACAGAATATCGAGAAGAAAAAGATAGAGAGGTGAAAGGCTCCGTGAGAAAGGATTGGGGAGCAAAAGAGAGGGATAGGTTAGAGTGCGGAAAATATAATTTTCCGTCGATACACATCCGCCTCTTGCTGCTCCCTTCTTTTGCTCCAGGAAACTGTGTTCATCTGTCTAATGGATGCGAGTGGTGTTTGGGCTTGTCGCGGAGAGACGGTCAAAAGGAATTCCGTGCGATACACTTGGCCGATTAGTGCCATCCGCCGACGTTTGAGGCATCGGAATCGGAGGGATTCGATCCCCAAATGCGAGAGCAACGAATCTATCTAATGGATTTGAGAGACTAAAAAGCTTATGCTGCGAGAGCAATCATCCTGCGAATGGTCTAATTCCATTTGTTCGTCATGGGACGTTAATGTTTCCAGCGCTTCCTTTTCTATCGTCGCGAGCTTCGCTTTGAAGAAATGGGGAATGCATTCGAGGTGCTAATAATAAAAAAGGCCATGCTCCTCCTGGGTGATGCAGTAATCTGCAGTCAGATCTTTCATACAGAATTATTTCTTGAATGGCTCCCGCGGATATTTTTCATGGAGGCACAACGAATCAACAATCGACGAAAGAATTATTACCTTTGTTTTCTTTAAGAGCTAAATTTTCCTGTAGAAGAGGCATTTAGAGAGAAAAATAGAACAACAACAGACAAATTCACGTGAATGATGTATGAACGAATACACATTAGCTTCTTTCTTAGAAACACTGCCATCGCCTTTCGTCGAAAAGAGTTTTCTGCGCGAAGTCCGGATCCGTGTGCCCCTTTCGTCTATGCGCCATTGATTTCGTATGGAAACGCATTCCGTGTTATATGAAAGATATAGTTTGAAAGTTGATTACAGGGGACATTTTTTTTATTATTTAAAAAATGTGGGCGCACATATCTATTATATAAAATGTTTCGCGTAGGCAGGTATAATTTAACTCCTAGGCATACGTAGGATTCAGATGTGCTCCAATATTTGGCAAGCGAGCTCCCATACACGTTTTCAACTAACTTACAGACGGACGTATCTATTAAAAATATAACGTATAACATTCATTGGTTTTTCGCCATTCCGTCTGATTCTGTCTGAAGTCATGTAATTGATTAAGTCTGTTTTAGCATGATTTTCAACTAGTATTTTATAAACGGACACGGTGTCGTTCCTTCATTGTTACAGTGTGTAATTAGTGAGAAACAGGTTAAAAACTACATAAATTACTTAAATAAATAACTACATCTACGTATATCCTATTTACAACCAAGAGCTACGAGTGTCTACCATATTTCCCATTCGTTGGAGACTTAAGGCGCTAACACTAAAATTTCCTTTACGTTTTAGCATGAAAATGTAGATCAAATTAGAAACGGGGTGTTCGCGGCCTTTTCTTCCTTCTCTTTGAAAAAAAAACTCGTGAACTAAAAAAATGTTTGTCGGTCTCAGTTACCGCGTTAATGGAGGCATTCTCCTTCGGTTAAATTTATTTTTGCACATTTCCTATCTCGAGCACTTTATGTGCCGCCAGAAGGTTTTTGTGCGCGCTTCCATCAAAACATATTCCCCACCCTTAGGCTGCAAAATTATTTTAGTAGAACATGTAACTAATAATTTCTGATGATACCACTGAAATCATTTTTATGTATGGAACATCTTTGGGAATTTTCAGCGTTACCACTAAAAACCCTCTGATTACTGTGTGTGCGAAACACCTCTAAGTTTTACCTTTCCCTCTCATCCGTAATGTAAAACATCTGCTGGATCTGAATCGAAAATATTTGTTTAACGGAATCTCTTCTGAATGCTACTCCTGTGTTGACTGATACTTGCTTGATATTCTTTCGATGAACACAACCTGTTACCCATCTCTACTCGATAAACCCATTTCTCTGCTGGCCACATATCATAACTTGGCACTTCGTGGAAAGCTTTGCTCACCTACTGCATCGGAAACAAAGTACTCAGGAAAACGTCGATGCGTATCATTCGGCGCCGTATCTGCATTAGTCATCGTGGACCAGATACGAAGAACAGTGGTCTTCTCACCATGCGAGTTGCGTAGTTTTACCGAACTCTGCCACTGCCGATCGCGAGCGACGCTCCGTGCCAGTGAGGGCACTTGGCGCTGAGGGACGCCTGGAATCTCGCGATAAGGCAGGAGGACGTAAGCGCATCCTTTGCGATGAGATTGCGTGGAACAGAGCCTAACGCAATCTCAGTCTAGAGTCAACCTTCTGCTGCCGGCGACCACCACGGGGAAGAAATCTCCTTCGCGAGTTTTAATGGAGTAATAGGGAAAGGGATGTGTAACGTTCCAAAAGGGTGAGTCTTTTGTTGGGACACTGCTGCGTAGAAGATCGTATTCCAGAAAGTGAGTCGAGATGCATATCTCCCCTTGGGATAGAGTACAACGGCGAGGAACGAATGCGAGATGCAAGGCTTATCTCTCTCTCTCTCTCTCTCTCACTTTCTCGGAACGAGTTTTGAAGGAGAATGCGATAGTGAAAGGGATGGGAAGTAAAATGAATGCTTCAGAGGAATACAGATCGAAGGAGCATAGCATAAGCAGACTGGAAATGGAAGGGGAGCGTTGACGCTTTGTGATTATATTTATTCATAGTGTTATCGTACAAAAACCAAGAAAATTCGTGTGGATTAAAATTCATAGTTTCAGAATATAAAAAGGATTTTTGACGGCAAGATATGGGTGGGTAAAAGCTCTTGGTTTTGCTAGCATCAAAGCAGATTCTTTTGGATCAGATAAAAAAGATTAGGCGAGACTATATGCTCGCATGATAATAGTGCAATGAATGAAGCCAAGAACTTAATTAAGTAAAATATACGAACATATAATTAAATGGAAAGATGATAATGGTTAATTAAATAATATTTAACGTATTAATTGAATAATTAATTATAATGAAATAAATAAAACCGTATGTAGAGAAATTTAAGAACTTCATCAGAAGGTTCTACTTAGAAGGATTATCATGGAAAGACAGGTAGAAATTTAATTTGTGAAATTTAAGGTACGTAAACCCATTCTTTTGTGGTTAAGAGCGCACTATTATACATTGCTGAGGAGGAAATAAGAATGGGAGATTTTTTATCAAAGTTTCGCTGGAACTTATCGAATATACAACGGTGAGATTTTAAACTGATTCAGTTTCACAAACTTAAAGTACGTAGTCGTCGGCAAGCCCGTGAAAATGGATAATAAAGGAAGACAGAGATGATAATTTAAAAGACAATATCCACGGAAGCATAAAGAGAAATCCATCCTTTCTCCCAAACGATAAACAACGATCCACTAACACTCGAGGCAGTAATTAATAATCCATTAACACATAAGAACTTGAAAATCGCGGTAACGCTGCATTGCTCAGATTAAATGGTAGTCTCTGTTCTCCCTAAAGCCTCGGCTTAATTCTATTAATTGCGTTTCTCTCCGAGCACTGCTTTCGTTGAAAGAGGAGCGAGTCTCCAAATTACCCACAAAGTCATTTCTTTTCCCGAAAAACAGACCGCGGCGGTTAATAACATTGAGCTGAGCATCAATAGACTCTCACTTTGCGAATCAGGAAGTCGCTTGTTTGCGTCTTCTCTTTCCTCGCTCTGTATCTTTCAAATTATTATTTTGGAAATGGGAGATGATGTTTTGTTATAATCGGACTTAAACGGCAACGATGAAATTTTAAGCCTCTTATTACGGATTCTCTTCTCTCAAATACTCCCATCCCCATCACCCCTCCATTCATCAGCGGACACCCTTTCCACTCTTCTCACTCTTTCAAATGCGAACTCTCGCCTTGGAGAAAGAGGATCGCGGAGGCGTCGACAAAAAGTGCGGCGAAGAGGGTGCGTGAAAAGGTCGGGAATGCGTATGAAAATGCTTTGCGAGGGCGAGAGAAAGTTATGCATTGATAGTGGAGGAAAACGACGTGGGAGATGGGAATGTTTGGACGAAAATAAGCTAATGAGTGTTCAGGAAGAGACTGTTTTCGTGACCGAAAGAGAAAGAAGAAAAGATGAATGGAGGGCTTCGCTGATGATTTTTCGGCTAACGAAGCCTTTATCGTTGTTTGTCGGTCTCGGCTTACGAATACGGACTTAATGGGATAAACAGATGTGGAAAATGTGAATATAATAATAATGATGTCTTTATTTAGGCAAATTTTAGTCTAATGAGATCTCTTAGAATTGACCTAGTAGAGACAAACAACTATGCCCCGACCAGGATTCGAACCCAGGACCACGTTGCTAGGCTAACACGCTGACCACTGCACCACCGAATATGGGCTGTTTAGATGGATTATTGGGCTTAAACGGTTAAACAAAATCAGATATTCCCAGAGCAGAATGGTCATTCCCCGTACTAAAAGGAGAATGTGGTACGGGAAAGAACATCTCAGCTTACAAAGATTTCGACAATCGTATATGATTTCGAAAAAAAGTGGTAAGCGTTAGAATTCATATTCGTTAGACTTTGTATCAGTGTGTTTTGAGATTTTCTGGCATGTGCGCATCGTAAATTATAATGTGTTATGTGTAATAATGTTTAAGCATCTTTCAACACCCATCAGTTTCGACGGTTGTTTATTCATCTACCGGAGACTTGGGAAAGCTTAGTTTGTTCAAGGCATCAGCGTTCGAAGATCCTACGAAAGGAAATGAAGTTTCAAAAATATATCATGGAATCGTGTTACTTGGCTAGCTAATCAGGAATCGAAAACAAATAGGAAATTAGCATTCGATTCCGAATTCGAGGATAACTTTCAGATAAATGCACTTTCTCGTTTTTCGTTTTAGATTTATAATTTATTCCTAGTTGAAGGTATCGATACAAAATACTCAAATACAACAAATCTGCTCGGCAATAGGACTACTGAAGGTCCTATCACAATGATGTCCGGATCATGACATATGATTCAAATGCGGCCTGCATCAAATCATTTCACTGGCCAACTGACCATTTGTTTGTAGTTTGAGAACCGCTGCTTTGAAATGAATTTAAGATTCAAGGAATACAATTCAAGAATTGAATTTATACGAAGAAGGAAACGAAAGACGAAACGAATAACGAAATTTTGGCTTATAAAACGGATTTTCGAGCAATTGATGTCTATTTCTTGTGTTAACGAACTTTCGACAGGAAAGCGTCAATTCCGGGGATCTGCTCTAGGAACGCGATTACTAATGTAATTATCGGCCGAGTAACGAGATACCTCTCGGAAGCGAAGCGGAAGGAATTCGAGGAACGTGCTGACCGGCAGTGCGATAAGGCTCATGGCGAGATCATTATCGGAGATATCCAAAATTTTTCGGAGTCCCTCTCTAAGGCGGGAAAGTGCTGAGACCGATGAAAGAGATGGATAATTAAGAAGTAACAAGGAGACCGCAGGAAGAGGAAGAGGCAATCAGACGCCGTTCTGATATCTCTGCGGCCGGAAGAGGGTGTGCGGCAAGAGGGCGGAGAAATAGAGAAGGCGGGATGACATGGTAAAGCAATTACAGGTCTCAGGTGAGCACAAAGGGGGGGCCGGGCCAGGAGTTCGCGGGAGAAGCGCCCTCAGCCTCCCGCGGAATAAATTGGTATCGGCGGGCAGGTCACCCTCCTTCCCCTCGGGGAGATGAAAAGGGATGTCAGAAGAGGGAAGGATGGGGCGTGGTCTGACCGCAAGAGGAGTCAAAGAGTACGGTTTGAATGTAGTTGGGGTGATTAGAAGTGAGAGGTAGGAGACGGATTACTCCCAAGTCCGAATTCGACTTCCTTTTCTCTCAGTTTCTTTCGATTCGTCGGAAGAGAGGTTTCTTAAGACGCGCGCGTACGCTTGGATTGATTTGAAAACTCATCGGCCAAAAATCTCGACCCTGAGGGACGACTGATCGAATTTGTGCGAGGAGCTAAAGTTGTCGGATCTCTTTTTGATTTGATGATTATTATGAATAAAAGTGAATTCTTTTGCATATGCTCCATGAGAAAATACGTTAGAATACATATAATTCATAGAGGAAATTCATGCAGAACATTTCCGGTCGCGGAAGTATTCCTAATTCCGCTACTTTTCTTGAAATACGATCATTTCCTTTCATGAAAGATACTCTAAAACAATGTTTTATATCCGTTACAGCAAAGGTGTCCTACCCTTAGCCTCAAATGGGCTATGTAGATGGGAGTGGGAATTTCGTGGACTGCAGCTAATGTACGTACATCACAGCGTTAGTACATTAGATCGTTTATACGGAAAGCTTAGTGTGTCTTACTGCAACAAAACAGACTGTAGGTTAACAGGTCTACTAAGTTACCTTCCTTTCCTTTATCCTTAGACTGTAGGTTTTTAAAGAGTATATGTTGATAGGAAAATTCTTCGATTGATAGAAGAAACAAACATCTAAATAATTTTCATTTCATGAAGATACTAAAATATACTACAATTTCTTTTGATAACCAGAAGAATACATAGGAATGAAAAAATTAGTTTTACAATACCCAGGATTGTCGGAAACTCTTTATCAAAATACAGTATTTCAGAACACGAAATTCCCGACTGACTGAGATATTTCTTGATCAGAGGGGGCAGTCGCACATTACATCTTCCCTCAGACCCCACCGCTACCTTGAAGAAATAAACGATTGCCTGAAACGATTGACGACAACCGTAATAATCGATGAAATTACGAAACGATATATTGATTATCCAATAAAAGTCTTGTTGACGTTCGCAGACGAAACGACCGGTAGCGTTAAATACAACCACGGAGGCTCAATTTAATTTAGCTCGCGGTCCCTGCACAAATCCATCCGGCGAACGTGAATGGGCATCGCCGAACGCTAGTCATCGAGAGCGGGTATCGAATTAATCGTTTTTTCCCGAAGTCGAATATTTATCGAGATATGAATATGAGCCGAGACGCATTCAACGATAGAAATCCGGGAGACGGGAGAGGGTATTTGGGATGGAAATGGGAAGAGATTGAAAGGAAGGGCGTGGAGATGAAGGGCAGATAGAGATGGAAAAGAAAGGAAGAGATGGAATTGAGGTGGGAGGGGGGAGGTGCGTGAAGGATTAAGAGATGAAGTAGAGAGGCGAAGGATTGGAGGAGTGGTGCGTCAAAGAATCCCTTTCAAGAGGCGGGGCAGATGTCTTCAGGGGAAATGTTTAAGATCTTCTTCTCCCCTTCTTTACTTCCTCAAACGCTCAATGTGACCATGTTTATTCCTTCCTCATCGTAACTCGGTCTAATGCCATCTTCCACCTTCTTTTCAAATTCTCTTTACACATGCTGCCAGGTTTTTGGACCGAATGACGAATGCTTTTCCATTGGATCAAGATCCTACTTTTGTTAATCCCCGGAACGAGTATTGTTTTCGTGTCTTTTGCTGCAGTTATTTCCGAATGTTTTTCTTCCAGGATGCATTTATGCATCAACTGAAAATTCGCGGTACGCCGAACCAAGGGTTTTGATAGCTTAAGGAAGAATTGAACTCGATGAGGAAGTCTGGAGTAAATAAACTCCTCAAAGAAATTAATTTAGTTAGAGCGAAACTCGGTAATAAACCGAAAAGTGTTATATTTCGCAAATATATACCATTAATGACAAATAAATATGGGTCGTATACTAAGTTAGATCGGCATTGTGTATGTAGCCAAATGATGTTGTCGATGTATCGATGAAACTAGTTGCCTCTGAAAAAATATACCTGGGGAAGTTACCAAGTGTTCTTGTCTTATTTTGTATACTCTTTTATATAGTCGTATTGTTTCTACACAACCCTGGTGTTGTTGCATTACGTTATAAAAATCTCAGAGGAAGAAGTAATTTACTATAAAAGTCATCGCAACTTCGCAAAATTTGATACAAAGACCCACGTTGTTGGAAAATACCCACTTATGATTCGGAAAAATAATAATAATGACGACTTGATTAGGCGAATTTTAGTCTTAAGAGTCTCCTCTTAGAATTAACCTTTTACAAGTCACGATCAAAAACAAAAATCGCGGAGTAACTGAAAACAATGAATGAACGAAACATACGAAAAATTAGTTAGTCACAACAGTGTTTAGACAGTAGCAACTTTTACTAGGAACAGTAAATTTTCTCTAGGACTTACATAGAATACCTTCTTAAGTCGTCAATAGGATGGTTGGATTACCAATCTCCACCTTTAGCTACGGAAAGCTTTGGAAAGGGAATGAGGTTTACCAGCAAAATGAGGAGTATTTCTCTCTATAACACTAATCCATGTGCGGAAAACCTCCTCTTAAATTCAGCACAATGACCATATGAATAACACTTCGATTAAGAAAAGGTGAATTTCTTTTGCACGATGAAGTCGTGCAGCTGATCCCAAAGCAACAACAAGTTTTAACAGTCAAGGAATAACACTTCCCTTAGCATTCATTAAGAAATGACCAAGATGAATGCAATTTTATCAGCATCACTCATATCTTAGCAGCTTTCATATCATCTTAGCCATGAATAAAATTAAAATTAATGAAAGATACACATTTTTCCTCTAACCTGCGCCAAAGAACAGATATAAAATTCTCCATACAAGCAATCCTTCTACAGGGTGTAAATCAGTAGCGTAAGCACTCCATCAACAATATTCATAAAAATGAAAAGGAAGAGAAATGAGGCACGAGAGAGAAAGGTAGTGGGGAAAGAGAGACCTGGAGGGTACAGAAGATATGGGAGAAAGTGGGAGGTAAGAGAGATGGGGACGAGGGAAGGGAACCGCGTGGCGAAGAGGGAGAGCGTCGTTCGCCAGAGATGGAAAACTCGGCGCCCGAAGCGACCCTCCCCCTCATCCGAGATTGGATTTCCGATTCGAAACAGATGTTCCGCAACCGAGGGCAGGGATAATGTAGGAGAGGGCACTCCTCTCTCTGCAGAAGGAGAAGAAGTTAGTGCAGAGTGGAGGGGGGAGAAGAAATAGACGTCAAAGGTGGGAGAGCAAAAGAGAGAGGGCTGTACGAGTAAAAAAAGATGAGAGAGAGAAATAAGGAAAGAGATGCAAGTTTGAGGAAGAGATTAAGAAAGGAGAGGAGAAGGGGGGTTCGATAGGGGAGGGAATTGAGCAAAAAGGAGTTTTTGAAATGTTGAGGGAGATTAAGTCGGTGGGGATTGAGGGCTGTGAGTGTGATGGGAGGTAGGAGCGGGGATAAGAGGGTCGGTGGGAATGGGAAGTTGTAGGAAAGTGGTGGATGGGAATGAAGGACGGGGTATTGAGGGATGGGGGATTGAGGGATGGGGGGATTGAGGGATAGGGGGATTGAGGGATGGGGGGATTGAGGGACGGATGGGTTGAGAGACTGAGGGGTTGATGAACGGATGGGTTGAGGGACAAAGGAGTTAAGGGACTCAGGGATTAAGGGATGGAGGGGTTGAGGGACCCAGGAATTGAGGGACGAAGGAGTTGAGGAACGGAAAGGTTGAGGGACGGATGGGTTGAGCGACTGAGGGGTTGATGCATGAATGGGTTGAGGGACGGAGGAGTTAAGGGACCCAGGGATTGAGGGACGGAGGGGTTGAGGGTTGGGGGAGGGAGAGGTGGGTGGAAGTTGAGGACGGGGGAGTACATAGATCGAGGAAAATGCGAGTTTTCGGGAGGGAATGTGTGACAGATTTTCTTTCAGATGAGGGGATGAAAGAGAAATGAGGGAGGTGGCGCGCGAGGGATAAGTAAGAGATAAGGGAGGGGCCATCGTAAGATGTAAAAGGTGGATGATATAGTGGAGGAGCAAAAGAGGTGACACGGAAGTCATAAACGGGGAGGGGGTCGAAAAGGAAGCGGTGAAAGGAGATGGAAAGGCGCTCTCCTCCGTGGAACACCCGCTTTAACATATCAAAGAGTCATCAGGTTTCCCCGGCCCACAGGTCGTAATACGATTTCGTGGCTTACGGCGAGTGATTTTATTTCGCTCGCCACGCAAAGTCGCTTTTTCTAAATCAACGTGAAATTCTTGCTTCGTGAGATGGAAACCCAGGGCGCCCGCCGCTTTTTGGATACCTGCCTCCGTTCTTTCTTTAACGAATCTATTTTTTGTCCGCGTTTATGCTCCCTCTCTCTATCCGCTCGCGTCTTCGCGCTCCATCGCAAACAAAGGTGTGTTTCGCTCCGCTTTTTTCCCCTTTCGCCGTAATTGAAATGGTGGAGCTGGAGAGCAAGAGTAAATTAGGTGACTGGATTGAGCGGGGGAATGTCTTTTAAATGCGCGACTCAAATGAAGATGCTAGGAGATTCATCCAGACATCCGGATGAGTCTGTGATTTGACGGATAATGTCAACAGGCGAATTCAGACCGAAAATTCCACCGAGATTTAATAATAAGACCACTACTATGCTTTAAAATGTGCAACTTTTGTATCACCATGTAAATGTGGATGAATATATCGTCGTATTCCGGTAAGAGTATCTAACACGCCTGTTTGGATAGAACTTAATATATGCGAGCGCTTCTAATACTGGGAATAATTTTAACCGAACACAGAAGGAAAATACACCCTGCAAAATACCTTAAACACCAATGGTGATAGGGTGCAAATTGAGACTAGAAATACCCGTATACACTCAACTCACCATTATGGACTGTCACAAGCCGAAAGGCGGCTTGCGGGGTATTTATTTTGAAATAGATGGACAATAATTCATTGATAGCACACTGAGGTAACGAGCTAAGAAATAATTTTAAAGACGTTTTAAACGAAAATAACGCGAAAGGAAAGAAAAGAACGTTTTTTAAAATTGAAAATCTATTTTCTGATTTGATCAAGAATGTAATAATTTCTATGAAATAATTTATCCAGAAATAAAACGAGGACCTGAAAAGTCGGCAGGAACAGGAAAAAATTAATTTATAAAATACAACTGGATACAGATATAGAGTCAGCAGAGCTAGACAAACTCTAGGGTGTAGCGGTTTTAGAGGACTCGTGCCACAAAATAAATGCTGGCTTAGAACATCGAAGTTAAGAGAATAGCACTAACTCAAGAATTCGAACTCAAGGGTAGTGAAGAAAGGCATTAATTCAAATTCCAGCTAACATTTTCATCAACACAGCGATAGGAATGCTAGAAATACAATTTTATCAATGAGAGGTCAGGTAATCGACTCCATTCCTCTTAATGTATAGAAGCATTGACGACACTAAAAGATAGTAAACGTATCACAACGTAATATGTTGATGCCTCAATACATCAGGTCAATCTTTCTGAAGAACCATCGGTAAATGTTTACCAGGACAAAGTATGAATTGCCGAGATTTATTTAGTGATCGTCCTCAGAAGTTAATATTTCTCATTTTAGGTCTTCATATACTAGATCAATAAAAATTCTTTTTAAGTATACAATTTTTGCTGTGTTATAATTCAAAGGGTCTCGTATAATGTAATCGCGTAAGCTCTCCAGTCCTCTAAATGGACTTCTGCAAGCAGAATCACACAAATCGCAAGCTATCAAAGTTGAGAGTCAACATCAAAATGTTAATTTCTATTAGTTAAATTTTTCCGAAACAGTCCAAAATATTTTTCAAATACGACTACGCAAATATAGACAGGAATATAATTGAAAGCTTATGGGAAGAGAACCCGATCTCAAAGAAAATCTACGTTTTTATGTAATACCTGACTCGAATAGATTTAGCCATGTGAATTTCTCTCGTTTGGATGTATTGCTAACAGAATTATTAAAATACGGACACATCAAATGCTCGAAAAGCACGTTTGCCTTCATGAATTCCAAAAACAATGAAAGTAGAAAAGTGAATCCAGAAGCTTAAATTAAATTATGTTATCCCTTTGTCACAGCGGAGGGTTCAAAAAATGAATTATAAATAGCATTTCATGCGTGAGAATGTTATTAAGGAAAGAATTTTATTATTAACGTGAAATGAAAAAACAAAACGCACGCACTAATATTAAAATCCTATTAAATAATTTTCAAACATTTCATGAGAGAAACTTGCAAAGGGGGAGTTTTTGTTACTTTTAGAGAGCTCATTTTGAACCCGAAATACAAAAATTCCGATGGTAATCCAGCCAATGAAAAATATTCAAACTTAATTTCAGAAACATTTCCAATATTTCATCTGAAAATTGCTGGTCTTTAGAATATGCGACTTATTGACTTCCCCGGGGTTATAAAGACAGAAACATTACTATTACTGCGGTCTCACTTTGCGCTGTCTCTAATCTATTCATCCCGGATACCGCTTTGATCTGAATAAAATATTTTTCATTTGTCTTTCGGCACAGGATAGAAAAAAGATATCTTTCATTTACTTATGTTTCAGTCTTGCTCATTGCGGTGTCGATATGAACATTTCTTAGGGATAAGTAATGTTTAATAATGGCAGTAATTAACTTCATGGAATGCTATGCAATCTGTTACTCGTAGATTCACTGCGCTTCACTCACGAAGACTTGCTCCACTTATGGCGTTCTGGCACAGTGAGGAAAGTAAGGGGAAACTACCTCACTCCTCATCTAAGCCTCATTCCTTCTCCTAGCTCTTATTAGTCAATGGCAGAGAGGATGAGATCCCAATTGGCCTTCGGGCTGAATACTTTACACACAGACCACTTTGATCCTCGAACCCTCTTGTTTTAGCTACGAAAAGTTCTGGATATTGAATGTGGCTTACTAGGGAAGTCGAAGAGTGAAGTAATTTTCAATTTCTACCTTCATTGAGTATGAATGGTTTAAGTCAATCAAGTTAAAGAAATCGCGAAAGAATAAGAAGTACGCCAACCATGACATTCGATAAGAAGAGCCCTTAATGAATACCAGTAATTAAATTCACGACATCACAGTAGTTCGGGAATTTTTGTCCCCCTTCTTGTGTGGGCGTTTTCCCAGATTGTGGAGTTTTTCTTCAGTTGAAAAGTTTTTCCCCTCTATGAAAATCTTTGTGTGTTTATTTGTATCCCTATCTAGTTTGTACATATAAGTTTGTTACAATTATCTAGTTGCTGACTATTTTTGCTGACAAGCCATCTTTGTCTTAGCAGGCCCTCTAATGATTTAAAATAGGGAAAATATGAAGAATAAATTTTTATGTTAAGTTTTCTGTTACATGTGTAAGCATTTCATTATTGTATTGAATTAGCAACATTTTATTTATATCCTATACTTCTATTTTTGCAGTACATATGTGGCATTATGACATTGTTATTATGTAGTCTGCAATGAATAAATCTCTGAATGCATAAAAATTATTCTTATTATTTATAATTATATTCTAAATTGCAAATTCCGCTGAATGCAACAGCCTGATTAATGAATGCATAAATGAAAATAAATAAATAAATAAACAAGGAACGAAACTTCGATTTGATTAAGATTTTTAAGGTTACCAAGAATGCTTATATTTCAATCCTAAGGACCCGGGTTCGAGTCTCGGCTAATCAGAAATGTCTCGTTAGGGAATGGTTGTATGTGCTTGTCGTGAATGATAATAATTATTCAAATAGAGGTAATGGGATTATCTTCCTGTTAAATATGTTATTATTATTTGTTAAACTTAAGATTTTAAGGTTAAGTCCATGTAAAACGAATGGTATCAATCGATGCTTGGTGAAATTTCATGATTAATATATTTAATGACAAAACTTGTACAAATCCACAAAATAAATAAAATAAAACATACATTTTGTGGATTTGTACAAGTTTTGTCATTAAATATATTAAAATATATTATTCAGTCCAGATATTACTTTCATTATCTAAGGAAACATTTTTGCTCACAAACGTGAATAAATACATAGAAACAAGCAAGGAATGAAACTTTGATTCGATTGAGATTTTCTGGACTACACACAAGATTGCATGACCAAATTTCAGTGCACGTATTACTTTCACCATCGAGGCGCAATTTTTCGCTCTGTAAAACTATTAAAAATGCTTAGGACACCGGAGACCGCTCATTCCTTCCGTACGTCGCAAAAATTGCGAAAGGTCTCCAAGTTTCAGCGTCAGCCCTACTGAAAAAAGCGGAAAGAAAAGCCCCCTCGAAAGCATCGCATTTATGAAAGATTTCGATTTAAAACTCCCCAGTTCATATCCACCTGCTCATTTCACCTCGAATCCGACGCAAATGGAATTCCTTTGTCATCGACTTCGGATCCATCCGCCGCATCGACGTCCCGCGGGACTGCACGTCCGCGCTATCCCAGGCATCGCATCGCAACGAGTTTAAAAGCAGCCCTATTTACGGCAACAGACGCTCTTCGGAGAGATAAAGGAGTCGGGGAAGGAGCGAAAAACGTGTAGTGTATCTGCGAAAACCCAGAGGATGAAGGGAAAATGGCTCTCCACGATTTCCATATTCCCCAGTCTCGTCTATATCCTAACGAAACGCCTCTTCATCGCTCCCCTTTCATATCAGTGGGTGCCAATGGGGAAGAAATAAATCACCGAGTTAAGGAACGGAGAGCTCTCGATTAAAGGCAAATGGGCATTGAAATTCGGTTTTGTCTCGCGGAGAAAGAGGGAGCAAAAAGTACTCCGCGATGGGAAGCCTTGCGCGCAATGGAGATTTATTCATGAGGTTGTTTGTTCCCGTTTTCAGTTAGAGGACTACTTTATTAAATGTTCGCAAACGGATTGATTGAAACGTAGACGGATAGTGTTGCAGTTCGGGAGGTACGGCGGCGGGAAATAAAATCGTTTTTACGTATAATGAGTCTCGCGGACTTGTGAATACACGTGCAAATGCCGGAATGATTCTTGGACAATCGCGATTGTTCCTGAGATATCAAATGAGAACTGCATGAGCAGGAAGTTTGCATTTCATTCATTAGTACCACGACCGTAACAGCGCTTGAAACCGCGAGTATTTTATTGCCTAATAAATGCTACCCTATGTATTCCCTGAATTCCAATGGAGCATGAGGAAAATAGCAGTGCTTCGATATTGTTCGCAGGTAATAACTGGAATTTACAAATTATTTAGCAATATAAGATGATACATTAGGCTTAAAGAAAAGAAAAAAAACAAAAAGTTTTAATTAATCAGCCACGTGTATAAAATACTTGATCACTCTACTCTATTACTTGATAGAGGTTTTTGTGATAAATACGACGAAATATTTCCGCGTTCGTTGGTAATGGATAGTGGTAGATGTAAACACAAATGGTAATTACGTTAAAACAGACTTGAATGAAGGTATTTGAAAACCACAAATAATATTATAATTTTATTACACTCCGTACCAAATAAGGGTAATTTGAATCACGAACTGTCTGTTTCAATTTCGCGTAATTAAATTATATGTTATTTTTCCGTTATTTTTACGGGGACATATGTTGAATATGCATAGATTGCAATCATTATGTTAACGGATTTCATGCGTATTATTAGTTAATCATTCATTGGATTGTCATCTATCTAATTATTCCGTGAGGATTCATAATTTTCACTCAACCAAAAATTAATAAGGTCTTCATTGTTTTCACTTTGTATAGATGATTATGGGAGGAACAACTGATGTTTGAGGGAACGAAGTATTAATTCATTTCAGTTTGTTCCATCCCTAAAAAATTCCTTTTTCATCGGTTACTAACGTTATCTTTGTTTATTTTTTTTGAGGATTCTGACTACAAATGTACTACTAATCTATCTAAAAGAGTATCAGGAGATTTCTCATTTAGGAACACGATCGACTTCGTAGGTGATTAGAAAAACAGAATTAATTGAAAAGTACTGAAATCATAGACTTAAAGGGCTTTGAGTCAACAACATAAGCCAATTCATTCTAAAAGAGAAAAAATGTTAGATGATTGTGGGGAGGAGTATCTATTACACGTTCCTAGGATTTCAAAATCGAAATGGAGAGACAAGCTCGAAACATACTACAGATTATCTTAAGGTATTTACGAGTGCAACATCATGAGTCGTCAAAATTATTTGATAATGCTTGCTGCTTCTTCGACCGTATAAAACTTATGTGTTATATCTTATTTGTGTTATTTTTAGGTCAATAAATCATAATATATTGTTACATTACAACACGTTACTAATTTAAATCACAGGTAAAGTGTATTATAATAGAAATTTTGGAGGAAAAACAAACAAGAAAGTAATATTCGTAGCAAAATCTTATCGATATAGAACTTTCAAGATGCAGGTAGATTCTGTTGAGCAAATTAAACTTGTCAGCATATTGTATCGCCTCATGTTTGACTGAGACTCAATAATTGAGTGTAAATGCACCCTAGGAACTTAGTCCATGGCTCATTCCACAAGATAATCTTCATTAATGTAATTATATTAGCAACGGAGAGAGCCCAATTTTAACTGTCAGAACTTATTAGAAAATATGAATAAATAATTAAACCAATGATCACAAAGTGATTCTGCGCTATAAAATTGAGCTCTCAAACATACCAACTTGAACCAATGTTACTTCAGAATAACAGAAATTAATTTAATTTAATCGGAGTTCTTTTCGGTTCCCTTAGAGATAATCGTTCCTTCAACATAACATTTCTGCAACCTAGCCAGCCAAAAATGTGTTTATAAATTCATGTCATGTATAATAATCCTCCATGTCACGTGAACTTTTTCCACAAAATACCTGATTCATATACTTATGAACACGAGAAATTTGTTGCTCTACGCCACTGAATTTTGATCTTTCCTGCTCATTGTCTGCGTCATTGCTTTTTCTAAATCGCTACCTTTTTTCGGTCCTCTCCGCACGTTAATTACGAGCAATTTTTCCTCTATAATCCTTTCTGCCGAATGTAAAAACTCTCCCGACTATTACGACGAAAAAGAAATGATTCCGCGAGAGATTACTCCCGGCAGGAATTAAAACCGAAAAATTCGTATTTTCGGGAGGAATTTTCCCTTCGACTGCGAATTCGACGTATGATGACGAGATTGCGGCTGAGAGATCGCATTTTCTTCAATCTTCTCCCGGAATAACGTTTTATGCCCAAAACTCGGCCGCTATTCATTTAACTTCGATATTTTCCCTTCTCCCTCTCTCATCACGCAAACTGCTCTATGTCATCTGTACGCATTCGTCTAAATGCCTCGGGCCTCGCACTACCCAGTCCTTCCTTTTTGCAAACGGCGAATATGTTAAATACGGAGGCTCTCGCCGCTGGCACTTCGACTTTCGGCGCAATGGAACAGTAAATCACGTCTCCGTGGTCCTTTTTTGTGCCCGGACTGCATATTGCCGGAAAACTGAATTTGCGATAAATGCGAAAGCGGTGCGCGGAATTGAGAGGGACAAATAACGAGGAGGTCCACAAAGATGAACCGAAGTGAAAAACGTCAATGTGACTGGGACTCGAACTAAGGTGTTGCACTTTCCGGGAAGATGCCCAATCCACCAAGCAACCGAGTCAGGTGAACAATTCGCGAACAGAGTGGGATTGACCATATCCATATGCATATATAATAGTTTATCATTTGAATATAGACCATAAGCCACTCAGATGCGGCCTGATGGATTCATACGCGGCCTAATTGTTTCTTAAATGTGGCCTTCTGATGAAGATAGGCTCCCAACCTCTAGAACATCTGCCCGGAAGTGGAAGGCTTGGGTTCGAGTCTCAGTTAGGTCTTAATTGTTCACTTCCGTACTTTCTCGGGTTTAAACACGCATGCATGAAGGTGCATGGTCTTTAAATTTTCATTATTATTAGATGATTAAGGTTCCCGGATAGCCAAGTGGGCAACGCGTTCGACATCGATGATAGCGGTCCCGGGTTCGATGCCCGGTGGGAGCCTACGTGCGAAATGACCTCAGCTGTCGAAGCACTTTTAATAATACTATACTATACTCTTAGATGATTAAGTGGACAGAGCTAGAAAATATGAACTGAAACACAAGAAAAGTAATTAGAGAAAATAGAGGAAACCTCGAAAGAGGGAGGGATGAGGGAAAAAAGGGACTGACATTGGGCATACAAAGACGGCTGACGGCTGAGGATTAAATCAGCAAGTGAATCGCTTGCTTAAAAAAACGCACAGGAATAACAATAGGGATTTAGTTGCAAATCTGGCAGGCTAACGTCGAATCGCGAATTAATGCGACATTAAATAAAACATAAACTGAACGGTGCGCTCCGCGAGGAAAAAAACGCCCGAGCCCCGAGGGGATATTTCATGGAGTGGTGTTTTTTCTTTGCGCAACTAAGGTTTTTCCGGAGCCTAGAATAAAACGTGTCCAAATCGCAAAACGATTAAAATAATATTTCTGATGAATTTGACTTTCAGAAAAGAAGCACTGGAAATTCGATTGTAAGCTGGATAAAAAGCTGCACGTTTTCGGTGAAATTTCTCAGCGGAAAAAGTATTCTCTATCGAAATGCGCGCTAAATATTTAACAGCTAACGAATCTCCATTAGAAGAATTAATTCAATGTGCTGACAGATGAAAATTTCTATCTCTGAGTCTTTCAACGCGTGATTCTTTTGAGGTATTTTAATTAGTTCTTGTGTTTTCCGTATTTGCCTATGTGTCTTCATGGTGTAAAAGGGCCGTTAACGTACTTTTCGAACTATTTTAGAAGGGAAATATTTGTATGAGATCTATATCCACAGCCTTCATTTCATAAAATGTTTTTATACTTTCCATGCAAAAGAATTCTTATCTATTTATAATTTAAAGTATTACAAAGAATTCTACCGATTCATATATTTAAAGTATTGCGGTATTCAAAGATTTTTCCTCTTGGCGTCTGAGTCTGGAAAATCTGCAGTGACCGCGACACATGGAAAAGTTATTTCGCGATTCATACAAATTTATACACCAGGAGACGAATGCAACCAAAGAAATAATACTGTAAACTAAACATCAAAGCATGGGATAGCTTTGAACATCTGATATGGAGTACATTACGTAAAAGAAGTTGCACAAAATAATAAACAAGAGAGATTCTGGATAGCCAAGTGGGCAACGCGTTCGAATTCGGTGAAAGAGGTCCCGGGTTCGATTCCCGGTGGGGGCTCACGTACAAAATGACCTCAGCTGTCGAAGCACTTGTAACAAAACTACTACTACTGCTACAATAAATAAGGAATAAGGCATGACATTTTGTATTAAAGGAAGCAACATTGAAAGTTAAAGAGCAAGTCATAAGCGAAGTGCAGTCGCTGGAAAGAAAATGAAGGATCAGGAGACAGGAAATGTAGAAATATGAGTTTGAATGACCGTTACGCTGGATTGCCTACGTTGATGTACTACTTGTTACTTCATAAATATTCATGATGTGAGCTACAGAGAGCATCATCGACATAGATTACGAAAGCGACATCGAATGAGCAAATATAAATGGAATGAATGGCGAAAATAGAATTAGTGAGCATGTAAGCCCATTGCATCATCAACTTTTGAATGTCAATCAAATAGCCATAGCTCACGTCGATGCTAAAGTCATTGATATTATTGTTGACTGGTTATGCACACGTATAGTTTCTCGGTCACGTATAGTTTACACTTTTAGCGTTTGGAGACGAAATGGTACTAAAGTCGTAGAAGCTGTAATTTTAACATGAAATCAAAATTGGAGAATTTATGTAAATTTTTAGCATAAATTTACCAGATAATACTATTTTGTTAACATTGCAAATGTGTGAGACATTAAAAATACGAAATGATAATAAATACAGCTGCACAGACACTAATAAAGCATAAAATTAAATCAAAATTATCCTTTACCTATTGCATAAATACTGTAGCTAATTCCTTTTACCTTTAGATGATTAAAGAGACGAAAACACCAGAAATTATAAAATGCTACGAAATATAAATAAGAAGTCATAGGCAAAATTAGAATTCATATTCCACATAAATACTTCACCGTTATTATGAAAAAAGTTATAGTGTAAAGCCCAATTTCAGGAGAATCTTTTCGAGCAACCCAAAATCTTTGCACGTACATAATGTCCATAATTGACGTAGACATGGTGATTATGTTACACGACTCAAAACCTACCTGAATCAAGGGAAAATTACGAACATTGATGCGTGACGATAAATGTTAGCCTGCGTGGTTAGAACTAATAATAACTAACCTTAGAGTGGTTAGCCTGCTGCCTCTGTAACTCTTAAGTTCATGGTTCGAGTCCCGACTACTCGGATTTTTCTACGGTTAGGGAATTGCTGTGTGTGTTCTTATTTTGTTACTGTTCATATATCTCGTACAATTGACCAGTAAATGGCTAGTTGAAAGGCTACTGGAAAATAAAGAGATATTAACCCCCACTATGAATCGAACCCGGGACCACTGCCATCAAGGGTGGACATGTTACCCATTGGCATTTTGGGACACCTTTCAACAGGTATATCGAGAAAAATCTGTTATCTACGACGCACCACGAGAAATCTAAATAGCATACGCGACGCATGCATAAAACGACATTACTTCGAAAAATACGAAGTGCGGAGTCAATGTTCCATCAGAGGGCATATATTTCGGAAAATGGAGAAGTTAGAGGGAAAAAATAAAAGAATTTCGCAGATGTCGTTTTAACTCGGTCGTAAATTCTGCGCGGATTATTCTGGAGAGGCGGAATTGTTATACCATCCGATTATGGAACGAATCAGTATTTCCTTTGATTTGGAAAAGCTATGTAAATCAACCTGCTCACTGGAACGATTATGGGATCTGTATGGAGAGGTGGGGAAGGGGTGGGGAAAGGGGCGAGGGGAGAGAGGGTAGGGGATACGAGGCATAAATTGGGCACAGCTGAATTTCCAAACGGTACAGAGATTATGGTTCTCGTGCATAAGGGACTTCTACAAAGTCCAACAATGATCTCTCCTCGTATAAAAGAAACATTTCGCTTCTTGCGCTGCAGTGTTCCTTATTAGCTTCAACGCGTTGCAAAACTCGAAGAAGTTCTTCCACAGAAAAGGAAGAATACGCGAAAGCAAACATATCCGCGGATAACTTTTCTTTTCAACAGCAGAATCGCGGAATACGATTCGAAACTCCTCCCTTTCGTCGCTGCTGAAATATCGGCGGAAGACTGGTTATGAATGTGATCTCGAAAAGTTAGTTAAGATGGAATTTTTTCCTCCGCTATCTAGCTTAAATAGAAAACTGAATCCAGCGGACGGCGATGAATAATGTAATAAGTCTTATGAATGTTAATTGGGGAACCGAAAGAATAAGAGCTCCTGAATATCATTGGAATCACAATGAATCGGAGTTTGATTTCGAATGAAAAAGTACGGAATATAAAATTAAATACGCCCGCGACTCCCGCTGCAACTGCTGCCGTTGTGTTTACAGGGGATTAACTCATTAATACGAAAGCTCAGTCACACAAACGTGAAATACATTTTCAATTACGAATCACGCGTGGGCAACGTATTGCAAAAGTGAAATCTCAACAAGACTAGAAAAGCGTCATAAAACGAAAAAAAAACAAGAGAAATATTTTGTATTAGGAAAAGGAAGGTTTCAAAAAGGTATGTTAAATAAGATGGAAATGGAAGCAACCAATTAAAAGGATGTTTATAGAAATTCGAAACTTTGCCTATGATGGAAAGCAACAGAGGTAAAGTTGGAATTTAAAAAATAGTACTATGAAAGCCAAAGAAAATGTTATGACAATTACGAAGTAATTTTATTTTGCTTACAACCGAATATTTAGCTCTTTTGTCCGTTAAAACATATTAAGGCACAAGGAGGTGTAGCTAAACGAACCAAGGAAAAGTAAAAATATTTTAAAGTTAAATTTAGGAGGAATTTAAATTCCCTCCAACACCTTGTTTCCGTACTAAATAGTCTGGTAGACACTTGAAATATTTAGTATTTCATTATTTAGTCAGATATTCGCTTTATATATTTCGATAGAAGTCATGTGATCACGAAGCTAAACACTTTATTCCCATTGATTATTAAGGGATGACACTGATGCGAAATTAACTTGCGGCGGTTATTAATTTCAGAGGTAATATATGAGGCCACATCAAAGGATCACAGAAATAATTCTCTGAATAAATCGACTAATGGGAGGGAAGGCTTTGGCGCATGTCACAAGGGAACACCACCGTAATAATCCTGCATATAAATTTGAGATATTTTAAAGCGATAAATCATTGTTAAATTCCCTTAAAAATCTAATGTACAGAAAACATTCATTCCTAACAACAAATACGCAGACCGTGTCACCAAATGTTTTCAGCTAGTATTCTTTCGGTGGCCACTTTCTTAGAATGATCTAAGCAGTTTACATCAATCGGTCACTTCACAAAACGCCATATATGAGGGTGATCGAAACTATAGTGCATTATTCCATCTAGTTTTCATTTATGTTTCGGCTCATAGTGGCCTGGTGAATAATATATGAAACATGTTCCCATAAAATTAAATATCTCTTAAACTCGCAGTGAGTTTAATCCTTAGCATTATATTTCTTTTATTTAAAAAATTTAATTTGATTTAACTCTACTACGGATCAATTATCTCTAATCAATTATCTCTAATTATCTCTATTATCAATTTTATTATCGAGCTCGTTTTAATTTTAATACATTCTGTTAATTTTTTGTCTCTCTTGATATGTTTCCTAAGCGTTGGAATCAGATTCCGCGTTTTTATTTTACCATCATAAATGCATAAAAAGTAGCTCGTGTGCACAAAAAGTTTGTGAAGCCTTGTTCTACATCATCTCGGACAACTATAAATACATCAACAAAGCCCGACGCAAGTTTTACCAAAACGAAGCATTCCACCGCTCATGTTTCTTGATTCAAGCATAAGCCATACTGTAGAGCTACAAAAAAGCGACCGTACAAAACATTGGTCCGTATCTTCCAGTGGCCAGTACGATGAAATGCGCGCTCAATGATTTCGTTGCACTTGTACAAATATTCCTGCCAAAGCTTGTAAGTCGGCAAGGGAAGGCATTTCCACAAATAAGGCACTTTAACCAGATTGCCTTTTTTCGTCATTCGGTCGGAGCGTAGAACAGAACATAAAGTTTCGTCGGAAAAAGTTTTACAAGAGGGAAGATAAAATCAAATTACGCTAATGGTCCCATAATACTGCGCTTAGCTCGCGGTGAAGGAGGAGCGGAAAAATAGCCTCATGATGAACATTCTCCACGGGGGAAGAATCCAGACGGACAAACGTTTCTTTCTCGTGCGTTTGAGTTTGGGATTTGAATAAAAATCTTACGCGAGGTCCACCGGAGAGTATTAAGATATAAATTTCGGAGGGTGGAGATTTTCTGTGGGAGAAACAGAATTGCTTCCGTCCGCCTAAGTGTGGGCTGAATGGAGAAACGACGAGTATGAAAACTGCGGGAGAACAGGACGGATTATGAGAAATGTGAGCTCTTCCCGCTCAAAAGTTGAGGAAGACCGTGGCGATGCTGGAATAAAGGGCACAAAGGCATAATGGGAAGGAAGGGACGTAAGTGAGAAGCGAAAGAAGGCGAAACGAGGTGCTTACCTTTCTCAGAGACTTGGAAGACGCTGGAAAAGGAGATGGACGGGCGAAGTCGAGAGTCCATCGAAACACAACAAAAAAGCCTCGAAAAATAAGTCCGTAGGAATGGAGTCTGTTTGCTATTCACAAAAAACCCCTTCATCTCTCCCTGCCTTGAGCGCTACTTTTTTTGTGGAGCAAATGAAGGATTCCAGTACCGTAGCTTCTAAGGGATCAATCCTAAGGTCCCCACGAGGTATAATCTGTTCTCTTTCGACTATTTATTCGCTGCAGCGTCCGCATTGGAGATAAATAGAAAACTCCGGCTGAGGAACGTGGAGAAAATGCGATTTCGCAGACTTGAATGGGACTTTAAGGAGTGCTTAAACGTAAAGTAGTTAATGCAATCTCTCGTTTCGGGTTCCTGATCTAAAAGGGAGAAATTTCGTGGTGCTTGAATGAGGTGGATGTATATACACGCAAATGTATCCCGAAATAGGAGTTTGTTAGCCTGGAATTCGTTTGCAATAGACAGTAGAGGAAAGTAAAGGAACAATCTGTTCTACGCAACGATAATGGGTACATATATTCCTATTCGTTTCTGTAGTGTGACAGTTAAAGGTAGACTTTGGATAAAGCAAAATTGTAATAAATGGAAGTAGATTTAAAAAAATTCGAAGAAATAACTCTTTTTTAACTTTAATATGATTTAGTAAATTATAAGAATTTTCATAAATGAATGATATTATGAAATTATGAGAATTTATTATGAATTCATATGTGGTGAGAAATTAATGACGAGATGTGCTACTCCAATCAGCACGCTTAAACGTTCAGACATTCAGTTTAAGGTTCCACAAATGATTGTGTGGATGGACAGTAAACAGATAAATAGTAAAATGATTGAAATAGTAAGCAACTTATGAAGTTCGTACCAACCAGTTAAAAACAAAAATTTGGGCATCGTATGGTGAAACGGTGGTGCTTATAATGATGCATGCTTAAATTTGGTTTAATTTCTTTTCCTGTAGGATCTATGGTTTAGTTTTAATTAAATCCAAATTCGAGTATCCGTTATTATAACATCCGACGATAAATGGAGGTATTTTCATATCCCATTCAAGAATTAAGGGGAGTTTAGTACATTTGGATTGCATTATAAATTAACGCATTTACTATACCACATCATGGGGTACATCTGGCCACCCCGATGGCTTTAGGCTGTCTCTTGACCGTGGTCAAATTAGAATACAGATCAACTAAATTCTACATTAGCATATCCAGGTGAATAAGGCGTCATGGGTGGGGTATACGAAAATAACTCACTTACTTCAGGATTATTTCAGCGCGGTACTTCAGCATTTTCATCCCTCATGCTCCCATCTGCATGAGGCAGGACAAAAAGACCCTCCAGTAGAAGTTTTCAGCTTAGTTCCACCATGCCCTCTTTCGTTATCTTAGCGGAGCATTACATATACCTTGCTCCGTAGTTCAGGATGAAGAGCGGTTGGCATCCTTCCCTTGGGAGATCTTCCCGTTTGCACTCCTCAGCCTACCATAAAACGGATGCCAAGAGAAATTGTGTCGAGATGCACTCCGCGCGAAGAGGCGAAAATCTCGGAGCTTGAATGCGAACGTCGAATCATTCGCATTCAATCATCAATCACCCCTCACTCTTTTGAAAAATAACCCGAGGAAATGGGAAGAATGGAGCAGAAGAGGAATTTCTCGGAGCACAAAAAGTTTCAATAGAAAACCCAACAAAAAGCTTTGAGGGAATACAGCGAACTTCAAGATGCTCCCGAAGTTTACCTTCGATTGATTTGGTAATTAGTGTAGCAACACCGGAAGATCCATTGTTCACCCAAGAATTTAATGCGCTTTCTATAATGTCTGAAGGATGGGGAGAGAGGGAAGAAGCTGATTTTCGGTGCCTGAAAATTCGAGCGAAGGAAGAACTAGTTACGAAATTTGTATTCCTGCTTCCAGATACGCTCCTAGATTAACATACGTTGTCCTAATCCGAGGTTCAGAAACTAGTCTTAAGAACTGAGCCCGCCATTATTTCATGGCTTTCTTATGGAAAAATTACGAAGTATCCTCGTTTACGTACATGAATTATTCATTGATTTTTGCGTAAAGGAATGATAAAATTATACTTTCGGAGTAGATTATGGCAGAGATGGCTGGAAATGCTGAAATTAACTAATGTGATTTAAAATTCATTCATGTTTGGCGATCTGAACACTAGGCATTTTATTTGAAAGAAAACATGCAACTCAACTGTAGGCAACGTAATGAAACAGTGAATAACGTTTGTCCATCTTCAAACGCTATTTGGTTTTGTAAATTTATGCAAATTGACGTTTTCATATATTCCTACGCACGAGAAATTCCTTGATACGAATAGGAGTGCATGATACGGTGGGAATCGTTCTAATTAAGCTTTTGTATATTATTGTTCAAACAGCTGTCCATGACCTATGCAACTTACGATGGTAAAAGGTGTATAATAGATTTCATAAACAAATGTAAAATGGTGAATACTTTTTTTTACACCATTCTTGTAGGAAAATGCACTGCAGCAATGAATAGATATATTTTGAGACGAAGTAAGGAGATTAATATTTCTATCAATAAATTATTTCACTATGTAACACCTGTAAGGTACACTGGTGACACTATAGGTATCGAGGTACATACCATTTAGCGTCAATATAGGTTAATACAGTCATTTTTATTTATATTTCCAAACAATAACCATTTTCTCATAAAAAAATCACGAAAACAGTGAATTTTTACTTACAAAAAGTAGCCATTGTTTACTGAAACCATTGATGTGTGTCAATACTGAGGACAGTAATAGAATATTTCACCAACTTAGACAGGAAGACAAAATGTTGAAGATGAAAACCAAAAAGAAACACAAAACTCAGAATATTACCCCTCTATTCTCCCAGAAGAAGTAACAGAAGCCATCAAGAATATGAAGAATGGAAAGGCAGGAGGAAAAGATGATGTTTTAGGAGAATATCTGAAACTTGGTGTTACTGAAATTTCTCCTGCCCTTTCGCAGTTATTCACTAATTGCCTTAGACAAGGGGGAATTCCGAAGGAATGGAACCATGCAAAGATTGTCCTTTTACACAAGAAAGGAAGCAAGGAAGATTTGAAGAACTACCGCCCCATCAGCCTCCTTCCTGTTATTTACAAAACGTTCATGAGAGTAATAGCAGCAGGTCTGAAGACGTCCCTGGCAGCTGCCCAGCCCAGAGAACAAGCTGGATTTCGCAAGGGATTCAGCACTATGGACCACATCCACATGCTGCAAGAAATTATCAGGAGAATAAACGAATACGAGATGCCACTAGTACTCTGCTTCGTGGACTATGCCCAGGCCTTTGACTCGGTAAGTAGCTTCTCCACACTGGAAGCACTGGGGAAACAAGGGATAGATGCCAAGTAAATCCAACTTCTACGCAGCATCTAGAAGGATGCCACGGCCTCTGTAATGTTGCATGAAGAAACAGAGGAATTCCGGATTGAGAAGGGAGTGAGACAAGGCGACTGCCTTTCACCAATTCTTTTTACAGCCGTTCTGGAAGAAGTCTTTAAAACCTTAGACTGGGAGGAAAGAGGCCTACGGATCAATGGAGAGCACATCAGTCATTTGCGTTTCGCAGATGATATAGTACTCTTCGCAACCAACGGTGAAGATCTAGCATCAAGACTTCAAGAACTGAACGCGGCTGGGCAGAAAATAGGACTCAGGATAAACTTATCGAAAACTAAGGTAATGTATAATTCTTTTGCAGCACAAGTACCAATCCTACTACAAGAGGTACCCCTTGATGTTTGTTCAGAGTACACTTACCTGGGACAACTGGTTACGACAGGAGAGAAAAACAGGATCAATGAAGTGAAACGAAGAATAAAACTAGGATGGAGTGCTTTCGGAAATGCCAATGGTCTTGGAGAGAAAGGTCTTCAACCAATGCATTCTACCAGTTTTGACATATGGAAGTGAGACTTGGGTGTTAAATGCAGCAATAACCCAGCGACTTCAGACTACACAAAGAAGTATGGAACGGTGTATGCTTGGAATCACAAGAAGAGACAGGAAACGCAACACCTGGGTTAGAAAGACGACAGGAGTGACAGACATCATAGATAAGGTAAGATCACTGAAATGGATGTGGGCAGGCCATGTTGCGAGAAGAAGGGACAACCGCAAGGACTTCAGCAGTTCTGAACTGGATACCAAGAGATGTGAAGAGACCAAGAAGAAGACCAAGGCACCCATGGAACAGAGACATCATTCAGTATTTAGGGGTAACATGGCAACGAGAAGCTCAGAATAGATAGAATTGGAAAGCGCTTGGAGAGGTCTACATCCGACGTCGGATAGAAAATGGCTGATGATGATGATATATATTATAGATTAAGAGGTTAGCAATAATTGGTATTTTTGTACCCCTTGTACTGTGAAAATGCTAGGATGAATAAGGAAGACAATGTCATGCAAAGTATTAAAATCCATGGTTGAATAACGTAAATAGATAGTCGAGAGTGATTATTTTTATAAATAGAATAAATATACAATAGAATAATTTTATAATAATAGAATGAATAAGATCTGTTTTACCTAAAAAATGAAGCATCGATTAATAAAATTTTTTTTACGGTTATTGTGCTTAAAACACGCGTGTACGCACGTATTCAGCCCGGAAGTCGTTTGGTACCTCATCCCCTCTACCATCAACTACGATAGCCCTTGCTTTACTCACCGAGCCAGAATGATATAAGGAGAACAAGCCCACGTTAGTGAAACACTATGACTCTACGAGTAATACTTTTCGTGGCACTATATTAGGAACCTTAATTAATTCCATTATTCAGTATGACTCATACCTCAGTAGCTTTCATATGATCGCAGCCTTGAACAAGTCTGAGACAAAAATAAATGAAAGTTACATTTTTCCACCCTGTACCAAAAGATAAATGGTAAATATTTCATTCATCAATATATGGTAGCAGGCCGCAATTACATAAACTAAAAAGAGGATAAAGGCTAAAGAAGAAACCGTTAAGGCATTAAAACAAGAGCCTCGACATAAACTGTAAACGTCAAGAAACATTCTTTACTCATTCGATGAAAATCAATTAGAGATTCCGCAGCCGCCGAGATCAAGCACCATGAAGAGGCACCACCGCGAGGAAATCTCAGTCACAATCCTCATCCTTCCTCCGCAGAAAAACAATAAATGGAGAACAATTATCCGGGCCCGTTGGCAACTCATCGGAACAAATTGAAATAGTCAAAGACGCGAGGAAAACATTTAGGGGATGAAATATCCGAGTCGCATAATTCACGGGCAGAGTTGGATGGCGAGAGTTATCGCCGAGTGACTCTGGAGAGGGCTTGTTATTCCCCAGCCCTCTTTCACTCCCTTTATTGACCTATCCCTCTCCACGTCATCCATCTGACAGTCGACCGCCCCCTCCTAACCCTCCACCCACTCAATTTAAACACCAAGAATTGCCATCCGTCCTCGACGACCCAATCTCATAACCCTTCCCTCATCGCTCACTCAACAACCGCATCTCCTCTCCTTCTTAAAAGGGGATGACACCGACTCCAGTGTCAACACAAAAACGGAGAGCACATCTTTGTAAAGACGACAGGGAATTGATGAAGCCACGATTATCTTTACGACGGAGCTGAGAATCTCTAACGGGAACGCGGGGGAGGTTCATACTTCCTCTTTGCTCAATTGGTAATCTCTCCTCCGATCTCCATAATTCTGGAGTAATCGTTCCGTGGAATAACCTCTCCGCGTGTCTCTAGGCGTTAGTTTCCAATGGTCGTACCCTTTCTATTCTTTGTCCCCATTCCTTGCCCGATCCCTTTCTGCTCTTATTCTAAATGTAGTTCTTCATCTCGACCTCAAGATCCTTTCCTTCTCAACTTCCTTCCTCGACTAGAAGTCCTTTCTTCGCTCCCTGACCATCTTCCAGTCCTCCACCTCTTCCTCAGTTTCCACAGTCTCCATTCTCGGCTCGTTTCTACTTCCTACGGAGTTGGGCGCAAACAGCCAACACAAGTGTCGACTCCATTTCATATCCATTTGAAAAGATAAACCGCTTGAACCCTTTTGTTTATGGACATACGTCTGTTGATCGTACGCTCTTTCGCGGAATTCGATGGTCTACTTATTTCCTCGATTTGTTAAGGGAGCTCCCACTCCATTTTTACGTTATCTTTCCCTTTATCCTGAATTTAATCTGCTCCTTTTTTCTCATTCTTCTCTTCGCTCTTTCTTCACTTTCTCATCTCATCGCTTCATTCATCTTTTCTAACTACTTAACTACTTAAGTATGTTTACCAATAAAAATCACAAAATTTAAAAAAAGCAAATATACTAAAAACTCATTTTCTGTTAGTATTAGCAGAGAAAACAAGATGTGCTTTGAAGATATTCTAATATCATTGACTACGGCAAAGAGTGCTTCTCTCCCGGATGTCTCGTGAAATTCCCTCTTCTGCCCAGACTTTTACTAATGTTAGTTCCCAAAGAGTATGTTCCAGTTTTATAACATGGACCAATGGAAATCTTAATAGGGCATATTGGTAAGGTATCCATGAATCGATGCTACAACGTTTACTCCAGGGAAAACACTCCAATGGGTAAGGCATCTAGAGACTAAGGGTGCAAAACCAAGAAAAAGATGTTCCGGACCACAGGAAAAGAAATTAAACTCTACCGCGGTGGCGGAGTGGTTAGCGTGCTACGATGGCTACCCAACCCGGATGGTCCGGGCTCGAATCCCGGCTATTCGGATCTTTCCAGGTGGGGAATGGTTGTATGTCCGTTGTCATTGTTTGTGCTCACCGCTGTAATTTTCCAGTAAACAGATGTTTGTGGGGTCATTGGGAAATTAGTAATTCATTCATCCCATCTTTTATCTTTCTATTTCGCCTCATCTCTTTCGCTCGCTTTGTTTTCTACTTAACTAATTTTCTTCCAGACTTCTGTATGCCAACTTCACCTTGATTTCTTTTGTCATCTACCTTTAGTTTGGTACGGCTTTCTTTGCTCTGCTTCTTCGTTTTATTCCAGTTATTTTCCCCATTTTGTTCCCTTCTACATTCATTCTCTTTTAGTTTTTCTTATTCTTACTGAATCTGCTTCTGTTCAAGTTCTCATTCTCACAATTTTCACCATCTCTTTCTTATATTCCTCCTTTCTTTCTTGCTCCGTAACTTTTTTCATATTCTTCAAAGACATCCTCTTCCACCCCTCTTTCATTTCTTGCCACCCTTTTGTTTAGGTTTCCCACTAGATCTCTAACCTTCTATATGTGCTTATGACATATTATATTCCTTCATCAGCATTTTTCTTTTTCTTATTTATTATTCATAGCCTTCTCATGTATGTACCTTTCACTGACATATTTTCTTCATTTTCCCTTCGCTTCATCCTTCATCTCTCTAATATCCATCTCTGTTCTTCTTGCCTCTGTTTTATTTATAATAACAACTATTACCTGTATCTGTTTGGATAAATTATTGTAGCTATTACTGTTTTCTGTCTTGTATTAATGATAGATATTATGACCTCATTTGCAAATTCTATTACATATAAATAGCAAAACTGAATGACAAAATTTACTGTTTCTTCCTTTTCCTGGCTTCCTTCTCTCCCGTTTCTCCTTTTCATCTCCTTATATTAATTCTTTCAACCCCTCATACCCCTTCCTCATCCACTTCCTATCCTTCCCTCAACTCCATTTCGCTTTCCAAAATCCCTTCCTTCTCTTCCCCTTCCGTGCCCGCAACATCCTCTGCCTCCCCTCCCTCCATTCCACTCAAATAAAAGGGGCGGTCGGGAGAGAGATGAGGTCTAAATGAGCCGGCATTTCGAAATTAAATGGAAACGGAATTGAATTAAGTACGTATGAATCACCACAGGAGAAGCGGCCATCTCCGCCATCTCCACCCGCAGGAATGATGTTCACTCCCCCCTCAAGCCCCTTTTCCCCTTTCCTCCTCTAAATTTCTTACCCTTCATAAAAAGGCATAGGACAAAACCGACCTCCTTGCGACTTCTTTCCCTTACAAACGTCTTATGCGTCCGCCGGCATTGTAGAAAAAACAGCCTCGGTTTCTTTTATTTCGTATAAAAGGATCGCCATGGAAACAGGAGTTTTTGTTTGGTATATTCTGGAAGCATTCAGCCGGGGAAATTCCGAGTCGGAATTCCACGTGCAGTGTGCCGACTTCCATTCTGCGGAATACATATTTTTACTGCGCGCAGACGTTTCATCGAGGATGCTTTCTCCGCGAGGTTTATGCTATATTACCAATTATGAGAATGCAAAGAAGAATGGAATTTTGAAGACGTCCCTCGGAAACAATGAGATGCTTCCACGTCCTCCATCAAGGGAGAAGGACTCTAATTTCATCTCGGTATTAAATTTGACAAATTCGTTTCGCTTGCATCTCTCAATTATGATCGCGTCGCCATGGGGTATGGTTTCCTTGGATGCGAATGAGATCTCATTTCTCTCTTCCTTAATTACAAATCCATGCGCCCTTTGCGTAACCTTACCTTATCTCAATTTCCCTCTCGTTCATCTAGTCCTCATTTTTGTGAATTTTTATCGTGTTCTTCAAGCCTTTTCTGATTCTCCAAGTGCAATTTCTCCTACCTCGCGTTCCAAACATATTCTAGCCCTCCCCGAAGCCGTGTGCAGAGAATTCCTCGCGAACCCCCCGAATATGCGTCGGCTGCGGTATTGGAGTGGTTAGCGTGCTAGCGCTCCAACCATAAGGTCCCGGGTTCGAGTACCAGTGGATGGGTTGTTACTGGGAAGGTAAGGCACTGGTTTTGCGTTCGCCCGATGTTACTGCTTACGTCTTCCCCTGTAATTGGCAAACGATTGGATATTTGTTGGGGCAAATTGCAAATACTTTAAGTACGAACTAAAGACGAGAACATAAGGTTTTATGTTAGTAAACCATTGGTTACAATCCTCAGAGGAACCTTTAAAACGTAGAACAGAACAGAGCTGCTTCCATCTATTTTACCTTAAGTGACGCGGATTGATAACAATCGTGAAATCTGCATGCTCGGGCGTCACTCAGGTGGAAAGCAATGTGACTTCAACGACCAAAACAACTATAACAGCTATTATAACGACGGTGTTTTAGAAATTGCAAAGTTCTCCTCATATAATAGTTCATACGCTATTCTCTGCCATGATTAATACGAAAAAATGGTTAAAATTATAATTGAAAGCTGTAAAGTCGAACGACATAGTAAGCAGAACACATACACGACTTGAAAATACTTAATAACACCGTATGTTTCAGGAAAGCCTCTCGAAATACTGCAATGCTTCCCTTTCATGAAACAGTAGAGAAGTTCTGCATGACCGATTTAGGCCAAATCTTTCAAGAAAATTACAGATATTTCAACAAATAAGTAGAAGTATGTATAATTCTCTAGAACTGGAACCGTTATTCTGTTTCAATCCGACTACTCCGCTTCGTTTTCCCCACAATTACTTGTAGCAGTCCTCGAGCGTTTTCCCCGCATATTCGTCTTTTGACAACCCCGCTAACCCATCCCTTCCTTAGAGGTCTCGGGAGGCACTCCTCCATTGGGCCGACTTTTTCAACCCCATCTCCTTCACCCTTCCCTCGCGAACCCCATCCTTTCATCAACCCCGCCCATCCCCACGCGATAAAATATTATCTCAATTTTCCTAGGGGCCTTAATTCGCTTTTTAATTCCGCATCGCTTTCCGTCCGCTAATCTCTCATCCTTCAGCAGGATTTTCTCAGGAGAGCCTCACCCCACCAATGTTTTCTTCCTGCCATGCTTCTCGGGTCGCTGCCACATTAAGACGGAGAAAGGGTGAGGCATTAATGATATCTACGACAGAGATTCGATATTTCCTTCCCGGGAAGATAGCGGATTTCTCCATTCTTTGCGTTTAATAGTTTCTTAACTCTCGGAAGAGATTCGTTTCCGGTCCGGGGGAATCTCCAGAGATGGCAGCACTTTATCATAGAGCGATCCACACGGGAAAACAATGGAAGAAGACGCGAAACTTTTCGGAGTGCATAATTGGCAATTGGGTCTTTCTCTTCGGAGCAACAAGCGACTAAGAGAGAAAAAGAGAGAGGGAGTGCTTTGCCGCAGCGAGAGAGTGGGGCGGGTAAAAAGGAGGTTGTATTGCACGGGCTCTCATTTCGGAGATGAGTGAAGTTTGAAATTGCGAGAAGATATAAATCGTTTAAGACGCGTACATTTGTGGGTTCTCGGAGTTGCTCTAAAGCGTGCATTTGCTGGGTCCGTGGAAGAGATTAAATGTGAACGGTAACGATTATGGGCATTGTTTCGTGTCCGTGTACGTTTCTGCACGTGTTCAAGATGTTGATGGATTTGAGTAATATTTAAACATTCCTAGAAAAGGGATATAGCATTAGTCTCCTTCAAGCGACAACTAGTCGATGCATACATAGGCTAACCCTGCGAATTTTCCAACTAAAGGAGAATTTTCCGCTGATTTTTGAAAAAGAAACTTTTAATAACTGTAATTATTATTATTGGTTATGCTTTGGAGAATGAAAGCAAAGCATAAGTACAATTGTGTGTCATCTCAACGCAAGGTTTAGTAACCCAACAGTAAGGAAGAAGGAAAAAATTAGCAGAATCATTTCAATGCCAGTTAAAAATAAGAATAACTTCACAAAATATCTAAAGAAAAAATAATAAAATTTTACAATATATTTAAAAAAACTTTACTTTAGGGGATGATTGATCACGTGCACACGGACAAAAATGTTCAAAAGTGATCAAAGCAAAATCATTACAGTCCATTCTTGCTCAATAGTAACAATGGGGAATTTTTGGCAGTTTAAGCGTTTCTCGGTATTTGTCAATTCGTTGGAAATTGCATCTAACGGAGGTTTTGGACAACGAATATGGTTCCATGACGAATTATCATTGGGTGTTGAGGCATTTCACTTCCGTACTTCATTGGAAGTTAAGTGAAACATGCTAAAAATGAGGTGAAAATAAAAGAAAACGTACATTATAATCCCGCAAAGGTACTTCTCATGAGTCTCTTAGAGTCACAGCAGAGTATATTGGGTAGAATATCTCCTTCAATGACGAGTCAGGCATTTAATGCAACAAAAGCAATGTTCGAAGTCAGCCATTTGATGTAGAACAGTGAAAACGAAAATTTATTTACAATACATCATAAACGCCTTTTCGTACAAGTTTCCATTACGAATTTGCGTCAAAAATCGTCGGAGACTACTGCAAAGCTGTTCACATGTGACGTAGAACTAGGATTCGATCCAACCAAGTAGACGATGCTTTGCTGATGGCAAGAGACTCACAGGCCTGAGAACAGGATCTTTATAGTACCCCGACGTCTAGGCTTCTCATGACTTGTCATGGAACTTGATCCCTACCTTTTCTGGTATTCCAGAAAAATATAAAATTGCCTCAGTCACTTGAGAAGAATTGACTAAAATTGTTTTCAGTTGATTTATTTTTACTGCTTAGTTAACTATTTTTCAAGTTATTTACAGTTTACTTCATGCAATGTTTAAGAATCTGTTAACCGATAAAAATCACAATATTCTCTAAAAGTAAATCTATTAAAAACTATTAAAATCAATATGATCAGGCGTAACTTTGTGGAAAGCCATAATAATAAGTTGAGAGAATTAAGAAAATAAAAAAATGAATTAAGAAAATTACTAATTCTCTCAACTTATTACTATTAAAGACTCATTTTGTGTTAGCATTAGCTGAGAAAACAAGGAGTGTTAGAAATATTCTTATATCGTTGACTACGACAAAGAGTACACGTGCTTCTCTCCCGGATGACTCGCGAAATTCCCTGTTCTACGCAGACGTTTGCTAATTTAGTTCGCTAAGGCATATGTCCCAGTTTATAAGTCTGGCCAATGGAAATCCTAAAAGGGCATATTGGTAAGGTGTTCAAGGATCCATGGTACAGTTTACTCCGGGACAACTCCTATGAGTAAGCGTGCTAACTCCAAAACCCCAAGGTTCGGGTTCCAATCCCGGCTATTCGGATTTTTCCGGTTGGGGAATAGTTCTGTGTACGTCCGTTGTCATTGTTTAAGTTCGCCACTGTAATTTTCCAGTAAATGGATACTTGTGGGGGAATTGGGAAATAAGTAGAAGAAATAAATAAAATCGTAGGGAAATCCGAAGGCGACTGATAGGCCTACCTAAATGCGAGAGACAATGAACCAAGTCTAGAGACGGCGAGAAACTGATCACGCACGGAAATACACGCTTACATTTCAAAAGCGCGAGGAAACAGCAATGACGTCGACGACACTTCTTGAGGATAGGATGAGGAAGGGATGAGAAACGATGAGAGAGAGATATTTAAGAAAAGCGACGACACTTTTGTGAAGCGATTGCTGGCGATGGAAGAGAAATGAGCAGAGAGGAAGTAAGGCGAGGCAAAGAGGGAAAGCGGGAAACGGAATTGAAGGGGATTGTCTCGAGATAAGGGGTATGGTATTAGTATGGGGAGAGAGGGAGCAAAAACATTGTAGATGGCTTTCATTTCCTCCTTTTTCTCCCGAAAGAGGAATCTTTCTTCGAATACGACGCCTTTCTTGGGGAGGAGAAGAAGTTTTCTTCCTCCCAAAAAAACCCTTTCTCCCTTAAGAGACCACCTTTTCAAAGTGAAAACCCCCTCGAGAACGGTTGCCCAGTGGCCGTCTTTTTCAACATTCCAACGAACGAATGAACCACACTGGGGCTCTGCGAGGTAGTCCATACACCCACCCACGAGTGAAGGAACAGAGCAATGCGCCCCGTTGTTTAGCAGCGCTGAATCCGCCCGAGGAAAGTATTAACGCTCTTCCTTTATGCTCACTCCCTCGCTCTTTGACGTCGAGCGGTCAGTAAACTGTTGATTACGGAAAATGTGGAAAAAGATAAATAGGAACGACTATTATGCTATTCCGCTCGTTAATTCCCATTCTGAAGACCCTCGTTCAATACCCTTGCGTTTAAATACTCAAACCTCAAAGAGATAAATCGCTCCCGTCCGCTTCCTCTAATTAATCCATCGATTCGCATCCGCAAATATTGTGCGTCGAGGACAAATTTTAAACCGAAGACATAAACAAACAAGGATGGGCTTTTGTCAAACTCCGCCGCTGATGGAATTCATTCTAATTGAAATTGTGTTTATATAGCCTTCTACACAGCCGTGTCAATTTGATGCGATAGAGGTCTAAATGTACAACGACCGAAGACTGAAAGTAACTCATAGAAAAACATGGCCAGCTGATCATTCCCAGAAGACACTGGAAGTGAAAGCAGGAAAATACGCAAGGTGTGCTGAAATTAAAAAACTATTCTATTTTAGATTATTTTGCGATCCGTCACTTCTCTGAAGACAAAGGTTTTGCATCTTGAAACATTTTTGAATGACTTCCAAATACCCTACTATTTAACGAAGGTCTGAGTAAATTCGAGCTTGATACTCTCGAAAAGTTACAAAGAATACACACAGCATATTAAAGCTTATATTTGAGGAACTGGAAACTCAAGAAATGACCAATCTACTATGATACTGCATTGGGAAGAAGGAATGGGGGTCCACCCATTATCTGAATGCGTTCCCAGCATTAATAAGAGACAGTGTAAAAGGGTTGTCATAAGGACTGAGGTAAGGAGCTGAAAACAGGCATTTAAATGGAAATTCCGAATCGATCGTAAATTCTTGGTCTGGTAGTTTGTTGCTTATTCCTTGTATATATACATGGAAAAGTTCCACAAATCTTTGCATGAATAATTTATTCAGCGAGTTTCGCAATATTTATCGCAGTGATATCGAGTACTTCTCGTCGCACTCTTTAGTTTGTATTCGTTTTCTGTATAAATTAACAATACCTCACTTTTCGCTATAAACACATTAAACAATGATGCGCCGACAATAATTTTTATTACGTACTATACTAGCTGAAGTGCCCGTTTACTCTTAACGTGAAATATATGAAAATGCATGAGCTTGGATTCAACTATGGAATTAGTCGTTATGGAGACGGTTTGTTTACAAAATAAAAAGAAAATCTTATACTTTATTTAAATTCTCGCAATTTCAAATCGAAGACGATATTCTACCATAATAAGAATATGCATTTAATTGACCTTCTTTTGGTGCTTGTCTCGATTTCGTATGTACCACTATTTCTTCAAATTTAAGTTTTCTAAAGAAATGAAGCCTTAAGGTGAATTTGAGGTTTACGTGCATTTTTTTATGGAAACATTTCCAAACGTCTGGATTCGAACCGAGGACAGTTAGGTGAATAAAAAATAGACTATTCTCTAATCTGAGAAGAGATTTATAAACCTCGAAAGTTTGAACATCGTGCGAGTTCTGGTTCTCGTGTTTTAGGCGCACAAACCTACATACACACACAATATTAATAAAGATTTTAAATTTTTAATTTTAAAGATTAATAAAGTTTTTGGTGATTTTGAATGTGTTATCAAACGAAACTCAGCTACTCCAGAAACTCTGCATTAACCAAACGGGCGTTTGTGTCAGATGGCTAAATAACTGAAATGTATAATTATATCTTAAGGAAATTTTTATCACATTAAATAAAGATGTAACGAAATATACAAATTTGTCACCACTTAATTCTGCGGGGGATAATTCTAAACAGAAAGTGAATCCATTATTTCATTTTTTAGAGTACGTACATTCCATGGATATACCAGTTACGGCCAGTTTTCAATGAATTAAATAATTTTACTTTATCATTTTACTTGGAAACCCTTTCAATTAATGACTAAAATCCAACAAAAGGCAAGGAAGAGCTGCAATTGTGATTAACCCGACTCCTTTGGCCATCAAACGATCTATAATTCTATAGTATTAAAATTAAATTAAATTTCATTCACAATATCATATGGCCCACTAAAATTTAACATATATTTCGATTTCAGAGCTGTTAAGCTGATTGTTAATGTTTTCAGAGCCAAATACTTGTTTCCGGGTGTGTAAATACAACTCAAAGAGAAAGTTATATGAAACAAGTTTATCAGCGGGGATAACGGAATTAAATAAATTCAATGACAATGAACGGATGAGATAGGAAGAGAGTTAATCGTAGTAAAATAAATCTCGGATTTTCCTTATAATTGCTATTAAAGCTAAAAATACGCAGTGATGTAAATGAAGCTTTTCCATCAAGGAAAGGTTGAGCAAAATTAAATAACACAAACATGATGCGATTAAGTTGACATAGCAAGAGAGTTAAATATACATAATTTTTATTTTTCGACGTTTGTGAATTGCGAGAATAAACAAGACCGTTAAATCTCTTTTGGTAGTACCTAAAAAGACCGTTATGACGAACTATTATTTCTGCATTGTGGAATTTACAATTCACTCATGTTTGCGGGGCACTTAAATTTATTTATTTTTTGTCTGTACATCTTCATTTGGAATGCCATTCTGACCTAATTTAAATTATTTCAGAATTCATATTCGCAGAAAAGATTTGTTCAAATATTTACAGATCGTGTTAAATGGATCAAAAAATATACTTTTGCTTGTTCACTCACGTTTAATTAAAATGTTTTCGGCGGATAATTTTTGTTTCATATCCACCAAAATCGCAACATTGCACCGAGTCTATTACGTCGTTTTGAAAACGGCGTATTACTTTTATCATTGTTTATACTTCTATTTAAGAAGTTAACATACACGTATGTACAATAGATTCGAATCCGATATTTTTAAATGACAGAAGATGATTAAAGAGATGATCAAAGAGATACGCAATCAATTTATACATGAATTGATTTAGTATTTTAGGTTAGCGTGCAGGCATTTCAACCCCAATGTCCACGTTTCGGGTTTCTAATTAGGGAATGGTTGGGTGCAGAGCCGCGCCGTCCTATGGGTGCAAGGTTTGCATCGCACCCGGGTGGTGGCATCTTAAGGGAGGTATGTACCAGAAGCGTAGACGACCATTATTATTATTATTTAGCAAAGTTTTTGTTTTTTTCTTCGTAATAAACACGACTTATCTGGGAGAGATTATGATGTGGAATTAGACAGTGGCAAACATTAGAGGAAAGAATTACGGGTAACTCAAGACTAGAAAGGAATATCTATGCCGTGGATTCAATCGAAGAATTGGAATTGATAAAATATTTTCTGGTACCTAGAATAAATCCTTTGTGGTAAGGCGGGTTGTGGACTATACCTTTAAAAGAGATTTGGTCGGAGTTTTTCTTAATTTTCAAATAGCTTTGTTTGTTTAACTTCCTTTGACTTTTGCTGCTGGGAAGCGATCACTCTCGAAATTCAAACTGTTTAAGAAACCTTTGAGTTATTCGATGAGCCAAGACGATTTGGCATTCATCAGCATAAAGAATGAAATTTGTAATGGACTTGCTTAAATGATATTGTACAAGAATTCGCAGTTTTCATCTGGAAATATGCATGTTTTAAGTGTTATTTGGTATTACTTATATTTCCCTTAATGAGTGATTTCTTATGCTGCAATACAATTTTTAGTATAAACGTTCGTATTTAGTTGCGCAACGTATTTAGTTGCGAAAAATGGATTTAAAAGAAATCATATCATTTTAAGTTATGTGTATTGTGATGGTAATGATACTCGACAGTAATGTGAAAATTAAAAACTTCTTTTATGAAAATTCATTATATCAATGACATTTTTCGTTGCAAATGATTGAATAAGAGATATGCGCCTTATTTCATTGACATTTAAATGAGTTTTCTCTGCACATTTGACACGCAGTATGGTTGCTAAAAATTGTGCCTTGGATAATGATGGTTTTGGTTCACGACGACAATCTTGGAACGGATTACCGTCGAAAACCACGGAACCACTGTACTGTCCTATTTCTACATATCATCATTATTTTTTCATGCGTCATATTTTATTTACCTGGACAACCACACCCAACCGAACTCATGATATGATTGCAGAATATTATCGGGTGGTAGAAAATAAAACCATGGTGGTGTATTGGCCGGTAGATCACGCGTTGGAAGAGTACCGATAGAAACATCTGAGCGTTTTTCTGATTATTCCTAATGAACTTTACGAAGCCGTAATCGCTATAAAAACTAGAGGAACCAATTACGCCATAACGACGAATGAGATAAAAGTTAAAAAGCGCCAAAAGGAACTGCGGCGACGGAACGAAACTGCGTTGAATCGCCTCCAAATTATCACCTCAAAGATCCGCCCCTTTGAAGGAAAAAAACAAGCGACATCCCTCTGGACGGGAGGACGGAATTCCGAGCTGGCGAAAGAGGGGAATTAACGAATGGCGGTCGCGGAATTAAATAAAACGGACGCGGAGGAAAGGAGTTAAAAAGCGAATAAATTTCGGACATCTGATGAGTTATTGCAGTTCCAGGCATAACCAATTTATGGCCGCACTCTCCCCTTTTATCCCTCTCTCTTATCTCGCTCTTGAGCCCACCTTGGAGACCCAAACACCACTCTCCTTCCCATCGACACTGGCGCCATCCGTTCCCTCTTCGCTTCCCCTCTCTTCCCGACTCCTTTAATTATTCATAACCGTCATAACAACCAATTTGACGGCGACGGAAGGAATAATTAAATAAAGCCATTTTCGCGAAAAATGGCGAGGGGAGCGTTCGCTTTAAGATTTTAGCGCTCCGCCTTTTAGCGATGGAATGAATCACGTTAAACGCTGGATTTTGAATGCGACAGAATTAAACGAGGATAGCAAGGCGGAGGAACGTTCACCCGACTTTGCGCGCAAAAGCCGGTCGGAGCGAATATAAACGTCGAAATAAAAAAGAGAGGAATGCAAATGAATTGATGGAAAATTTCGGCTCTATGAGGGTACTTTAGTCCTCGCGGATTTTTTCCGACGCAATCGCTCCACTGACCTATATTTTCAAAATCGTAATTTTTTTCATAGCCGTGTTGTTAAGTTAAATGCGGGCTCAAATATTTGATCGCGTCGTATTTATTGACGGCGAAATACTGAAGTTGATTGCTCAAGCTCTAATTAATTATGCCAGGAAGCGTATGAATATGTGGAAAATCACTCAAGCCTCGATTCCGCTCGTTGAGATCAGTTCCATGTGTTTTTTTACCGTGTTCATGCCGTAAATAGATCAAATGATTTGGCTATAAGTACAAATATAATAATGTAATTTTATAACTCTATATGGGGTCGTTGGGATATATACATGTATGTATGGTCTATAATGAAAATATAACTTTTGAATTGAGAGAAAAACACTTCGTAATTTCCACGTAAGATATAATTCAACGACCGATTTCTGCTAAAATGCCGTCATGACCCGATGATGGCAATTTAGTCGATAACGGTCGTAGAATTAAAATCTTATGTGGAAATTAGAAAGTTTCTCTTATTTCATTATATCTTTCCACGTCTGACTATCGATGATTGATTATATAGGCTGTTATTTCTTATGGAAAATTGATTTGCTGTATAATTTTCTTAAAAATTTTTTTTAACCTTCCATCAATATTTCCTATATTTTAATTTTGCAAAACGCAGGTGAATGAAATAAACAATCTTCTTGGCATTTAATCACTCTGGGAAGTTTATCTTCAACTATAAAATATTGGATAATGTTACCTCACATCTGTAAGAATTGCAAAGGGTTTCAATTGCATTAAATAGGAAAACCTCATACTCTCAATTTCGTACACAAAGTTTTTAGACAGAGTTGTCCCGAATAATTTAATGGGTATTTTACATAGCTAAACAACCCACGAACTCTCAGGTAAACTTATGATTTCAATCCTTACAACTGAAATTGCATTAAAACATTCTCAGCGTGGGGCATCCAAAATTTTCTCTTAGGTGGAGTTGAACTTAAGTATCGGAAGTAATAGTATACTTAAAATGTTACACAGAACGCTTTAATGCAAAATCATTGATTCTAACCATAAAAAAGAATTGTAAACAAAGAAATTTTGTAAGCTTTCCACGCAAAACTCTTTAGAATTAGATTATGAAGGATATAATTTTAGAATCCTCCTGGGTATTTACCCGAAGAATAGTCTCCCTGGGTGACACCTGATTCTGTCCTCTGGTCAAAATATTGGAACGAACTTTTACATTCCAAACTAAAACAGACATATTTACCTTCTTCTAAGCTGGAGATCTCTGAAAGACTCCTTAGATCAGACTATCTCGTCAGCTCCCTGCAATTATTCCTTCCTCGTTTGCTTCTGCACTCTTTTTATAGCAGGGTATGACCGACAGGGAGCTAATAATTCCCTTCCTGTAACTCATTGCTTATTAATGAAATAGTAATTATAACTTATTATTTTCCACAAATATATTTTTGGCTTTGCAGCCAAGGGTTTCGAACTTTCAGTTCATCAGGAATTCCTAAGCCTGACGATGAACTGAAAGTTCGAAACCATTGGTTGCAAAGCCATAAATGTATTTGTGGAAAAGTATAAGTTATATTTATTATTTAATTTAAAATGTAATCTCTCCAGTTCAATGGTGTAGTATATCGCGGTAAGCTTATGAATTCAGGTAAATTAATGAAAACATCCATTCACTTCATTGAGGAAATCTCAGGACTTAGAGAAAAAGTCTCGCCCTCTTCGCTCCATAAATTTGTCGCTTACCCCTTCTTCAATCGCGGAGATTTCCCAGAGTTTAACCTCTCCGAAATGAAGAAGTTTCTTCCATTGTCACTCGAAGAGATTGGTACTTTAACAAATTAAACTCAATTACGGATTGATACCACTAATCCCCACTCACCCTTTTCTTTCTCCGATACAGGTCCCATAAACTGCATCAAATGCCGCAGAATAACGACCTCCGGAGAAGTTTTCTTCCGGACTGCCCGACTCACTCGAGATCGCAACGGTGGAAGTGATCGACACGGCATACTTCCCGGTGCACTCTGCCCCGATTGCTCTCTGAATTTCGGTAATTGATTGTAAGACGCGAGCGGAGAGGATCATTTTTTCGAGTCGTTCCGATTTCCGGGTTGCGTCGCGTCGCGCCGTAATGAGAGCCGAAGGCGTCGATCCGAATAGCGCGCGCGATCGTCTTTTGTCATCCGAAGCGAAAACATTTGGGGAGGGTCGGAGGACTTCTTCCGTGGATCGGTGGGAGATGGATGGGAGAATGCGACTAGACAGTTGCTAGGAAAGTTACCGAAGTAACAACGAGGACGAGCCCTTAAACTGATTACGCGTCCCGGGATGCAAGGAGGAGCCTGAAGTCGGGAGATTTCCGCAATAAGTTGAATGATGTCAAGGAGAATAGGTAAATGCAAGAACAGGAAGGAAAAGGTTGAATAGATTATGGTTGTGAAAGTGATTTCTTAGTCAGATGAAATAGTACGTGAAAGAAACAACAAATATCATTTTACGAGACTGAAACAAATGTTTTCTCTTGAGAATTTTTCTAATTTAAATTTCAACCACGACGGTAGAGGAATGGCTAATAATACGATAGCCTAACAACGTTAAGAGTTTGGATGCGAGTCCCGGTTTACCGTGACGTTCCGGATTGGAAGAGGTAAGAAAAGCTCGAGAAAGAAGACAGAAATGGAAACCAATTGTAGATTATACTATCATTCGACGAAAAACTAAATACTCAAGGTAAAACATTTAGAGGAACAGATTGACGCATTATTTTCGCGTAAGCAATACACGGTGAAGGCAGAATCAGTATGGCAAAATTGTACGGCTGCTCTTAGGTGTATAAGGGATTGTCATAAACTTGTGTATATGCATTACCTTTAATATATTTGATGATTTTTCACAATAATAAAATATTTATTTCTATAATCAATATACAATATTAATACCGCCGTAAGTCAAAATGGCAATCAGTAAGTCCGCCAGTCAGGTCGGACTATCTTAAATTTTCACATTTAAATTCCTACCAGAAAAGGGTTATTACTGGCAATGCAGATTGCTAATTATGCGCTATTCTTTGCAAAAATGACTATGAATGAAGTAAATTTTGTTTAAACGACAGTAGTATAGTAATGCCATGCCATTTTTGTCACGCTAATTTCTAAAGCTAATTTTTATGGAATCTAAGTTAAATCCATCAACAGAACTTGATACAAGAAAGCTAAGAGAGATCCTAGCTATCCCTTATCATATCTGGGATAAAAAAACTCGTAAACAGATATGTTATATACAAAATTGTGAATGTCTAACACTGGAATTTATAATATTCCAGATCCGTCCATTTTCTACACAACAAACGCTCTTTTCCTTTCTCTCATGGCTCGACATCCACTATTAATGAGCACGCAAAATAAAATAAACCGTTCCTCGTCAAAAACGAACCGGAAAGTGCGTCTTCGTCCGCCATCATTATGGCGTCCTCCCGCGGGAGAAAAGCGCGGGAAAGAGGGCAGCACTCGAGGGTACATCCACGTGCTCCTACAGATACTCCCCGAAAACGGCGAAACGGACAATGAAACGGACAAACTCTTCTCTCCCTCCGAAGACGAACAATTCTCCATTGAATAAATAACCGAGCAAAAACAAAAGGGGAAGTATATTCCTCCCTTTCGAGAATGACAAGCTCTAATCCATCGCGCTGTTTACGCGGAAACGTTCCCCTTATGGGGGTCTGTTATAAGTCGGGGTAAAGGAGAGAGATGGTGTGCGCAAACATTCTCTATGTATGTATATATACTTCCTGTCTCTCGCAAAAGTTGCGGTCCCAGAAGGATGTGCACGGACTCCCAGCAGGCGGAACACAGCGAAAAGCTCTTCGCCCCACCACCAGGTGTCAGGGTGATGGATGCATCGCGGTACAGAAGGGTTGGGAAGGGGATACAGGTAGGGTGTGGGAGGAGGATCGGTTGCATCGCAACACGTTACCCTTTTCTCACGCCGGAGACCTCACCCCACACTTCCCATCAACTCCTTTCCCATCCATCCATCCCTCACGGCCTTTATTCCATCTCCGATTCATAACCCCTTTCTTCCCCTCTCTTTCCTTACATCCCCACCCCTCTGCTCGGCTTTCGTTTAATTCTCCTCCGTATTTCCATCCCCCCTTGGGTGTATAAGAAGTGATGCGTGCCGCAGTCTCTTCGTGAGCACCGACGCATGCGCACTTCTATCTCATTTGAGCGCAATTTCTTGTAATCTTCCCCCTTCCTCCCGATGCTTTTACGCCGTGAGAAGGATTTGGAAAATTACTGTGAATAAAATGTAGGAAAGGAAACGTGAATTCTTTTCGGGAAGGAAACGTCCGCCAAATGTCGGTGAGGACAAATCCGATGTCTGCTTCTTACTGTTTTCCGCATCAGGGTTTTTTATACATCGCCTCCAAGGGATTTGTTGAAAATTCGTAGAAAACCTTCTTTTGCTAAGTCACCCATTTCCGAGAATTTTATTTAATTAAAGATTCTATACGACTTTTTTACCCTCCTCGTTAAAAAAATGAAGATTTTGGAGAGGAGGGAATGGCTGTGTAAGTTGGTAGCTCATGACGATGGACCCACTCTTTTCTGGTTTCTGAACTACGTTAGGGTTGATATTATTAAATTAAATATTATTTTACGTTACGTTAGGAAAGCATTGTCGTATAGTTTTGTTCGACTAATATCAATTAGCTAGAAAATAAAAAGTCCCCACGATTGGATTAATTAATATTTCAAAATTCTCATTTTTAATGGAATTTTGATTCAATAAGCAGGTTTATAATACCGGTAAAGAAGATTTTTCATACTCCTACCGTCCATTTTTGATGGTATTAAAAATAATAATCACCATGAGTGATTATTAT
>KZ308486.1:563247-588224 GCA_000376725.2 Ladona fulva | reverse complement strand
GTCGGTCAATCGAGCTGTCGGTCAAACGAGGAGTCGGTCAATCGAGCTGTCGGGCAAACGAGGAGTCGGTCAGTTGAACTGTCGGTAAAACGAGGAGTCGGTCAAACGAGTTGTCGGTCAAACGAGGAGTCGGTCAACCGAGGTGTCGGTCGAGTGAGCGTCGGTCAAGGGAGGGTCGGTCAAGTGAGTGTCGGTCAAACGAAGGGCTCCCCTTTCAATTTCTTAGATTTTTTTCCGGAGTATATCCGTCGTATTTTCTAATGCACAACTTATGCGGGCCATTTTTGCTGAATGCCTACCAAGAATGCCAGAATAGTGGTAAAAATTAACACCACTATCACGAGAGAAGGCCAGAAACCAAAATGAAACCGTTTCCTTGTTATCTAGTTGAATTATGTAACAGATACCTAGTTACGCAGTTAAAATGACAACATTATAGGTAACAATGTTATTGAGAGGATAGCGGGAATTCGGAGACTTACGGTACAAAAAACGATTCTCAGCACTTGAAATGATTCCTTAAAAATAACACTATTTGTTCACTGAATTAATAAAATAAATAATTTCAGCCATGCCTAAGCAGTCAGTCTTTTATAATATCATGTATCCATTATTTTACTCCATGCGCTTTTAAAACAGAAATGGTAAATCATCTTTTATCTCCCCTCGTGATATGTTTTCTGGAATAGAGAAGAAAAAGTTTCTTTACTATGTGTGAAAAGTAAAATTTTTGTTAGTAAAACGTATCCAGAATTTAATACAAACATTGTGGAATCAGATATAAAATATGTATTTTGCATGCGCCACAAAGGGATTAATTTAAACGGCGTTTTACTAGAGGAGAATATAAGCTGCTGTGAAGTGGATTAAATTCAGAGCTATAAAGGAATTATTAGGAACTACGGCTAAACCTATTAAAGCTTAGAGATACAGAAAGTGGTATTTCCAGGACTAAATACTAATAACTTTTAAATCTAGAGTTGACGATGCAAGGAAAGTAAAAAAAATTAACCGAGCACATAATCATTGCGTGTACTCTAAAAGAAGTAAATCATACAAGAAAATTCCTAGAAAAATATGGATTTATTTATCGAATGGAAATAATTGGAAATGAAAGCCTATTTCATTCATTTGGTAGCCAAATTTTCATTTGAGAGTTTTTTACGGTAATAAGGAACGCAGATTTCTTATGAGAGAAATATCCTACAGGACATCTCCGCTACTCTTATCAAATTAAAATGTGCAAAACGAAAAGTGACAGTAAGTTTATTGAAAGTAAATCCTCGTAAATATAATCAAACCATAATAGACATTCGCCGGATGTAAATAAAAAAAAATAAAAAATCGCCGGAGAAGTAATGGTGAAAGCAGTAGATTTGAAACATAATGCTTACACAAATAATACACTATCCCTTCAGAATCCTTTGAGAAGTTAATTCTACGCATAAACTACGACTGACACAAAATCAATAACACATTTTGCCTAAATGTTTAACAAATTACGATATGAGATGGACGAATTGTAAATAACGCCACAGCATACAATGAAAGAATTAGAACGCAAAAGATTATGACAAATCACGGAAGTAGTATTCTTATGTTAGATGTCTCTCAGTCTTTATTTCATGACATTTAATGTCATGTTAACATAAGAAAAACTATTAATGCAAACGTACTAATTTTAGATACATTGATGATAAATAAATATTACGTTCAGAATTCACATTTCTCTCGAATGCAATTACTGCTACTAATTCTTCATTTTCAACTGTTATTAATAAGTTATAGAAGACTAATCTATGATGGGATATTAATTCGAAAATGGATTAGCCCTAACTGAGTCTACAATTATTTTGTTGGTTTTTGTTTTGTTTTTGGTATATTGATGAGTGTTATGTAAACCATCATGATCATAAAAGAACATGGGCATGTCTTCCCCTGAAAAAGTCAAATTCATTACTTATGAAAATAATCCTTAGCAGAGGTCCGGTTTTTCATTACTTTAAAGAGACATGGGTAGGAATGATGCGTTATATAGCGAAATATTCTCCCTCTCTTCAGTTGATAGTTATTCTCCTCCTCTACTTTTAACGTCCGTTCAAAAAGTCAGTTCTTTGTGTGACAGTGCACCCACGTTATTACCGTTTTGGTTCGTAAACTCTAATGTTGACCTACATCCACTCCCTCTCTTTGTTCAACATCTTACAGGACATTTAACGTCTACCGTTGTGTCTGCATAAGTTCCGGATAAACTGAACTCTTTTAAAGTAAATTAGCTTAAAATTGTAATTAGCGTTATTTTCACGCAAACTCTGCTAATAATCTTTTCATTTGACATCCTTTCATTTCGAGGCACTTCCTTGATTCTCCTTCAACTTATCATTTTGAAATAAATTAGTAAGTTTAAAGTCAGCAACCTACATTATCTTAATAAGATAAAAAGTAAGATAGAAAAAAATACATAGTTGTCTCAGATGAAAAACCGATCGATTGAAAGGAAAATTAAGCAATTCACGGATATCATAGAAACTATATTTCTCGATTGCCTAAGTTATACTACTTTTCAATTTCCGATCCGTAAATTATTCAGTCCGGAGTTTGTATCGAACCTAAATCCCTCAACCATTGACAACTAAAAGGCATGAAGAGGAAACTAGGCTTAGCAGGAAAGATGAGGAGTGAGGTAGTTTACCATGCTGCTAAGAGCCGGATTCATCATCTAAAGGCAAAGTCTTGTCGCTGCAGCCAGAGGATACTATCTGAATAAATTCTTTGAGCTCATAGTATGAATACCTCCTTATTCTCGCCTGGATGTCATCTAGGTATTTCTCCTCGGTCGTCAGCTTCCTTTTCTTTTAACCTTTCTCCCTCCAAAACTACTTTAATCATCCTGTTATGTCTCAGTACATGACCCAAAAACTAACTCTCTTTTGCTCCATCAAATTCCGCAGTTGTCTCTTTTATCACTTGTTTTAAGATTTCGAGATTTATTTTCCTTTCGGTCCAACTTATTTTCAGCATTCTTCTCCATATCCACATTATATTCCGAATCCATACTATTCCATATCCTACTTCCAAACGGGCTACCTCAGTTTTCTGAAATTCTGACATTCGCTACCACTAAACCAAGTGCTCGAGGGGAAATTTATCGCAATTTTTTTCGCTATTGTTACCTTTTGCATATGTGGGCCAGTTACAAGGTTTTTCCTGTCATGAAAGACTAGTCAATAGGATCCTTCTTTTCATTTCTGTCAAGAATCTATTAGTAATTAGTAAGCATCCTAGGTAGCCAAATCGTTTCACTTGTTTAATCTTCTTATTTGTTTTGCTATTTTGCAAAATTGTTTCACTTGTTTAATCTTCTTATTTGGTTGCTTATTTTGATAATTGTTTCTATATCTATCTATGAAAAAGGTAACTTTCGGTAATTTATCCCTCTTAGTATCACATAAATAATATTATGGGGCCATTGAAACATCTAAAGATTGGAATTTACTGTATTTTGATCGAATCCCAATTATGAAGACCCTTGAAATCGTTTTCAAAGCCCTTCATTGATCGAGAAGTCAGTGTTAGTACTCTATTCGATAAGCGCACAAAATCTTCCATGTTCTTGCCTATAACCATGGGTTTTGTTTTATTAATATTTATGTTTATTTTTCAATCCTTCAAGGACTCGTGTAGAAAGCTAGAAAGATAAAAGTGGGCGAAGTATACATTGGTGTGGCGCAATACAACGTCTACATAAATACACTGCAAGCCACCTTTCGGTGTGTGGCAGGGCGTGTAAACACCAAACGTTCGAGTTACCTCTTCAGCTTATTGCTGTCGCGTATCGTTCGCAGAAAGAATCTCAAGCTCATTGTCGGATCGGCCGAAGTAGCAGGGGTTCGCATAATATCATTTACGTCTTCCGCAAATGTACTTTCTCTGAATTTATCAAGCAGTCGCAGACTAGCTTCTAATCTCTCTTCTTTCAAGGATTCTCAACCGATAAACTCAATGAATATAAATATCACTCTTTGAGTAGTAATCAGATCGAACGCCATTAACACGTTTACTGCGGATACCTTAATTTCTAATGCATTTATCACTCCAACGGTGGAGTGATACGCAGTGAACGAATTAGCGTCAGTGAAGTGAATTAGCATAATTCATGACTTGATTTTTTTCAAATTTTCGTAGACGTGAACAGGAATGAGACAAAAGACACATTTTTCTCTATTCTACACCGAACGTAAAGTAAAGTAAATGAAAAGTATTCCTTCCATCAAGATTTTGTAACGCGAACGAAATACTTGCAGTATTTATATGCAATTTATATACTTGTATGCCTAGATGACAAACAGATATCACTCGAAGACTGGGGCCAAACATCTCGTAAGTCAAAGACAAAGTAGCAGCCTCCTCTTAGGTCATTTGCTTCTAGACCCAGCTTACATTCCCTCTCTTCTCTACTTTTTGCTCTTTGTCTCATCTACACCTCCATCACATCTTCCCCTTTTCCCTCACCAAATCCCTTTCACACTCATTCACACCCTTGCTTGCGCCGTTCCCACCATCTCTTCCCTCACCCATTTGCCTTCCTCCGATATTCCATTCCGCCAACCATCCACACCCACGCTGAGAAGCGTTCTTTTTTGCCTCTCGCGTGAGGATGCGGCCAGCTGCTGCTTCCGACTCTTCCTCATCTTCTTTTTTCCCTGCGTCTCCCCATCGCTTGATCCCTCTTCCCCATTCACAACCCCTTCCCATCCTCAATTAGTCATCGCAAATCCATTCCGTCGGCCACTTCTCATTGCCTCCCTTTGTTTCCCCGTAAAAAATAACGCGCGATCGATAATTTAAACCTAAAAATCTAAAGTGAAAGTTGCTTCGCCGTTAAAATATTGGGCGCTGTGGGATTAGATACCGCGTCCTCGGGGGGGATTTTTTATTTTAATGGAGTAATATTCCCGGGAGAAAGGCGGGAGGTTTTTGCGACGTATAAATCAGGTGGATTGAAAAAAATGATAAAAAGACGGATGTATTGATTAATTACATAATTTTTATGATGATGAAATTGCGTGCGGTTAAAACGATAACTTTTTTCTAGATTCGAGAGGGTGGCCGGGAATTTATGTCCCGTAATTTTCGCCATCGGCAGGGATAAATGGAAACCCCTTCGAAAAATTGGTGCGATAGGGGAAATGAAAAATTTTCAATTAAAGTTATCTTTTCGACTCAAGTATTATTTATGTTAAAGGGAAAGAGAGACCGTTATTTATGAGTGTTAGAATCTACGCAATAATTCCACTCCTATTTCAAAGATGTATCTCGTATTGTTTCCGATATTATCGCGGAAAAAAATATTCTACTCCATACGGTGCAAAAATATAAAAGAGTAATTTATCACATATTCTTTAGGCACTCAGGTTATTTTAATTTAAATCCTGTGTCACACTGTATTTCCTTACAGAGTGTTGTCCTATACCAGGTATGGCGAATTCTATGCTGGGGGTGTATCATATTTGAAGAAAGGAAAGACTTGCGTGCGAATGCGATGCCAAACCATAGCGTGAGAAGCTGACATTACCTGTGCTATTACGTCAACCGTGAGTTTTAAAATATTGTTATTCCCTAAAAGCCACTATTAATTAACAGAATCTACTTTCATTTACTTTATAACATAAATTTTTTAGAGTAAAATTCAACAGGGATTTCCTCGTTTGAGTTCTCTCTGTTAAAATATTCTTCTGTATTTCTTATTTGTTTGCATGCTTTTAGTTCTCCATCTCTGCACTACGTGCTTGTTAGATCTTCAGCTTATTTCATATGAAATGAGTCAATAAGCTCAAACGTACGATTAGTTTACGCTTGATTTACACGTATTGCCAAGATGAAAGCCAATATTTTGAAATAAACTTATGGATCACTTCACACTTGCTACGAGGGAAAGAAGGTGAAATATATAACAATTTCAGCTGAGAAACTGTTGGAGAATGATAAAAAATCCATAAACCTTGATGAAATTGTCTTGTTAAAAGTTGAATTGAACGAAGAAAAAAATTGCTTGATATTTATTAGAATAGTCCCCAAATAATGTAAAACATTCAACCAGAAAGGATTACTCGGGACGAATCTCCTAGTTCATAAAAAAATCTTCCACTGGAATCAACCTTACATAAGATAAAGTGGTTTGTTTTACTAGTAGTTCGTTATACTTAACCTTATAGTTATAAACATTATCCTCCACTTAAAATTAAGTTGACTCAGTTTTAGTGATTCTGACAAAGAATACAAAGAAGATGCAGTTGAGTTATTAAAATTAAAATTCCTGATTTCCTAATCTTCATGGCATAACATTAAGATAAGAACTTGTATAAGAAATCGTGGGTCTTTGAAAAGTTTCAAGAACTTATGCTAATTTTATACTAAGACTTTTAGCTTCAGTCTTCAGTATTAATTACTCTCTCAAACGTTTCTTTGTCTTTAAGGATCTTCTTTAAAGATCTTTAAAATTCTCGTGTAGATCAATTTCATATATGTTTCTCTTTATTTTAGGTTTGAAAGGAACAGCCAGTTGTGCTAATTCTTTGACCACTTTTTGCTTCATGCAGTTTATTTCTGATGATGGAAGATTTCCAGTATCTTTAGAATCCACGACACCATATATTCACAGGAAACCTTCTGGGGGATATTAAATTACATGTAGGCAATCAGTTGAAAAGATGATGGCCGTAGGTAGTCCTTCATCCAACACAAAGAAATGTTAATACCTTTGATAATTGTAATCGGAACCGTAATTATTACATCCTGGAAATATTCCTACGCCCGGAAAAGCCCTATAGAAGACGGCCGTTATTGTTAGTCAACTTTAAATCCCATTTTCAATCAATTACAATTTTCCTCAATTTTATGTGGGCGGTCAGAACGCAGAAAGAATGGAAGAAACTGCACTGGAAAAATAACGAGAATAATTTTTCTAGCTTCAGTATACTCAACTATTGTCCAAACAAATATTGCTTTATCAGTTACATCAAACTCCTCACTATCGATTAAAAAGTATCTTCCTCCTTTCATTTTCTCTTGGAATGTTTTATTGAAGATTGGAGAGATTTGGAGATTTTATTGCACATATTATATACGAGTATATTATATCCTACATGCACAGGCGCGGCCCTCACAAAGGAGCGTGGCTCCTAGAGATTGCCGACTCTGCCCTTCGTTAAGACGTCTCGGCAAAAACTAACATAACTTGAACAACTCCAAGGAATATTTATTAACGTCTCACTCAACGACAAGGTTTGCGTATCAACCTTACGTCACTGAATCCCTTCCGGGATCACCATGGTATTTGCCTCGTTTAAACCAGAAAACAGCATATTTTCCTATTCTAGCCCTTTCTTCTTCCTATATTTCAACTTACTGTCGGCTTTTTATAGAAATTAGAGTTTGGAGTTGAATATAACGAAATTAGGGATCCCATAGAAGGATAATTCGGAGGTTCTTACGTCAAACTCTACCGCTCTTTGCGTATTCCTGCCTGTGTAACAATACAACTAAACATCTATTCGAGTAAGAAAAAACGCGTTATTATAGTTACTGCTATAAGTTGTAGTTACCGTAAGTTATAACTTGTGAAAACTCCTACCGAGAGGTTTATTCCGAGAGCACTTCCGCATATACGTCCATCCATTACTATGAAACGTTTACAATATCTTCTACTACTTTTCATCCTTCTATTGAAATAATCTTATCTGAGTCAAAAATAATTATCAAAATATGATATCGTAACTTTTTTCGATTGAATAAACTCTTTTTGAGGAACGAAATTTCAAAGAGACATTCCGTTAACAGAACATTCCGCTAAGAGAACATTCCGTTCCCTTCCGGGCCCTTTTTGTTCTACTGGTGATGAAATGCTTATTTAAAACATAAATTTGAGCATTACATGTTGAAACACAAGATGAAAAATGCTAAAATTTGCCGTAACATTTTTCCCTGGGATCCCTAATTTAGTTTTCTTTCAACTACAAATTCGAGTGTCCATAATAAGCGTCCGATAGAAGATATATCCAATATCGATTAATTCTTTTCCTTTAATCCTTCAAGTAACTTGCGTATTTTTCCTCTAGCATAGTATTAACTACCTTCAACCAGATTTTGAACTGTCTTCCATTCCTTATAGTGCTACTCATACTTTCTTTATTCTTATACTCTTACTTTCCTCATTCACCGCATTAGTGTAACTGCATTGCATACGGAGAGTATAATGGAAGCAGAATGACTAATACTTCGGAATGAAACAGAATCAGATGCTACATGAGCATGAAATGAGTGTTATGGAGTTGAAAGTAGTGAAAGGCTGAGAAAGAGCTGCTTGATTGAACACTGAATGTTCATACGCTGTCGCTATGCAATTTCGATGAAAAAGGTAACTTTCTTCCTCTTAGTATCACATAAATAATATTATGGGGCCACTGAAACATCTAAAGATAGGAATTTACTGTATTCTGATCGAATCCCAATTATGAAGACCCTTGAAATAGTTTTCGAAGCCCTTCATTGATCGAGAAGTCAGTGTTAGCAATCTATTCGATAAGCGCACAAAATCCAAAACGAAAACCACGTTTTTCCGGGTGTGAAAACCATGATTGGATTGGATCGTATAATTTTGCAGCGCTACAATTATATCTTTTTTCATATGAGCAGTCATGAATGATCTTTGGAAGACCATCTCCAACAAAAAAGGCTAATACGTTAATTAGTTTATTACTGATTGAAATAGCATTAATTAACAGTATCCATTAACTTAATTAGCGGAAAGGGTGTTAATTCAAAGCAGATAAAACTTCATGTCTATGGTATTTTGCTATGCATAGGTTTCGTAATATGAAAATTTCACGTCCCTTAAAACATCAAAAATCGACGGTTTTAATTATAACTTCGGCGAAATCTTCCCCCTTTTTCCTGGCTTAAATAATAGTGTGATTCATTCGATGGAACTAAAGCTTGAACCACCGTGGTGACCATTCGGAAAAGCGGGAAAAGGCACATCGGACAATATTTCATTTCATTGAACTTTCATTATTTACCTAACTTACGTATATTAATGATTCAAATCCATTTCTTTGAAATTATTTGTAATAGCTTTTGAGAAGACTGCACAAAAGGGAAAACTATACACATCTGATTTGCTCTTATTTTCCATGGTAAAGACCAGTCTATCGCGCTTTCATTTCACGCGTAGTCAACATATCATGGTATGAAATAAAATTTCATATCCCCTTCATAATTCGTGTTCCTCTTGCGGCGTGGATGTCTCAAATTAAATACCACCGATTTCCGTGACAAATGGCATGGTTTAACCTGCAATCATAAATTGTTTAACCTATCCGAGTCAGTGAGCCTCGATCGACCAACATAACCGCGAGTGGGTAGCCGTGTCAAAACGTCGGACTAATTTATATTGATTTCCTCTGCAGCCAATAATTAGACGGAAGATTAATTCACCTCTACATTCACCTGTTCGCTGGGAGGATCATTGGGCATTTTTGATATCAGCAATTTTTATGCTTATTTTTCGATACGGATTTTATGACGAAATGAAAAAAGTAATCGAATAAGTGGTTATTTCGTTGTTTGCACATGAGTCCTCTAAAAGCAATCCGTTTCAATGCAGAATGAGAGGATAACCGCAAAATACAATTTAATAAATAGAATTGACTGACCTCAAATTACCGTTACGTGATGTGAAAATAAAATCCGTTTATTGCATTGCATTAATGCGAGTGTGAGATTATTAAAATTAAGATTTGAAAACTAGGATTCAGATTAAATTAAAATTCCAATTAAAGTCACTCCAATTTCCAGGCATGTTCTATTAAATATTTATACCTGATTTTCGATTGCTGCTGCTACGACTTGTAAGCTGAAGTGGTCAGTTGGGATGCTGCTTTGGACATCAAACACTTTTACCGATAGCTTCCTTACTGTGCCAGATCTCTGAGTAGGAATCTTCCACGTAAGAATAGCACCTGTGACTTGTAAACAATTGTAATAATAATCACCAGTAACCTTTTAAGGTAATACTAATCACCAGTAACCCAATATTTAAAAGGATTTAAATCGGAGAGACCGAAATGAATGTCATTAATCAATATCACTAATACCTCAGAAGCTTTCATGTTATGACAGGGATGAGCAAGGCTGTGACAAAAGTGAATGGATGATAAAGTTTTCTCTATCCTATACATACATACATACATGGGACTTTATTTGGCGAAATTGAGACTATAAAGTCCCATCTTCCCTTTAACCAGTTAGAAAAGAATACAAAGAAGAATTACAGAAATATACAACCTTAATAAAAAAATAAAGACATTGAAAATAGAATAATTTGAACACAAATTTTGAAATACAAATATTAAAATACAACATTAAATACATATTTTAAAGATGCAAATAATAAACATACAATTATTAAAAGCATTGGTATGAATATTACTAATTTTAAGAATACAAATGTGAAATCCAGATATTAAAATGCACATAGTTTAAAATATAATGATGAAACATAATTTTGAAGGGGGGGAAAATAAAATAAGTATATAATCATAATAAATTCGGGAAAAATCAATACATACAGAAAATAATGAAAGTGCTGAAAACAAGGACGTTAAAAAATTACATATTAGTGATTTTTATTGTCTGTGCAATTCTGTTCGGAAAGGAGGAGTTTATAAAGTTTTCACTATCCTATACGAGAACAATGAAAAAATTTTCATTATCCGAGGTATGGCACCAGGAACAGGGATAGAAATCCCTATTCATCGTTTAATATTTAACATATTCCTGTGGAGAGTTATTTAGATAGTTTAGGGTATTTTCGGTTCATATATCTATGTAGTTTATTTATTTAGATCACTTTATATATTATTGGAACTTCTATATATGTATTTAAGCACTGAAATTAGGAAGTTGATTAACACTTTTTCGAAAGAAAGCGGAAGGTTTTCATCTGTGTATTTGTAGCAACGAGAGTCGAAATACAGGTACAGGATTTCGTAATCATCATTTTGAAACTGCGAGTGACATCGCATGCGAAATTTTAAACGGGAATCGGCAGATATTCACCGGCGCAACAATTGAAAAGCGGCGGATATTTGGCTTTCTGCAACCTCGGCCACCCCCGTGGCCCCTCGCGCAGCGAGCCGCCACGGATAACTGGGGACGCAAGAACCGCACGGGATGGATTACGTATCGGGGGATATAGGTTTGCAGGTGGATGAGGGAAAAGAGAATCCGACAGGATATTCTGCAGAGGGGTGAGGATCGCAGGGGGGGAATACAGCGGAGGCATTCCCGTTCTCTCTCGATACGTGGTTGGTGGTGGGTGGCGGGGCGACTCTAAAACACCAGCAGCGAACGAGGGTGGGCGTCCACTTACGGAATAAAACCGCACCCATTGGACGGTGACGGGATAGTCCCGGGAAACAAAAATCCTCGGCGGAGTGCGGCGGGAGAGGCAAAAGGGAGACATTTACCTAACCCCTCGAAATTGCACATGAATGGGATCAGGACAAAAGCCTCCCAATGATGCAGAAGCTGTACGCATTCATTGTTTATCGCACGGGGAAAATAAAATCGCTGCCGACACACAATTCCAGGGACCCAAATCTACCTCATCTCTCTCTGTCACGTGACAAATAGCATTTCGCGTGCGTTTTGTCATCTGCTTTTTCTTTCGGAGCCACTTTCGGTTGCACGAGCTTCTGGTCCCCAGAATAGGCTGGCGTGAAAAACCCGCGGATTATGAGGACATTTAGAGATCTAATTAGCCGTTTTAAGCCGTCGTGTTTTAAACGTTCGCCGACTGTCGGCGAAATGCCGCCCTTTTTGAAATAAGAGCGGAAAAATGCAGTTAGATGTCTAGCTTACCAGGCCCTGACGCTACGCCAACTTCAGTTACAGAGCTAAATGACTTCGGTATATGCCGCGCGGGTGTCCGATGGATGTTGAGTTTCGAACGAATTTTCGTGTTTCTTTCATTGCCGCTGAATCGCCTCCTGACGTGCTTGCTCCATAGCGGAAAAGCATGCCTCCCTTTGGAAAAGAGTCATTAATTAAAGTAAAAACCTAACGTTTGGCAGTTGCGGAGACTTGGGGGGCTAAAAATGACTATTAATAATCATCGTAGCCGCAAGATAACACACGTGTAATATATACCGGAGCTATTAATTGTGACAGAGGGTCTTGAGCTAGAGGACCGTCACGGTTTTCCAGCTTTAAATCCTACTTTCATTTAATCTAAATTTTCCTCAAATGTTAGTAATATTCGTGAAATATTTGTTACGAAACAGGCTAAGAGATTTGTAAATCAGCATATAAAAATATGACGGATAATTCGACTCAAAAATTATTATTTTAGATCAATTATTCGGAACCATTCGGAAAGTCACAATCGCCACCTTTTTAAGAAAAAGAAGAAGCATTCTAGTTCAAAAAGGGGTAAATCGTTTACATGTTTGTTTTCAGAGCGATCAAGGCATTTTACATGATTTCTCACCAAATGCGTCCGCATATTAAATCATTAGATTAAAAAGCTGAAGTTAAGGATCACTCTTTCTTCCCAAAAAGTGCTGCGAATCGCCAGAACACGTTTCAAATGTTAGAATGCTCTGATGGCGAAGGAGAATTTCCTGTGTACCGTATTATGGATAAGGTATCAGGTGGGTCAGATAGTAGTAACATAAAATTCGAGATTAATCGCATTTTTCACTAATATGTATTTTCTAAAGCATGCGCATTGACTCTTTAGCTTGTAGCATTTCAGATTTCCGATATCTCCGGTTTTTGATAACTGTTATTTTGTATTGATAATATTGCGATGTAACTTATCAAAATATATTAATCATATAATGCTATGCATTTCTTAATTAACGTTCCAATTGATATATTTCAGCAAACTGAATGTAGGAGACAATATATTGATGTCAAAGCAAATAATGAAGTTGAGTGGGGAATAAACAGATCTGGAAGAATCTGGTACAGCTTCAACCATAAACAGCTGTTAGCGTGGAAAACAAGAGAATGTGAAAGCAGATTCAGATATAAGGGTTAGGAGTTGATTAAATTTCCGGCTTTCACCGCCTTACTTCAAAGCTAATCTACAGCGGATGAAACACGTTGGCTGCTGGAAATATATCCAGAAATAGCTTCAAAGGAGAACGCAACTTCAATCAAATGATCATTTTCTGCTACGGGCCCTCCTTCCAGCTACGTTATCTTTTCGTTACCAACATTACCTTTCGTTTGTTTCGTCAATTGGCATAGGAAAATCAAACGTGAAATATCATTGGTACCTTAAGTAAAACAAACAAGATTTTATATTTGATTAATTTTCTGCAGATACTTACGGTGTGGAATTCCGTGCGAGAGAAGCCATATAAATATGAATGTTTTCTCTTTCAATAGTGTTTTACTATTAATCATTTGCCTAAGTGATGAGTTCCATAATTTCTGTTATACTTAATCTAGGAAGGTTCACCGAAGACCAGATATTTACAGATAAACAATTTCGATTAGAATTAGTACTCAATTGTTTCCTTCAGAATTGTTCCAGCGTGAGATCCTGAAATGAGAAATTTTCTTAAGACTCAAAATGCTTCAACTATATTACCCTTTTTAATGAATCAAAAATTATCTACAACTACATGAACACCCTGCAAGCCGCATTTGGTTGTGTGGCATGGGATGTAAACACCAAGCGTTCGAGTTACCTCTTTAGTTATTGCTGTAGCGGACCCCTCGCGGAAAGAATGAGTTCCTAAAACGAATTGTCCTCGCATGTATTTCTCTCATTTTATGTTCATTGTCGGATCAGCCGAAGTAGCTCGCATAATACCAATTACATCTTCCGTAAATGTGCTTTCACTGAATTTATCAAGCAATCTCAGCCTAGCTTCTAATCTCCTTTCTTTCAAGGATTCCCAACCTGCGTCTGAGGGTACTTTCGTAAAGTTTGCATTTCTATCGTAGCAATTTTTAACAAATTGTATCGAATATAACAATAACAATAAAACAATAATAAAAATAAAATAATAACAATTTCTTGAGTTGAAACTGGAAGACTCCAAAATTCATCCATTTTAATAGTTATTGACTAACATACGCAACCATTCCCTAACAGGAAAAATCCTACTAATCGGAATTCAAACACGGAACACAAACCATTCTGTTGGAGCACACTAATCATTCTGCTTGGAAATTTCGAGAACTATTTTATTTTGCTGTTACTTTCGACTTCACTATTCGATCACAATTTAAATATAGAAAATTCTCTCGGGTTTCCATCCGGGTCAGGAATTCAATAGCCCGAGAGAATTTTCTACATGCAGTTCGCCGGGAAAACACCAGATATTTTTTCAAAATTTAAATAGTTTTCACATTGCATCAGATTATCATCATTAATTTTGTTTTTTATCATTCTCTTGTTCTGAAGCACAATTTTACTTTTGAAAACGGGACAATAAGTCAAGTAAAATGTGAAAAAAATTAATCCAATTCGTTCATATAACACAGAGAAACTACAAATTCACGATGGAAACGAACTGCGGGAGACGAATCTTGCAAAACCGCGTCTGGTAAAGGCTGAGGTTTATAACTCTTCAAAGAGAGCGTGCTCCAACTTGCGATATGCACGTGTTTGCTAATGTCGGTAGGAAGCACGCCCCTGACCCCGCGATAATTTCGTCAGAGTGCTTTAAACTCGCGTATGCAAAAAACGATCGCGTCACCCATGTTTAACCTCCTGTATGCCGCCTGCTAGTTGCGAGCGCTATAAAAGCCGCCGCGCTTACTCAGTAACTTTCGACTGTGTTTACAAACACAAACATGTCCCAAACGTCCCCTTGTGACAGAGTATGCATCTTCCGGCGTTCCCAAATAGAGCCAGGGCGTCTCCCATTTTTCATCTCTTTAAAGGGTAACCTCCTCAGGGGGAATGCACCAAAAATTGAGATTTTGTCACAATAATTTAAAATGACGTTTCACATATTGGGACTAAGGAAATGTAACGATGCATACACCTTAATTTGGAACAGTAGAACGCGTCTACATCTACATAAATACCCTGCAAGCCGCCTTACGGTGTGTGGCAGGGGGTGAAAACACCGGGCGTTCGGGCTATTTTTTAGCCTATTATTATCATTCATAGTTCGCGGAAAGAATGAATTCTTAAACGACTCGTCCTAGCATCTATTTCTCTTATTTTGCGCTCATTGTCGGATCGTCCAAGGTAGCAGGGGGGTCTCATAATATCTACTATATCTTCCGCAAATGTACCTTCCCTAGCATCTCTATCCTAAACTCTATTAATATTGCCCATCTATCACCTATCACCTGAAAAAATCGCGGCCAAGATACAACGGGGAGAAGGAGGTTATTTATTTTGCTGACTTCAACAAGGGCAAATAGCATATTGTACCGCACTGAAAACAGAATTGGCTCTCACTCTCTTTTGAATAAATTAGGAATAATATCACAGAACCCAGTCCATTCATCAAATCAAAATGCAGTTGGTTCTATTCCTCCACGTGAAACTTCCCAGTATACAAATCTCAAGCATCTTAATTTTCAATTTCAACACGAGAAAGAACGGCTATAGCAGTAGTAATTTTGAAAGCGATGGTCATTTCACACGCGTGCCCCCACCGGGAATCGAACCCGGAACTGCTTTCACAGAAGTCGAACGCGTTACCCACATGGCTATTCAGATGTCCATCGTATTGAGATGATTTGGTTTTGCTGCCATAACCTGAAGGATTAAATATTTTTCAACCGTTTTGCAAAGCGAATGATACTTTATCTTTCATTTACATTTATCTGCATTTTGATCGTGAACGTGATGGGGTTGAATTATTCTAAATATATTCATTAACTCAATCAATCCTTAATTAATATCATGAAAACTTTTATTCTCAGGGTAATTGTAATGTGCTTTTCTGGGTGTTTTCCTTTCATTGAGTTCTGGCTTACAAGTAGTGAGGAAAACATAAGCTAACCCCTCACTTAGCCTAGTGAGCCTCATTACACTCTGAAATAATGGGAATAATAAAAACATTCTATAATGGAAACTGAGAGAGGATCGAGCCTGACGAAGGTGACACCTCTCCTAGTGGAAAAACATCGCTCTCTAACCTTATCATCATATTTACCTGTATTGCGCTTCATACCAGAGCTTTTTAATTGCTTTACAGCAGATTTTTTTGTAATTCATGACAACAACAACAACAACAATATTAATAATGATGACGATGATAATAATATCTTCTTAAATGGAAACACGAAGACCACAATTACATCTATTTTAATAATTATTGTTATTTAAAAGACATCAGCAACCATTCCTTAACACAAAAAACCAAGCCTAGCCGGGTCTCGAAACCCAGAACTCGGATTTAGAACGCTAGCCGCTAGCCACTCCGCCACCGGTAAAACTAATAAAGTAGAAGACTGATGTGATTCTGATCTGTTCTCGGGCTTATCACCGAAGAATCAAGATTATTTAGATATCAAATAGGTAGGAATTAACTGGAAAGAATAATCCCTGAAAATTTTAGCGTATGTAATCATCATGAAGATATTCTCATAAAGACCATTCTTAATTTCAATATTTCATAGAGGAAAACCAAGCGAAGAATTTATCGTTCGAAAACTGAATCAGCTACCTCACATATTCTTTTTCTAAACACGCTAATATTCGCTGGTAATCGTTCGCATAAATTTCGCAGTTGCACCGCGTAATACAATGAAATCGTTGCTCTTTTTCAAAAAGAAAGAGCAAAATTGGAGTTTCAGTCCCAATACAGCCGTATAATAGGACGATTCTGAAAATTCCAGTCGCGATGGACACCTATTTGTCTCGTAGTGATGTAATTTTGCTATTATATCCTAGAAGAGTTTGAAAATATCTACATAAATCCGCGCATCAGTAATCGATCATACAATCGTTATAGAACTGTTTGCATCAAATTTAAGCACCCATTTGATATTAACCAGTTTCCAGCGATTACTTGGCATTTTGAAATGGGAGACAGCTTATTCCGCGGAAAAATTAACCAGGGAGTTTTTAATTATTCGGAAAAGGGATTACAAAAATGGGAATTTGGTCGAGGGTAGTTCTATTCGCCGATTCGATTTCCAAGGGAGCGAACATCGTCATCAGCTGCGCGACTAAAATAAACAAAAAGGACGGTGAAATATAGGAAGGCTACAGGTGGGGACGGGGGCTGGGAAGTGGTAGTTAATTAATAGACTAGAGACAATTTGGGGTGATTCCGGCGGCATACTCGGTGGTCCTGTTGCAGGGAGCGAATTGTTCATTGGTGTCGCCCTTCTCCATGAAGCCGATATTTTATTCGACTCGTTTGCAGGTGGCTCAAACGTGGCGCTGAGGTCAATGGAGAGGCAAGTAAGGAGCGATGGATGCAAAAGATATGTCATTGACCCGTGAATCTTAGTTCTAGCGTGGAAGGCGTGTGTTTCTAAAATAGCTTAATATGTTTCCTTTTTTGTGCATGGGGTTTCGAATTTTATGTGGCGAAGTGATCTCTTACATTTACATATAGAAGAGCAGAACTTAATTGCAGCTTTTTTTCGCAGAATACAATTCGAACTTCCTAATAACTTATTTCCACTAATTTCACGACGACGCAAAATTAATTGCTAATTTTCTCTCTTTAACAGAATGGCCTTCTGTTAATGTCTGTGTCTATGTAAGTACCCTGCAAGCCGCCTCTCGGCGTGTGGCAGGGGGTGCATGCACCATGACTCACTCCCATCTTTCACGTATCGTTCGCGGAAAAAATGAATTCTTGAATCAATTGGTTCTAGCATCCATTTCCCTGATCTTTCTCGCAGTGTCGCAACGGTCTATGTAGCATAGTGAACGCATTATATCGGCTACGTCATCTCTGAACGAACTTCTGTAATTTAAATATGAGCGTATCCCAAAACTATGCTCCTCATTCGCAAGCTGTAATTATTTCTGAGCACACACAATTAAAAGCGGCACATAAAGCGGCACCCCTTGGGTGTGAAACATGGACCTTACGGACGGAGCACATCGAAAGATTAAATGCTTTTGAGATGTGGGCATGGGGTAGAATCGATAACGTTAGTTGTGTCGATGGAAAAACAAACGTAGATGTACTAGATATGGACGGGAGTGAGAGGGTTTTGGATAATGTAGTTAAACGTCGGTTAGGAAATGGGTGGGTCAAATATAGAGAGGGATTGTGAAAGAATGTAATCGAGGGAAGATTACAATGGAGAAAGCAGAAGGGAAGACAAAGGCAAAAGTCGATAGACGACATAAAGGGTGGAATAAGTTACCAAGAAGCGAAAGAAATTGTGTTGAGTAGGGAATATTAAGGCACATGAACCTACCGAAAAGTAAAACACTATGTATGTCACCTTTAGTTCCGTACATTATATAACTCTACAGAATACAATTCATATCGTATCTCATACGGTGATAATTCTGGATTTTGCGGATAATTCATCAAGCAAACTGAAGCGGTAACTATTGGCATATACTCGTGCCTTGTATTTATTGAGAATTTACGGCCACACTACGTTACAATATGCCATACCTTACGGAATAAATGTTTCCAACGTAAGCAAGAAATTTCCTTTTTCAATTTCCAGGGATTCGTATTCGAAAAGAAGAGACTGTATTTCTTTTCAAACCGAAACTGGGGGAAATTTCCCGTTAAATAAAATACTTTGCGGTAACTGAAAGGAGAGAAATAGTTGAGATGTTCTGAGGTGTAAACCCCAAATCGATTAAAATTAAATTTTGTTAAAAAATACACAAAAAAGTGAAATTTTTATTAGGCAGGTCGGCACTTTAGAATGAACAAGTTTAGTTCCTTTTCGGTGGAATGTTTCAAAAACTAAGAGGCGTGGGAAAGGCGAGAGGAAAACAATTTTACACGCCCACCACCGCTCTCTTACAGAATTAATTTGAAGCATATGTTTCAATGATGATAATGCAAAAGCAATTAATTATTCACGGCAATCTCATGAATTTTAATGAAGATTAGATATTTTTCGCACTCTTCTTCTGGTGATACCACTTCAATGAAACAAAAAAGAGAAAATATATGAGCGCAGTGTTTCTGTAGAGAGAATAATATCGTTTATTTAAATTTTGATGACGTTCCATGCAAACATGGTTCGTACAATAACTTTTAAAGCATAATTTGGCACGAATTGGTAAGCTTCGATCACAAGAGAACTATGAAAATTAAGCGATTGATTTTAGAAATAAAGCTACTTCAGGTGTTATTTACACTTCAATTTTCGTTTGTGAAAAGTTTTTCCTTACGTAAAAAATCGGCAAGGCTTTGTACGAGGAGTTTTCAAAATTACTGCGCAGTAGAATAAGGTGTACTACATTGAAAATAAAAGCCCCGAGGCGTTCGAACGGATAACTTGCCTCCCATTGTGAAATTATTCGCCAAAATAAATAAAAGCGAGATTAATTACACGGAATCAACTATTACGTCATTCCGTCATAAATATTGCAAACGCTAGTCCGACTCGCATTATTACGGGTAAAATGTATAGCTAATCGCATTTGCGTAAAAATACTAAAGAAAACATTTGGGGATGGCTTTATTGATTAGTTATGAAATTGAATGGGTCCGCGTGCGCATGCGCTCTCGTGCCGAGGGTCACGTTTGCTTGCATTATTCAGCGCCCACCTTCCTCACCCGGATATAGCGGCCGATCAAATGGGGAGGGGTGCAGGAAAGGAAGGAAGTGAGCCAAAGATGATAAAGAGAATTTTAATTTTACGCTAACTGGACTCATAGCTTCTTTTTACGTCTTCCCCCGGACACCAGTACATTACGGAATCGTAAGTAAAGCGACTTCGAGCATAATGATGAGGTACAGGTATGTACGAATGTTTGGCAAAATGTTTTATTGATTTCTTAGTTGACTAAAAAGGAATACCATTTACCATTTCTACCCATGCTCAAAGATTGATCAAAAATGGATTTATAAAATAAGTGAAGTTGAGTTTTTCATGGAGTCATAGCGAGATATAAACTGGATCCCGGATAGCAAAGTAGGAAGCCAACACGCTCTTTCTGTAGGTAGTCCCGAGTTCGAATCCCGGTGCAATTCCATGTGTGCGAAATTACCTCAGCTCAAAGCACTTTAAACAACTACTAAGAATGTAAAAACTAGGAAATGCATTTCTAGAAAACCCAAAATATAACCCCGAATACATACTCCATGCGTCCAAATCTTAATTCTTGGAAAATATGTACACAAGACAACGTCTTATATCAATCTTCGCGAGTTCTCATAATATTGTTTGAGTAATTTGAAAGTAGAGTCGAATTGCCAAAAGAATCTAGAATTATAAGCGGAGATGATAGGCGAAAAATTAGTATCGTATTTCAGAGAATTACGGAGACACGTCTTATAAGTAACGAGATGGTAAATGGCTATTTTAAATGGCATAATTGAAACAGAGAATGTGTTACCGAAAGTGCCATCTAAGATGGAATAAGATAAGGAAGTTAGTGCGAAAATATTGCGTTTGTCAAACGGATGGACGAGGAATAAATAGATACCATCAACACTCTAGGATAGTGGCAGAAAGAAGGGATGATGTGATGTATAATCGAAGAAAAAATAAAGATGGAATGGCAATAATAGTGCACAGAACGAGATAAATGTCTGATATACTAATACATCATCCTCCATATCATGGAGAAAAGAATTTCATTTAATTGCACTAAGCTGAATACGTAAACCTTTCCCAGAAACAGTTAACCATTCCCACAGAACACATGCATAGATAAAATTCACTTGGAAACATGCAAAATTGGTATCCAGCGCAAACGTGTAGATATTTTGATGCCCAGTAGTCAAAATAAGCCTTTCTGCCAGAAAAAAAGCCTCTCTGGGTCAACTGACGCTGAAATATTGATACTGAGTTAGAAGATAGATGACTACCGTCATTGCAAGTACCTCGGGCCTCACATTTATTTTCCATTACATTTTAGGCTAACGAATTTTCATCCATTGACCTTATACAGGATTTCGATTCACGGCAGATGAACAACGTAATGCTTGAGCAGTATATCTCATATTGTAGATTTAAGCGGGAAGAGCATGAGGATATAATTACTTCCGCCTGCGGCTAATTCTACCGTAGCAATCCACCACAGCTTGATAATTATCTTTATACTTGATAGTTAATGATTATCGATTATGGCTTTCCTGGAAGGAATTAAGGAATAAGAGGAAATATAGCTCGGTCGCTACCATATAAGTAAGAGATCAGTAATCTAATTTAGACCACTAATTATAAACAGTGCAGTAGAGATTAATCGAAAAGCTAAGCGACAGAAAATATTTTCTTTCGTAATTACCTTATTACTCAAAAATTGTTTACCTTAAACCTTAGATCACCAAAAAGATCCTATTTTAGGATGCATTTTCAAAAAGTTGCTACTGTGGAAAGATATTAGGGCAGGAAGTTCGTATTCAACAATGGACAGATGTCGTCAAAGATAAAGACCGGGTAAGTAACGATCACAGAAAAAGGAGAAAAGAAGCAACGGTTGTATGCAAAACGCCGGACTTGAAAAACTAACAAAAGATAGCTTCCGCTGGCAAACGAAAAACATGCTACGAATTTCAACGAGAACTTAACGTTGTGTATCGCTTCATACAGGTAGTAATGAAAACAGCAGGATGAATATTTGATCTCCATTTATGATATCTATGTGATATGTAATGCTATCAACTTTAGCAAATGATTATAATATATCGATGCCAACGAATCTAGGCAGTTACTGATGTGGCGGATCAACGCTCAACTACTGAGAATTTCCAGCATATTTCCATTTAAACGAATGGATGACTAATTGAATGAGGTAGACACGGAAGATATAGAAATGTTTGCCAGTCATTTGAAGTCTTTCGCACAGGTTCTCTTTTGGTCGTGTTCTCTTTGAAGGTGAAAAGCACTGGGCTATTTCATTCATTTAATGGCATACCCGGAGTGGCCTGAATCTATGAAGATATCTCCAACTATCAAAGGCACACATGATGAAGAGAGATCTTAACATGAGAGAGGTATTCTTAATGGAGTTAAGTATATGCTTCAAATCGTATTCTTACAGAAGTGAAAACTACGGAAAAAATTATGAAAAGGCTATAGAATTTCTTTATGGGACCAAAACCAAAACCATCGTCTACAAGTCCAGATTTTAAATATTGAGCCAATTAATTTTAAAGACCTCTTGAATAAGTTCCTGGCATATGAGATGAAGAGTCAATGAAAAATAATAAAAATAAAAATATACAATTAATAAGAAATTTATTATTATTTGTCGTATATATAAGTATTATTAGCAATTTTGTGCGTATCAACTATCCACTCATGTTATTTTCTCCATGTATTCTTCTTACTACTTAATACCATAGGAGCTTAGGATACTTCGTCATAGACTTTTAGTCCACTCTGGTATTTCCGTATTTCCCAGCATGCAGACTACTTTCCTAAATGTTTGCTAGTCTATCTGAACAGTCACCAGCCCAAAAGCTAGTTGGATCCTCCACCCTTTCAACATCAGAAACGGAAAGCTTTGTAGATGTAGTAGTAGTAGTAGTAGAAGTTTATTTAGAAAATTATTCTAATAATTACAATTTTTAGAAAGAAAATTCAATAAGACAACAATATTATAAATTCACAGAAATAGCAAACAATGATTTAATATAGTATAATGATGGAATAATACGACTGGAAAGGATGAGTAACGAAGTATGTGTTCTTGTATTCTTTACTGAGTCAACTAATAGTGAAATAGGTCCACATAAGTACATCATAATGACTCTATGAAAATCATTTTTCATAGTATTCCAAATGGAGAGACCAAATAAAAGTAATCAATCAGCAACAATCATACCTTAGTATGTCTAATGTTAACATAGCCATAAACAAAAGTAAGACGACAGTAAATGAAAGAAATATATACGTGGTATTAATGCCTTTTCAAGGAAATGGTTAATTTGTTTGAGGAGTTATATCTATTTAAAATTACTGTTTGGAAGTTTTTGTGCTTGATGGGAATCTTTGTTATATATTGATATTCTGTTTTAGTGTACGAAAGGATTTTGATGAAGTGGTGTATTGTGGTGTTGTGGGTATCTAAGTAGATTGTTAAATGTACATGCTGTTGCAGATGTGATGTATCTGTTGTAGAATAATATAGTTGTATATCATGGATGCTTAAATTGAGAATCTGTAATCACATGCAATGTTAATATGTAAGACGTGGCTTTTTATATTGTAGAAATGAAATCATGTTCAATTGCATATAATGGAACTGTATCTTTTAAAAATTTCAATTAGTAATACGATATAAGTAAAATATTGTAGTTAATAGACGGAGTGACTATTGACAGATGTATGTATTCTTATATTTAGAACTTGTGTTATTTGTAGAATGTGAGTAATGTAACGTCGCCGCCACCTAGTAAATCCTGCGGCAGAATCGTACAATAATAACAACGATAAAACTATTTTCTTCTATATTTTATAAAAGCAAATGAAAAATATTTCATTCAATAAGGTATGGTCTTCGCAACTTTCGTTTTCTCATCCATTCGTCACGTGAGATATGAAGCAAGTGAATGTTGGATAACGACAATGTAACGAAGTCATGCACAGTAACGAATACGTCAAGTCTTGTGGCTTTTGAGTATTCCGCTGAAGAAAGGAAGAAACGAAATGAAGCGAGAGGGAGAAACGGACGCCGTAAATTATAAGTACCACGAAAGGAAGCAAAGTCAATTTTCTACCTGGAGAACAGAAATTGAGCAAAATTGGTTACCACGTCCAAGTTATGTTATGCAATTCCTAGCCTAAGTATAGAATGGAAGCGTGTGGAAATAGCAAAGGGAAAGGCATTCCAGATAGGGAAAAAGTAATGGAATAGGGGAGATGGGGACAGCCTACCTCTTGCGTGCAACCAGAGGGCGCGGTTAAACGAAAACGACCGTGTAACGCCGAAAAAAACGCGAGACGTAATACGAAACACAGGGAGTAAAAAAAATAAATATGAAAGAAAGTCTGCGATGAGGGGACTTTGAGGTGGAAAAGGGTATGGCCGTAGTGCTTTGGGTGCGCGAGTCAATAAGGCGCGCGAGAGAGCACGCAAAGAAGAGGCAGTGCACGCTGAGTGCAAGGGGAACTCAGGAACAGTAACTGTCGCAGCCGAGTTTGCCGAGTTGGAAAGAAAATTCAAACGACCAGAACAAATAATGCGCATGCATCAGAGGCTAGCCGATATCTCTATTTGCCCATCCGACAAGTCATTTCCGATAAATCCTAAAGAAAGCGTTGCGGGTACGCTGAAACAGTAGTATTTTTTGCAAGGCGATCAATCGCGAGAAGGAAATAAATGTTTATCTTCGGAACTGAAGAGTGGTTTCCCGAATGGATGAAGATTTTGGCTTTAATTCCTCCTTGATTATGCTCGTCAAAATTGCTGATACTTACTAATTGGCTTACCTCGAAAAACTGCAATATATTGGAGGTTACGTCGGTCTAACTTGAATTTCACATCGTCATTACAATATGCTTTAAAATGAATAACAATACCGTAAATCACAGATAATCATAGTATAAAATGAAATCATGAAAATAATATTCCACGAGAACTATCTAAAGAGGGTATAATAATAATAAAACGGTCACTCTTCTTCCGCATACCCTAAATTTTCAACTCTTTATCTTCCAATAAAAACTTCAATCATTTTTCTACCTCTAAAATCAATCGTAAAAATGATTGTAAGAGACTGATTTCGATCTCTGTAATGCTGATCTCATTAAATTTGTTATTTTTTTATTATTTACTAGTGAACGCCCCCGTCATGTATGACGGAACTTAGTTAAGTTT
>KZ308486.1:536927-562982 GCA_000376725.2 Ladona fulva | reverse complement strand
TTACGAATTTTCCGTGTATTTTATCAAAGTTCTCACAATTTCGAAATTATATGAATGATTCACGACTAAAATAAGATTTTATGATTATTTTCCTTTCTTGTAACACTTAACTCAATTTCGTAGGATCATTGTTTCTAATTTAATTTTGTAAAAGAAACGACCTCTGCAAGTCATGAAAACGTAATTTACGTACATCTCTTATGAAAACGTATTATGTGCTCCTGGGTTCGAACCCGTGCCTTTACAAAGATGAAAATAGTTTTCCTTGGGGTCCTTGGGTCAACATCGTAGAAACACAATGCAGTTTGTTTCAGATCTCTAAGTCAAGCCGTTTCTGAGATAAATTGGGGGACGGACAGACGTACAGACATTTTCTTTTTATATATATGATATTATTGCTTTAATTTATTGATCAATTTTATAATCATTTTGTTAAACCTCAACCGTAATTGACCTAGTGCTGTATGTTGATGTATGCCCAAAATAAAGACGTTATTTATTTTATTTATTATTAATGAATAAATAAAGATTTTTTCTTGGTAATAATAGTGAACCAGATTCCTGTAATAGATAAAATATCAAGTCTTTTGCGTAAATTTATGGGTTATATGGAAGGGAAGACTTTTCTTCTCAATCTCGCCCAAATAAAGACGATTTATTACTATTATTGTTAAATTCCTGTTAATATCTTTCCCGTAATTACATGACTCATGAATTCCATAAATGTGCCCGTGATGGTGGAGTAATCTCTTATGAATGCAGAGAGTAGGAGATTTTCTGTACTTGGCTCTATGTTTCCGAGTTTTACAAATTCCAAACCCAACAGAATAAAGTGGATTTTATTGATAAGAACAATGTATTCACGAACCGAGTGAAATCCTAACATGTTTACCTTCTATCGGAGCAAGGATGTACGTTTGTATTTGACAAAAACATAGCTAGCGCTACAGACCCGGAAACAGAAGTTAATTTCTGCCGCAATGGTCCATTGCTCCATCATTGAAGATACCAAAGACTATGAAGCATTATGATTTTAATATGCTGCTTGTGAGGTAAACATTTGGTGAATGTTGATAGCATTTATCGAAAATGGTCCCGATTTACGTCATTGGCAAAATTTTCTCGTAATCATTAACTGTATCATTCTGTAATACTATACTAATATCTGCTAAAAATGAGAGTCTCTTTAACTTTCTCCAAATGAGTATGTGCTATTTTAAACTATCATAACGTGAATATTTACACTTAAATTACACTCATGCGAGCCGCCGGTTGCGAATGTTGGGTTGTGCAGTCCATCCAGTTTCCATTCTAACTCGATCTATTGTCGCTGCCTCAAAATCCGAGAGAGAGAACAGAGAGAAAATAACTCTCCCATCTGGAAGAGATTGCTTCTTTGAAATTACGAATACTCCTGGAGTGCACGAACCATATCAACTGGGATAATTTAGTAGGTGAGAAAACTTAGGAGATGCTCGTAAAGATTTTCATTATTAGAGTCCCAAGCCAATTAGGATCGAGGTGAATGATATTAGTCGAATTTGCAGGTATATATCAAAACAAACGAATAAATATAACAGAAAATTGAATAATTTATAATATAATATTGTTATCGTGATCAGCATCCAACTGTAACCCTTCATTCATTCCTCCCATTTACTACACCTGTAGATAGGATGGTCCCTTTCTTGTTTAAATGGTTGGGATAGGGTCTCGTTTCAACCGATAGCCGCCCCATCTGATCTCCTGTCCAATGAAACCCATCTAGACTGTCGTCAGAAAAGGCTTTTGAAATGCAAATCATAGACAAGGGAGGATTCGGTACTATAGGGTTGCTGATTCGTAAACCCTCTCCAGCTGTAGAATAAAGCAGCTAAACAGATAACATGAATGGACGAGGGAAGGTCAAAGAGGGTCACCAAAAGCTAAACAAGGAATGGAAACTGCAAAAGGAAGAAAACGACGGCGAAAATGGGAGTTGTCACGAGCTCATTAATACATCAAGATGAGAATAAGTAGCTTGGAATTTCGGCGTTCATTGCGTTCGTGCTCGGAATGCATTAAATGGGTATAAGATAACATTCGAGTAAGCTCACCGACACAAATAGAATCTCATTAGCATGTGAAACTGGAGGGCTACAATTTTCATCCTGCTTTCCGATAACAGCACACATGACATTCGTCTATATGATCAAGAATCACGGAACATCAAATACTTCACCTACAGACGTCCTATAGAAGAGGCATAAAAATACTATAAAGAACTTGCATCGGCAAAATTATGTTGGGTTTTGAAATATGCGGTATGCTATTGAACGAGTGTTTATCAACCGGAGATACGTTAACCACAAAGGATGCGAGGCGTTTTGATAATATTCATCGTTTATGACATAGAGGTGGGTAACATTAATAATTTGCAATGTAGGTTCCGAAAGTTCACCGCATTAATATTGCATAAAGATGCTTCCATCACGTATCCCCGAAGACCTAACTCTGAATCACAATCGACAAAAATAAGCATATTTCAATACTTTTATAGCTTAAAACAAAAAACATTTATATCAGATAAAATACTGCTAAGAACAGCAAATTTCTAGCTGATAGGTATCTATGTCGTTGTTTAATCGCTTTAGATATATAGCAAAAGACTGCAAAGAAGTGGAATCATAGGTTAAGAGATCTACCAATATCATAATATTTGTTTCATAAGATAAAAGAAAATTAGAAAATTTATTTCGTCTATTCATAAGAGAGAGCATTTCTACTGTTCGCACATTGGTATCCGATGTAAATTTTCGACCAATCACTTACCGGTTGATCATTCATAGCATTTCCTATACTTTTCATAGCATTTACTGTACTTAAAATCATTTTTTAAAGGTGATTTAACCAGGAAACTGAAAATATAACTTCAGTCACCTTTTAATGGAGAAAATACATACATAGAGAAAATAAAGATCCGGTCTCATTAAATCATTAAACACAAAATTAGGAGTAGAGGATGTCAAAAATCTACGAAAAATTCTCCATTCACTTCAGGTTGCAGAGAAAAGTTGATTTCCTCTGTTGGGGGAAACACGACGTACTTTCTTTACAATTACTCTCACTCTTCCAGTTCCTATGACTTTCGTCCTAAAAAAACCCCATCCCACACTGCACTGTCTCTTAGAAAAGGCACCCGCGATGAAGACCGATGCGGAGGTAATTGGGTACTTATACATTTCTCATTAAAAGAAATTAACCATCTATATTAAAGCGTAATTTTGTGCGGGCGGCTTTATAGCCATCTTTGCGAGATTCACCTTTCCCATTTCGCATTTAAAAAGTTATCGGCCGGAGTTACCCAGCGCGAGGGACTTAAGCTCCCTCTTTCCCCTTATGGGATCTTTACGAGCCTCCACCCCTGTCCCGACTCCCGCCGTATTTATCTACCTTTCCCCATCCGCTTCTACCTCCCTTCACCAAACATCCCAAAATGTAAGCCTTTCTAATCCGACACTCTTGATTCACGCACCTGTTCCAAATTCGCAAGCGTCTTCATTCGCCCTCTCCTCCCGCCCGCCTTTCCCTCCGTCCGCAATTAAACCTTATCCGTCTTTGGCTGCACCCCCGCACCCCGGGGCGCAATCTCACCAATGACTTTTTGGTTCACCTTTCGCCGTAATTCCCGCTGAATAATTCCTCGAATTTTCGAACGTGTGGAATCCGTTTTTTCGGTCAGAATTCAATGGGAGCACTCGAGACTTGCTCCCACCTAATCAATTAATCCCATCGAGGATATTTCCCCCTTTTTCTCCCCCGCAGAGAACGAACCATTCGAGTGCGGACGGAATTACGCGAGTCGCCCTTGTAGATTTTTCGCGCTGCGTAATCGGGGCAAATCTCTTGACCAAATCGCGCATTAACGCGGTCCGAAAGGGAGTGAGTCCCGAGTAATTTTAACGCGCGAGTTTGCCACTTATCTCGCGGGATTTCTGCCATCCAAATTTACGGAATTCGGCGCGCGTAATCTTCCGAATTTCGGGGATCTAATCCTCGACGATCATCAGCACTGGTACGGATGCGAAAGAAAGGATCGGATTCGGCTTATTATTAAGCGCGCGTTTTGTCCTCGCGCACCTTTTATTTCGGCATCGGGCTTTATTTACCTCGGGCGAGGAATCCAATTTGCGCACCCACTTTGAAGCTCTGCATCCTTGTAATGCCCTTGCAACTCGTTCCCAAATCCATAAAGAGATGTAGATATGGCATTTTTCCTCCGGATGCGCCCAAATGAAAACTCCTCTCGTCGGGCGTAATTTAAAACATTTTCTTTTGCCACTCGGCGAAACGGGCTCCCCATCGTTAATGCTATACAGAACGGAGCAGCGTTTCGATATATATTTTTGTTCCTGGATACGGTTTCTCAGGTTTGTTTGTATTTTTATCGTCATCAATAAGAAGAGGACTCATTATTTTTGGCGAATAGTATTCCGGCCTTTTCCTTTCCAACCTCGCATATCCAGCGGATAGGCACTACACGCGCTCTAGTTTTTGAAAAGAACTATCGCGTAGGAAAGGGAGGGAGGAGTTTGAGAGAGTGAGGCTATACGATTTCATGACATCACAAGGACTCTCATCCGACAAAACAACTTCCATCAAAAGAGATCGCAATGAATGCAATGAGATGGAGCAGAGATAATGCAGGGATGTGCGTACGCCGGCGTCTTTGGGCGCGTTTCTATTTTGAGAAATGCGGCGAGACGTGTCATGGGTAATGCAAAATGAACCCAATTTTCTTTGTATCTATTTGACCCCTAATCGTTAATGGTTTTTTAATCCTCTGTGACCTTATCTTCCGTAACATTTTCAAATAATTTCTCTGATTCCACAGCCTGTTATTTTTCACTCCTCTGTGATTCTATACTCCGTAGTTTCTCCAAATAATTTCTCTGATTCGACAAAAACCCATTCATCCATTCGTCTGCTTATCTATCTCCATATTTTTTTCCCTGTTACCTAAGGGTCATATGTAAGAAGAGACTTGAAAGTCTCAACCACGTCGTAATACATTCGCATTATTATTATGGTTATGGATGATATAGGGCAGTTAAAAGATTCAGCGAATAAAATTTTGTAATTGTTTCCCGTGATATTTTTATTTTCGATGCAATTGAATACCTTCTAAAAGATTGAGTTAGCCATTAGAGGCTATTCATAACACCTTGTATCTCTATTGTGTAATGTCTAAGCTTTTTTTTTAATATGATTTTGTACTGATATATTACACTTTTATTTTGATATAATGTAAGAAATAGGGAACTGTAAAATTAAAGATGTGTTTTTTATGGCACCTGCTGATGAGCATTTTTGGCTTAGGAGGACCTAAATAGTAACCCCTCTCTATTTCTTGTGATTTTGTTTATGCATATTGTNTATTATCACAGAAACACTACAAGTAGATTAAACATCTGGCGGCAGTGGTTATACTTAACATACTATATACATACGTACAGTCATGCATAGTCAAGTAAAGGATAAATAGTCCACGCACATATATTTACATATAATATTGTAATATGTTTGTAATGTTTGAAATACATTTTGATTATTATTATAAAATTATTACTATATTACTACTGACCAGCCTTGCCGATTCTATTTGACTTTGTCTATGTGTCGCACAACCCACACAATTTTTATTAATTTCCCTGATTGATCCCGTCTTTTATCTCTCCCTATCACTCGTAAACAAGTGTCTCATTTATTTATTCATTTGAATCTCTTTTAACGATGAGCAACTTTATTTTCTTCCCGCTCATGAGCGCAGCCCATTAAACTCGGTCGCTTTCATTTACAGCTTTTCTTAAACGTTGGCTAGCATAACTCTCTTGTAATTCAATTGAATACTACCACATTTTCTACCGAATTAAAAATGGACAGATAATTGCAATTAATCGGGTGAATAATAAGCTACATTTTCCTTTTCTTGGAGGAGCTTTTGCGAGGTATTCAGTGTTAATAGGAGATAACTCCGAAGCATAACAGTTACGATACCGAAAATGGTGCCATAAAATAGGATGAGAGAGCTTCTCAGGCATCCAAACTAAACTTTATAGGACCATAAAATACTAGAGAGAGAAGTGAAGGTATAGATTTAACCATAAAACTATCATGTTATTATTATTAATTAAACTGATTCTCCTAATTTTGTTTGCAACGCGAGTAAATATATTTATGTGAAGTATAATGTCCGAGTATTTTATTCACGATTAGATTTATTTTGCTAATAGAGGAGAAATTTTTGACAAATACCAGAATTACAGTAAGTAGTTACTAGTTTTCAGAATTTTCTAGTAGATACTAGTTTTAAATATCTTCTAGTAGCTACTAATTTTGTATCGCTACTATTTTTAATAGGAGAAAAATGAATGACTGAAATTGCGATACTTTATATTACAATACCTTTGCTTTAAGGAAACCCTAGTCAGAATTTTGGGATTTCAAAAGGATTTCTTGGTTACTAGTTCTGTATACGACATATCATAAACATATAGGATTTTGTGGTTCCCAACACAGCCTGTTTTCACTCTCTTGTCTAATGATTTTTGAATTCATAATTCTCACGCCTTCGGACACGGAATTTTCCTCGATTTTGCAAAGCACCGCCACCATGACGGAATGTGTTTCCTCTTTTAGATATAATAACGGAGAAAACAGTTTCTTTAGCATTACCTTCTAAAATACATATGAGAAGTTTTTGAAATAAATCGCCTATTTAAACACGGCATACTATAGGAATGGCGCTTACACGAACACGTCTTAAGGTGATTCGAAATTCAGATGCGAATAATCTATGGAATAAAATTAATTTGACTTGGCCAATATTCTTAACTTAAACACATGAAGATGCCAAAGGCAAATTATTTTCAACTGAGGAAAGAATAAAGAAGGTAAAGCGAAAGAAATTTGAATTTATTTCGAGATGGCAATTTCAGCCTGAAGTATATGCACAGTCAATGCTGGTACAAGTGTGGGATTGCATTCTTGCAGGGGTACAGGTACGTTGGTTGCAGCGATGGAAGGGGCAGTGTTAACTAGCAATTAATTGGAGATATACTGAAGTTAATGGAAATTATTAATGAAATCACTTCATCCAAAAACGTCTAGTTTCTTACCTCAAGACCGCAATTTATTAACCCTATCCACACTGCAGTTGCTCTTCACCTTGTTATGGGAGATCGTATCGATCTTCTAAGGAAATAGTTTCCTTCCGTTAACAATAGACGTTTAAATCCCAAGGAAGAATGGACTTGAAAAAAGTCTGACGGGATCGGGAATCGAACCCGGGTCTCCCAATTGCCGGCCGGGTGATCTGTCCGTTGAGTTATCCCACAAGAACATTTTTCCAACCCATTCGGGAGTGTTTGTGGGATTTTTTCTGGAGGCGCACCATCTTGCGCAATACCACCCTTACCCGTCTTCCTTGTGAATAGACGTTTAGTTAGCCAATAACATTTTTGTCTGACGTAAAGGTAAAAATATATTAAATTTCTACTCGTACAGTATTTATTAAGTGTTACAAAACTTCTGTAATTGGTGGGTTGTATTTATTTAAAATATCTACCTATTTTCAATTTATTTTTATTTATTTTCTAGTCGCGCTCACAAACCCTTATTGGAAGATTACAGGTGTGGCGGGAACAGTAACTATGGGCGAACAGAGGCAACCATTCAATAACCAGACATATCCGATTTGCCGGTACTCGAACCCGGGTCCTTAAGGTTAGAGTGCAAACAAGCAAAACCACTCCACCACCGCGGTAAGTTCGTGTATCCCATATATCCATGGCGATTTTAATAACCGTAACCGTTAATGGCTGAAATAAACACGAAAAAGATTGGCTTTTGCAAGAGCCTTTGATGCATAAAATAAAACAGTATTAATGATTAAACCTTAAAATATACTTCTCTGAACAAAATTGGTTTGAAATATGAAAACAAATACGCGAGAGATTTTACCGTACATAGTAATCTTGTTCCAGATAGTTCTTTGATCTTTTATCTCAATGACCTTATTTGCCGAGTGATCCTGTGTCGAAAGGATTTTGATAGAGTGCAGAAAAGGGAGTCTGTGAAGGAAACTGATCCGAAAATTAAATTCTCCCGACCAAATGTCCTTTTCCTCTCTCTCAGACCCTAACCCATTATAACAAACTGCTGTGTTTTTCCGAAACATTTTCCAGGCGCCGCCGGAACCAGATTCCCCCTTTCCTCTATCGCCATGTCTCGAAAATCCACTTCTGCCATACACGCTCACTCTTAACTCCGTCCATCTTCTCCCTCTCTTCCTCCACGATCCCTCCCTAGGCGCCCAGACCTCTTTTTTCCCTCCCGCTTCTTTCTTTCCATCAATTCCTACTACTCCGCCGAGTGTTTGAGAATCCCGTTGGGGCAGCAGAGTGGACTGTGCTCCGGGAGAGCTCATAGCTCTAGGGAAGAGTTGTTCTCTCAACCCCAGCTTCCGTCATCGCTCCGATTTCACACAAGNTCAGATAAGTTAATCAATAGGATAAAAAATGTTAAAGTTAAAAATTTTCTATTATTTCTGAGTTATACAACTACAAGTCGTACAACAATGACTGACTCGTGGAAAAGAGAAATGTTTACATTGTTTAAATGAATAATATATCTGGAGATTCAAGGTAATTACACGTTAAAAATACTGCTGAACGCAATTAATGAATTAACTAGTAACCCTTTCAATGCGAACGAATGGAGCTACTTGGAAATACTCGGAGAATGGTCGATGATAACGTAACAACTAACATGCTATTAATATATAACTAAACAGTTTCCTACTCATCAGTTAATAAGATTGATTATAGAATAGCTCGCTTTATCTTCTTTATAAAACGATGTATAGACCCTTTAGATTGTTTTCAATTTTAAAGCATAACAATACTAGTTATATCTTCACTGTTATGCTGCAGTGTTTTGAGAAGAATTTAAAGATATTAGAGTACTATTACAAGCAATTATAATAGTACTATGATACTCATAACTCTTTGAATTAATATAAATTAAATTGGAAAAGAATAAATATGTATATCTGAGTAAACTGGACTAAAAGAGTATGCCTGCTCTTAAAACTGAAGAACCAAATACTTGCATATATGTATATAATAACACGAAAAATGACAACAGTATTAAATTAGGAATATGTGAATTATGAATATAAACTATGTGAATTAATCATACTGTTTCATATGCCGTTTAGTAATTGAATTGTTTCGTGTTAATGCAATAAACATATAATTTACTGGATGTATTTCCAAAATTAGTTGGAATTTCGCTTGGAAAGTTTACTGCAAAAGGAACAGCATGTTAGTTATTTTTAATAGAATCACTATTATCACGATGTGAATTAGGCTAATAATATATGTTAGTGTTATTTTTAACTATTATGTATAGTAATCAAAAAGTGTAAATAAAGCATGTTGTGATACAAAAAATTTCTTTATGTAATAACTAAGTTCTTGTACGTCTCCATTGTTTTACCCAATGTGTGGATATGCCGTAAACAGGTTAAAATATTAGGAAATAAAAAAGTGAAATATATTATTAAATATCTATCCATGCGGGAAATGTATCTCTACGTTATTAGCTAAGTATAAGCAAATGTGAAATATGCTTTTTCCCAAGTTCGACTTACACAAAAATTTATCAGGGAAGGGATTGTTAAAAAAGCAAATACTTTGTTAATGATAATTAAACCAAACAATCGCATATTTGGCCCCGGAGCCGATAAAGGCCTGGTTTGATTGCGTAGAATGAAGGAAAACAAAGTGGGAGAGGGTAGAGATGTAAAATATGCGAAATTGGGCAGAGCGCGGCAAAGGGAGAGAAAGATGGCGGGGTGTGAGGTGGGCGGGGTGGTCCTTAGCACGTCGATTGAATTATGGTCCCGAGAGGGAAGTAGAGTAATGAGAGAGGGTCGAGAGAAAGGTGAGAGAAAAGCGGGAGGGAAAGAAAAAGAGACTAGGTGAGTCGAGTTTATTTCGAATACCGAATCTGCCCAACCCACGGAAAACTCCCCCTCTGTCTCCGGAGACCCATAAGTTACACTCACCGCCGCTCGAATGCGCGATAGAATATGGGCATTAGACTTTTTTATCATCGGCGCCGTGAAAAGGTTCCGCGTTTGTCCGCGCGGCGTCGTTCGCTAGCGGATAACCGGGTTTCCAACCAGCGAATCCCGGTATCGACGCGGAGAAAAAACGAACCGGTGGCCTACAAGTCGGTAGGAGAAGAGGTGGAAAGAAGTAGGCGAAAGGGATAAAATTGGAGGAAGGGGAGGAAACATGGGCGTGCCCACGGGGGTTTTAATTTTCATAAAACGCCGGGGGAAAACACGTCCGTTGCTGTGCATTATGAGGGACACGTCATATAACGGCTTGCGTATTCCGTCCCTCTTTTATTTTTCAATGTGGTCGTGCGCGAGAGCGGGGAAAGAGCAGCGCAGATAAACGGGAACAGATCATTCTTTGCGTGCGTGGGTGAAGGGGGGTGTCAAAGGGTGGGAGAACCGGTTACTGTAACCCCGACGAAAGGGTAGGAAACCGCGCGAATATCTCATCGAAACAAGCGAATAACTCTGCGCGATTGACGTGAATAATGTCGTAATAAAGCTGATGGGGACGAATATAAAGGTCTCTGCGGTGGTCCAGGGTTTCCTTTTTTGTCGCTGATATTGAATCAATTAAGAGGATAGCTTCTTTATTAAGCGCGCTATAGGAATCTCGGACAAAAAAATACCAGCTCGTGGATGAGAGATGTGGTTTCGCGAATGCGAACGAAAGTTATTCATCGTGAGCACGGATCGCCTCGAAAAAACAGAACATGCGAGGTTTTTTGATTTGCGATGGAGTGCGACGATAAATATGAGATATACGGAGCAGTTTGTGTTTAGATTCAGAATTATTCAAATGTATTATATCATTATCGATTCCGGTAAAAACTGAGCGTATGCAAATACGGGGAAGAGAGATGCCATTTAGGATATTGCATAACTGAAGGATTAATTAGATAAATAGATCGGCAGGGATGAATTTTAATTAAGACAACTGTCCAAATATTTAGTTGCCCGTAAAATGAGGATGATTGTATTAATATATGACAAACATTTTATTAAAAATGAGATTTCGGCAAAGCTCTTGAGTATTTAAACGTTAATTTCTAATACATAATTCAGTAGAAATTTCAGGTTTCTACTCCTCTTTTTACGATCATGTTTCATTCACAAAATGCACTCAAGTATCATCAAATTTATCATTTCCTAATGAATGGAAAGCTAAAAAGTATTTAAACCAAACCAAATATCATCAAAAGAGGGAGAAGGACTTCATGATTCTTTATGGAAGCTATCGTTGAAGAGGTTTTTAGAGATCAAAAGGACTATAATTTCAAATCTGGTATGCAACTCAGATAAGTTAATCAATAGGATAAAAAATGTTAAAGTTAAAAATTTTCTATTATTTCTGAGTTATACAACTACAAGTCGTACAACAATGACTGACTCGTGGAAAAGAGAAATGTTTACATTGNATTTTTAGTATAAGAATTATAGCCATTTTATTTAATTGTATCATTTTCGTGGATTTCATCTCTTTGGATATTTTCCCAGAATGTGGGTCTATTCTTTGTCAACCTTAAGTTACAATATTCTTTCGTGCTTTATTGATTAATATTTGTAAATATTAAACAAAAAGAACATATAAGAGGTTATGTGGAAAACATTCACATGCGCCTAACCTTTTCAATGTAATGGGGTAATGATAATAAGGGTAATGTAATTTTAACGGTTGAATATAGAAAATGAAAGCTGCATTGGAAAGTTTTTAACTAAATAATGTCATTTAACGTTTTTCTTCCATGACCCCTTTCAGTTTGGAAACTATAGGTATTTTAAAATATTGTCTTAGAATTTCAGTTATAAAAGTAACATCGCTCTTGGTATTTCCCGAATTTATGTTGTATATGCTGCAATTCACTCAATGTACGTAATTTAACGTGTCAAAATTCCAATAAGGTTTAATTTTCGTCATTTTAGTGTTGGAACAGAGAGAAACGCTGGTGTTTTATTTGTATGTTTGATAACCTTAAAATATTCATGCTTCCGCGATGGATTTTTATTGAAAATAGGAAGGGATCACTTCTGCTTCATTTGGAATAATCATATCTGGCGCCAACTGAGAGCAGAGCTCACGCTTTCGAGTCGATGAAATGTATCCCATTTCAATTTGGTAATCCTCTTACGATGCACATTTTTGCGATATTTCTGGAAAATTTCCATTAGTCTCTTCGTAACCACCTTCTAATCATCAGCCATACTCAATGTCGTAACAATAACAAATAACAAGTTTCAGTAACACCAAACTTGTGTGAGCCACAAGAGATACTATTTTCCACTGCGATTTCAGCCATTGACGACTACGATCAGGTAAATTTTAACGGAATTTTAAAAACCTCTAATAGTTATAAGCAGATTAAATATCTATCCATGCGGGAAATGTATCTCTACGTTATTAGCTAAGTATAAGCAAATGTGAAATATGCTTTTTTCCAGGTTCGACTTACACAAAAATTTATCAGGGAAGGGATTGTTAAAAAAGCAAATACTTTGTTAATGATAATTAAACCAAACAATCGCATATTTGGCCCCGGAGCCGATAAAGGCCTGGTTTGATTGCGTAGAATGAAGGAAAACAAAGCGGGAGAGGGTAGAGATGTAAAATATGCGAAATTGGGCAGAGCGCGGCAAAGGGAGAGAAAGATGGCGGGGTGTGAGGTGGGCGGGGTGGTCCTTAGCACGTCGATTGAATTATGGTCCCGAGAGGGAAGTAGAGTAATGAGAGAGGGTCGAGAGAAAGGTGAGAGAAAAGCGGGAGGGAAAGAAAAAGAGACTAGGTGAGTCGAGTTTATTTCGAATACCGAATCTGCCCAACCCACGGAAAACTCCCCCTCTGTCTCCGGAGACCCATAAGTTACACTCACCGCCGCTCGAATGCGCGATAGAATANACCACCCTTACCCGTCTTCCTTGTGAATAGACGTTTAGTTAGCCAATAACATTTTTGTCTAACGTAAAGGTAAAAATATATTAAATTTCTACTCGTACAGTATTTATTAAGTGTTACAAAACTTCTGTAATTGGTGGGTTGTATTTATTTAAAATATCTACCTATTTTCAATTTATTTTTATTTATTTTCTAGTCGCGCTCACAAACCCTTATTGGACGATTACAGGTGTGGCGGGAACAGTAACTATGGGCGAACAGAGGCAACCATTCAATAACCAGACATATCCGATTTGCCGGTACTCGAACCCGGGTCCTTAAGGTTAGAGTGCAAACAAGCAAAACCACTCCACCACCGCGGTAAGTTCGTGTATCCCATATATCCATGGCGATTTTAATAACCGTAACCGTTAATGGCTGAAATAAACACGAAAAAGATTGGCTTTTGCAAGAGCCTTTGATGCATAAAATAAAACAGTATTAATGATTAAACCTTAAAATATACTTCTCTGAACAAAATTGGTTTGAAATATGAAAACAAATACGCGAGAGATTTTACCGTACATAGTAATCTTGTTCCAGATAGTTCTTTGATCTTTTATCTCAATGACCTTATTTGCCGAGTGATCCTGTGTCGAAAGGATTTTGATAGAGTGCAGAAAAGGGAGTCTGTGAAGGAAACTGATCCGAAAATTAAATTCTCCCGACCAAATGTCCTTTTCCTCTCTCTCAGACCCTAACCCATTATAACAAACTGCTGTGTTTTTCCGAAACATTTTCCAGGCGCCGCCGGAACCAGATTCCCCCTTTCCTCTATCGCCATGTCTCGAAAATCCACTTCTGCCATACACGCTCACTCTTAACTCCGTCCATCTTCTCCCTCTCTTCCTCCACGATCCCTCCCTAGGCGCCCAGACCTCTTTTTTCCCTCCCGCTTCTTTCTTTCCATCAATTCCTGCTACTCCGCCGAGTGTTTGAGAATCCCGTTGGGGCAGCAGAGTGGACTGTGCTCCGGGAGAGCTCATAGCTCTAGGGAGGAGTTGTTCTCTCAACCCCAGCTTCCGTCATCGCTCCGATTTCACACAAGGACTTACATCTGCCGCGTAGAGGAAGACATATGGGGAGGAAGGGAGTGGAGTCTGGGACGATGGTCGGAGGAACTTGGAGAGAATGTGGGAGAGGCTGGAGGGATCTACGTACGACAGTGAGGATTTTTCGATCTCGAGAGATGTGCCAACGACAGGGGAGAGAACCTCGATGCCCTCGTCATTTCCCTACTCGAAGAAGAATAACTTCCCTCCCCCACAGAGGGGATGGGGCGAATGCTAAATTTATGGCAGTGCCAGAGACGTTATTGCGAAATTACTTGAAAACTTGGGGGAGTAACTCGGCGAGCAAATGGAACTAAACAACGGCACTCCCTTGGGAGAATCATCCTTTCCACACGAAAAAATTCCGCCACTAGCTGTTTCATTTTCTCTGCCAAATATACTGTGCAAATCTAAGCACAGTATAATGAAGCAGCATAAAAAAGATTCTTTCTGCTACTCGCTGGAGATTAAGTCGCTTTCGTCCTTTCATTTCGTCATTCAGGTATTTCATTTTCGGCTGTCCTTGTTTTGGAGATATCTTACATAATGATCGTGAAGAGAAAAGCTCCCTCTCGGCCAAAGTTGTGCCTATGGCAATGAGAAGCTGAGAGTAAATAATAACCGTTGACTAGGATACCGAATACAAAGATGAAATCCATGGTAATTTGTCAATGAAAAATCATTAAAAATTACTCAATGAAAATTTAATTCTAATTAAACCTATGTTGAGGAGTAAGCTAGTACGTTATGAGTATAATTTCTGAAAAGTCCATTGTTACTGATTGTCTGCATTCAACTACGAACAATAGCACAGCCGAGCACAATGTTTGCTATAGCTGAATACATGTTCGGATACTGATACACGATTCTGAGTTGAGCTACACTTCCTGTACGCCGTGACTCTAGTTTGAGGGATGTTTTCCTGCACGATAGAAGTGAGGGGAAAATGAAACGAAATTTCGAAAGCTTTGTATTCACGCTCAAATTCGCGAGGTTCATATTCCACTCCATTGAAAAGATATGTCAAAATGTCAATTATTCCACAGCCACCCGAGGGAGGCGACTTTTCCATGCAGAGAATACAGAATTAAAAGCGGTAATTGTGGCTGGAAAGTGGAATATACACCGGTCGAAACTGAGAGAGAGTGAGAGAAGTTAATCCAAAATTAATGTTTTATGGGATTTTTTGCCTCGTACAAGAAGTGCTAGTAACGAGGCCATAATTTAATGGTCATCACCCTATTGTGTTCCATAGTTTGTTGTCCATAGTTCACATACTGTTTGAATTAGGCATCTCAATTTTCATTGTCGCTAACTAGATTTAAAAAACATTTATTGCTACCTTGGAGATATAAGTTTGGAAAATATACTCTTTCTGAGAAATTTATTAGTAACAGGCACGTCTAAAGTGAAATTGGTCTCGGATTTGATTCTTGGTTTCCCATATTTCCGATAGGGATGACTCGATAGGAAGTACTGCAGGCTATTCAATGGGAGTCAAAACTAAAATTTATCATCACCATCAACAGGGTTTTCTCTAAGCTGAGCACTTGTGCGGCAGCCCAACTAATTTATAGAGCGCCAACTATTTATTGGAAAAATTGAAAGTCCTTCGATTTAGTTTTCAAGGGATAATTGAAGGCTTTTCAAATAAAAAATCGTGTGGGCGGAATACAAGTCTTTTCGCCATTTGAATGAAGAAAATCAGAAAAAATGCAGCAAAAGCTCTTCCTTGGCAATAATTGCGCAGCTCTATAAACTGACCGTCCTCAGTATTCTTTTGTCTTCCAATGATGGAAAAAAATTACAGAGGACCACCTATTACTACTACCACAATTATCCAACATAATGAGCGATGAAAATTTGGCTATGCATATCCTGAATAAATTGCCATTCTAAATTGATCAAGAACCGAGGATTTTTTTCCTAATTTTTGGTAGATAGTAGAGATATACACATCTAAAATCACTCTAGCATCCATGTAACTCAGATAGTTTAGACTAACTCAGCTGATGTTAACGTACATTTAGTTTTAGCCATTACAGACCAATTATTATTTCTTGTGACATTAGTAAATATCTTTCAAGCATGAAATAAAACGTTATTATACGAAAGAAAATTTTCAGTAAAGTCATACGTCGCTCAACAGTAAACGTTCGTGAGTTAGTAATCTGTAAGAAGAGAGATATAAAGAAGAACAGATTTTCGAAGATCTATATGTGGAATATTTGGCATATACGAAGATTCGAGAAATGATGTGAAGGTGAATGNAGAAAGGTGAGAGAAAAGCGGGAGGGAAAGAAAAAGAGACTAGGTGAGTCGAGTTTATTTCGAATACCGAATCTGCCCAACCCACGGAAAACTCCCCCTCTGTCTCCGGAGACCCATAAGTTACACTCACCGCCGCTCGAATGCGCGATAGAATAAGGGCATTAGACTTTTTTATCATCGGTGCCGTGAAAAGGTTCCGCGTTTGTCCGCGCGGCGTCGTTCGCTAGCGGATAACCGGGTTTCCAACCAGCGAATCCCGGTATCGAGTGAAACGAAAATTAAAAAAAAAACGGTAATGAAAAATTGGTAAAATTTTTCTCTCATTAAAAATGAACTTTTGCCATGAATAAACGAAATTAACACCAATTTTCACCACCTCTGTTATTACCAATATTTGAGATTGAAAAATAAGAGGAGAAAAAAGAGAGAATGAAATTTCGAGATATCGTTATGCAAATAATCATTTCAAAAGAAAATGGCGAATGATTAAGAAAATGGTGACTTACACGTTCCTCCTTTTCTTTTGCAAAAATAGAAAATGAATTCAAGCCGACGATACTTAGTGAATTGAAATTTTTTAAAACATTACCTATNCGTCATTCAGGTATTTCATTTTCGGCTGTCCTTGTTTTGGAGATATCTTACATAATGATCATGAAGAGAAAAGCTCCCTCTCGGCCAAAGTTGTGCCTATGGCAATGAGAAGCTGAGAGTAAATAATAACCGTTGACTAGGATACCGAATACAAAGATGAAATCCATGGTAATTTGTCAATGAAAAATCATTAAAAATTACTCAATGAAAATTTAATTCTAATTAAACCTATGTTGAGGAGTAAGCTAGTACGTTATGAGTATAATTTCTGAAAAGTCCATTGTTACTGATTGTCTGCATTCAACTACGAACAATAGCACAGCCGAGCACAATGTTTGCTATAGCTGAATACATGTTCGGATACTGATACACGATTCTGAGTTGAGCTACACTTCCTGTACGCCGTGACTCTAGTTTGAGGGATGTTTTCCTGCACGATAGAAGTGAGGGGAAAATGAAACGAAATTTCGAAAGCTTTGTATTCACGCTCAAATTCGCGAGGTTCATATTCCACTCCATTGAAAAGATATGTCAAAATGTCAATTATTCCACAGCCACCCGAGGGAGGCGACTTTTCCATGCAGAGAATACAGAATTAAAAGCGGTAATTGTGGCTGGAAAGTGGAATATACACCGGTCGAAACTGAGAGAGAGTGAGAGAAGTTAATCCAAAATTAATGTTTTATGGGATTTTTTGCCTCGTACAAGAAGTGCTAGTAACGAGGCCATAATTTAATGGTCATCACCCTATTGTGTTCCATAGTTTGTTGTCCATAGTTCACATACTGTTTGAATTAGGCATCTCAATTTTCATTGTCGCTAACTAGATTTAAAAAACATTTATTGCTACCTTGGAGATATAAGTTTGGAAAATATACTCTTTCTGAGAAATTTATTAGTAACAGGCACGTCTAAAGTGAAATTGGTCTCGGATTTGATTCTTGGTTTCCCATATTTCCGATAGGGATGACTCGATAGGAAGTACTGCAGGCTATTCAATGGGAGTCAAAACTAAAATTTATCATCACCATCAACAGGGTTTTCTCTAAGCTGAGCACTTGTGCGGCAGCCCAACTAATTTATAGAGCGCCAACTATTTATTGGAAAAATTGAAAGTCCTTCGATTTAGTTTTCAAGGGATAATTGAAGGCTTTTCAAATAAAAAATCGTGTGGGCGGAATACAAGTCTTTTCGCCATTTGAATGAAGAAAATCAGAAAAAATGCAGCAAAAGCTCTTCCTTGGCAATAATTGCGCAGCTCTATAAACTGACCGTCCTCAGTATTCTTTTGTCTTCCAATGATGGAAAAAAATTACAGAGGACCACCTATTACTACTACCACAATTATCCAACATAATGAGCGATGAAAATTTGGCTATGCATATCCTGAATAAATTGCCATTCTAAATTGATCAAGAACCGAGGATTTTTTTCCTAATTTTTGGTAGATAGTAGAGATATACACATCTAAAATCACTCTAGCATCCATGTAACTCAGATAGTTTAGACTAACTCAGCTGATGTTAACGTACATTTAGTTTTAGCCATTACAGACCAATTATTATTTCTTGTGACATTAGTAAATATCTTTCAAGCATGAAATAAAACGTTATTATACGAAAGAAAATTTTCAGTAAAGTCATACGTCGCTCAACAGTAAACGTTCGTGAGTTAGTAATCTGTAAGAAAAGAGATATAAAGAAGAACAGATTTTCGAAGATCTATATGTGGAATATTTGGCATATACGAAGATTCGAGAAATGATGTGAAGGTGAATGAAGAAGGGCTCCCGGATAGCCAAGTGGGCAACGCGTTCGACTTCGGTGAAAGTGGTCCCGGGTTCGATTCCCGGTGACATGACCCGGTGGTAAATGACCTAAGCTGTCGAAGCACTTTAAACAATACTACTACTACTACGAATGAAGAAGATTTGTTGCTTAGACAGAATCAGAAAGGAGGATGTGCAACAAATGGTAGGAAACTGATACAAGTGGCACGATGTACAAAAAAGAGTACAATTCTGTACTGATCAATGTACATTAGCTGTAAATAATCTCAAAAGAGGGCTTAAGATCAAAGAAAATGAGTGATTGCAAGTCTTAGGAAGTTGCTTAACGACATGAAGATCAGGAGCTCTGAAGAATTTTGCGAAAGTTTTGATTTAAATAGTTCACGTCAAAATAATCGGATATCATAAAAGTCGTACTATCGGTGTTTTTCAAATATTTCCAAAATTTCGATATTGGTAAACATTTGATGCTTTAAGAACTGAATATCTCATGGATATTCAAGTCTTACAAATTATGGAGAATTAGGTTAAATTTTTAGAAGGGTTTATGAAAGATTGAAGAATACTAGTAATTAATATTAAGCCATGTCTTGAATCAATATACTGGGTGTTAAATACAGGGTGTTTACAAATTCATCATCCGATNCAGTAAATTGATCCTTTGTTGAACTCTTCTAACTTCCAAAGATTCCCATTTTGCGTTCTGTAGCATCTGAGTGACGCTCACTGATTTATCGTAGCAATTATTCACAAAACGTATCGCCTTTCGCTGCACCCTTTCTAATTCTTTAATACCACACTTATCGGCAGGGTCCCACACACTACACGCATGATACACACTACATACATCATAGTATTTCCTAGATAACTAGTGTGTAAAACACCTACAACAACAAATATTGTTGATGTAATAATAGGAATGGTTGGCTACGCTTCTGTTGCCGCTCTTTAAATGCCGCCGCCCGGGTGCGATGCACCCCTTGCACCCATAGGACTCTGTTATAAGGACCATCGAACGCCGGAAACGGTAGAAAATAATATCTCCCGAGGTATGTAAATCACTTGTGTTTACTCATTCTGTGATGACACAGAACTCCAGCCAACCATATGAATATTATTTCTCAGAACTTCATAAAGATCTCCAAATGAAACCATAAGTAATTTTAGACGAAGATATGACAGATTTTTCCCTATGTAATGCCATTGGACCATTGAATGGAATCATTCTTGTATACAAATGAACGCATATGTAAAATAAAAATCATGGCTGCAAGTCATATACTTAAGTCATGTACTATACACATGGAATCATACAGCGACAAGAGGTTTGCATAATACGCAAGGATTGCATTCGATAAAAAAGTTTAAATGCGCGAATTGGGAACGTGTGAATGTACCTGGATGGATAAACGGAAACCCGTCGAATGTTATACTGGTAGAAGACGAACCAGAGAATTATTAATGCGAATATTAATCTAATAGGCAGGCTCCCGGATAGCCAAGTGGGTAGCGAGTTCGCCTTTGGTGAAAGCGATCCTGGCTTCGACTGTCGTTGGGTCGGTATGTGCGAAATAGCCTCAGTTGTCGATAAAAAAAATTACTACTCATCTAATTTACGTATACCGTTCGTGAGGATTCAAATCTTTTAAAATTCCTAAAACCGCAGCTGGACTGAAATTGAACGGTCGTAAGCCTAAGAAAATGAAATCAATACCATTCCGAGCGAATTAATGTATATTAAATTTTGATTAAGGGTCATCATCGTTGAGTCCCAATCAACAGTTCTCTGAGGACCCAAGCGATATACCACGTAAATCAATGGCTTATTAATCCAATATTGCATACAATATTCCATATAAAAGTTGTAATCCAACTTTTAAAGGAGGCTTTCATAATGCAAATGTATGCATATTAATGATATTAATTAAAATCTGCATATTCATAACCAACTAATTTATGTAAGCAGTTGACGTATAAGTATTTTTGTGATTTATTTATGTTTCAGATATCAATGGTTTCCAATTTAGGCCATGAAAATATTCCGAGATGGCAATCGAACATCCCAATGGCTAATTAAAAACATTTCGTTAAGGAGGGAGCTTTATCACTAAAAATGGAGCATTTACTTATCAAGCATATGGCATCAAAAACTCCGTGGCCATAAACTATTACTGACAGCTAAAATGGACTAGGGTAAATGAAAACTTGATACAATGATGTAAACACCATGTATAACTGATACTACAGGTTTTCCACATATATAGCTTTCCAACACTAAGGTCCCGGGTTCGAATCCCGGCTACTCGGATTTTTCCGATTAGGGAATGGTTGTGTGTACTTGTAAATAGTAATAATTATTAAAATGGATGTAATTGGGGTAAACCTGTTTCCATTATAGAAGTTATTATTATTATTTTCGAAAGCTATTATTACTTTTAATGGCTTATTTCGCGCACGAATTTTATTTCGGCAATTCGTCATCTTCTTCCTCTTCTCTGCAACCAGATTCTTCTCTCTATTGTTTCATTTTTCTGCTCCTTATATCCGGGTGGTCCCATGATGCTTTGTCTAACAGGCACTTTTTTCAACCCTTCATTTTCCATCCCAGGATTTTTCCTTCCTTAATGATTTCTAAAAGGTCTTCATAATTGTTAGAATAAATCCAATAAATTTCACTTAAACTTTTTCCATGCCTGTCATCTAATTCCTTTCCACTAGTACTTCTTCATCGGGTTTCTGTTGTAGCTTACTCTTATTACCCTCTTCCAAATCCTCATTTCCTTGATTAACCAGGTCTGTCTCAAGCAGGCGCGCATCCAGGATTTACGCTTTGAGGGGCTCAGCCAGCGGTGTAGCTAGTTTGTCGCGCCCCTGAGATTGCTGCACCACTCGATACACCCAAAACAATTTATGCATTTAACAATACACTGTTAAACAACTCGTCAGTGTATATGCATAATTCTCAAAGATATGTTAGTCCGATAAGAATTTTGTTCAATCTTGGTTAATTTTTTTTGGTTGTGAGCTAATTTTGCGTAATTCAACAAACTTTTTCAACAATTTCTTGGAGAATTAAAATTCGACTTTTTTAGAAGTTCAAGTTTTGTAGATCAACCTCCAGCAACACCAAGTCAAAAGCGTAATCACAGGTAATTGCGTGGGCCGCAATCCATAGTGCCCTTTGATACAGTAGTCTGACGCGCTCCTGCGAAAGTCAACTCGAAAAGCGCGCTTACATCACTTCACCGNTAAAAAACAAGGAGAGAAAGCTGTCAGCGGTTGCAGAGCACACTTGGTCCGAACCCGGCCATATCATCGACTTAGAGAATACCAAGGTACTCTCTAAAGAACCTTACTATTTCCCACGGATAATACGAGAGTCGGTTGAAATAGCAAAACGACCACAAAATTTCAACCGAGAGGACGGTTACCCCCTGTCGTCTACATGGAAACGACTACTACATCCAACGGCCAATCAGGAGAGCACACGTCGTGAAAAAGGGAGAGGGAGCAACATATATATAGCGGACGAGATGAGGACAGCGTCACTTCCGACCTGAAGAAGCCAGCAGCACCGCCGGCGAAACGTCGTCATATGAAAATGACCACCGCTGCGTTCCCGAGAACCATCATTGTATATACTATGTGCAGCGAAAGCCTTCGTACCAAAAAAAATTACTACTCATCTAATTTACGTATACCGTTCGTGAGGATTCAAATCTTTTAAAATTCCTAAAACCGCAGCTGGACTGAAATTGAACGGTCGTAAGCCTAAGAAAATGAAATGAATACCATTCCGAGCGAATTAATGTATATTAAATTTTGATTAAGGGTCATCATCGTTGAGTCCCAATCAACAGTTCTCTGAGGACCCAAGCGATATACCACGTAAATCAATGGCTTATTAATCCAATATTGCATACAATATTCCATATAAAAGTTGTAATCCAACTTTTAAAGGAGGTTTTCATAACACAAATGTATGCATATTAATGATATTAATTAAAATCTGCATATTCATAACCAACTAATTTATTTAAGCAGTTGACGTATAAGTATTTTTGTGATTTATTTATGTTTCAGATATCAATGGTTTCCAATTTAGGCCATGAAAATATTCCGAGATGGCAATCGAACATCCCAATGGCTAATTAAAAACATTTCGTTAAGGAGGGAGCTTTATCACTAAAAATGGAGCATTTACTTATCAAGCATATGGCATCAAAAACTCCGTGGCCATAAACTATTACTGACAGCTAAAATGGACTAGGGTAAATGAAAACTTGATACAATGATGTAAACACCATGTATAACTGATACTACAGGTTTTCCACATATATAGCTTTCCAACACTAAGGNGGCAGAGCGCGGCAAAGGGAGAGAAAGATGGCGGGGTGTGAGGTGGGCGGGGTGGTCCTTAGCACGTCGATTGAATTATGGTCCCGAGAGGGAAGTAGAGTAATGAGAGAGGGTCGAGAGAAAGGTGAGAGAAAAGCGGGAGGGAAAGAAAAAGAGACTAGGTGAGTCGAGTTTATTTCGAATACCGAATCTGCCCAACCCACGGAAAACTCCCCCTCTGTCTCCGGAGACCCATAAGTTACACTCACCGCCGCTCGAATGCGCGATAGAATATGGGCATTAGACTTTTTTATCATCGGCGCCGTGAAAAGGTTCCGCGTTTGTCCGCGCGGCGTCGTTCGCTAGCGGATAACCGGGTTTCCAACCAGCGAATCCCGGTATCGACGCGGAGAAAAAACGAACAGTATAAAGTTAGATTCCTAAAAATTTTATTTCATAAATATCTACCGTGACCGCGACTTTTTTACTTAGCTTAATTTCGTAAAGATCGTACGGTATTTTGTTAAGATAACGCAATAATGAGACACACAACTTCCTCTAAATATATTAAGTTCTTTGGTCAAGTTTCAATGCTTCTTGAAAATTTTCAAGAATTCATCAGAGCAGAGGTAAATGAGAACGAAGAAGAAATGCGCGGAGAAAAAGTGCATTCTGAGTCTAGAAACGAAGGATGCAGACTGGAGAATAGTAATTATATATAGAGAGAGTCGAGTGCGTTTTAATTACCAGACGAATCGTTACATGTAAAGTGAGAGTTTGCTGGTGATTAACCCACTATCGATTATTTCTAACCACACTGTATAAAACGATCCTTTGACTACACGTGCCTCGATAGCAGAAGCACCTCGTGCTATCGATTACTGGTGGGACTTCGCGTGCTGGCAGCCTTCGAAAACTCACGTGATCTCCACCGCGATCCGATATTTTATTCGCATAGATTAAAATAAAATGAGTCTCATTGCCGTGATAGATAGAGCGGATAAATCACGATGATCGTATAGATTTCCGAGCAGATAGCTGAGCCATGAAAAGCCAGCTGTCCTAAGTGGGCCCTTCGGTTTTAAATGGGAATTTTTATCGATCCCGATAAGTGACAGCTGTTCTCTCAAACATAACGATGTATGGACCTGTGTTGTATTAGATATGGCAGCCGATGAAGACATCCTACGAATAACATGGGGACAGTAACCATAAAGAACCGCTGTTTTATCCGAAGTAACACGTCGTATTTCGAGAATATTTCAATCAAACCACTTAATAGAAAGATGCCTATTCCAAGTCAATTTTAACTACCTACTTTTACTCTAACGTTTCTAAAGCTATTTTCAATATCTAGGCACAATTAATCCAATCGCGCGAAGTCAAACAGCTATATCAGTTTAAGTACGTTTCGCTTTGGCCAATGAAATGAAAGCTGATACATTTTTGGAGCATACCGAAAAGCAAGTTTCATTTGTGGCATTTTAACACGAAAATTTAACCAAAGTATTACTCTAAAATTTTCAATAAATTTGGTGGGATGTAAACAACCGAGACCAGTAAGCGTGAAAATTATAGTAGACTAGTTAATTAACACAGATAGAATGCTACTGTTTACAACGGTATTTAATGTGAAAGTATTCAATTGCAGCTTAAAATGGATGCGGGGAATAAGCAGTGAACATTTCAAGTTTTATGCTCGACTTCTTTCCAACGTGGATGTAACGAGACTGCCACGAAACGTTATAGTAGTAAACAAGCCTTGACTTTTTACTGACTGATATCTTTACTTTTCCAACCAAGCACTGAGGAAAATTTAGCTCTAAAACTGAATCATTCTTCATTTAACTGAACTAATTTTCAAGAAAACCAGAATAATAAATAATAATTAAAAACCAGAATATCGACCGGCGATTTATGCCACAGTTGAATGGCTACGGAGAGAAAGGGGAAGAGAAAGTAAAGAAGAGATGAAGGAAAGAGGGATTCCGGGAATGGAATGAGAGGGAAAACATGGTAATACGTGAGGATGTGAGTTGGCAACAGGGTTAGCTAACAATTTATCCTTTTTTCCCAACCATAATCATTTTTATTCTATACTTAACTAGCTGACTCGTTGTAATGCTTAATGGGCTTCATTTCCTCGCCAAAACGTTTATGTAATAGTGAAAACCTTCCGGGTGGCGAATTGGTAGATTTTTTCATCTGTTTTAAGAAAGTAACCGGATAAAATCTCCCTCATTGCCCTACGAGAAAAATTTTATTAATCATTAATTAAAGATTAGCGTACCAACCGGCATTTGGGAGACCAGGGTTCGAGTCCCGGTCCCTTCAGACTTTTTTCATGTCAGTTCCTCCTTGGAAATCAATAATTTGTATTGAGAGTAGTGAGAGGTTCCTGCTTAGAATAATTTCATCGTGTGAATCTTTAAGTTTGTATTCATATTATTCTTGGGAAATATTACGATGTATTTTAGGAGAGAATAACTATGTTTTCTCAGCCTTAAAAAGCATAAAATAGGGGAAACTGTGGATTTTAATGTTAGAAAATTGCTTGACATAATCAGCATAACAGTTATTTACTCTTAATACTACTGCAAATAAAATCAGAAATGCTACAAATTTGAACTGCGCCCTTCACAACCATATAAATTAGAAGTTTTGTGGTCATGAAGGAAAAGCCTAATATTGTATTTCCATAGGAAACCTAATAAGGAAACAATTTTTCCACTAGAAAATTTTAAAATTAGCAAAAACGGATGCCAATATCTAAAATGATAAAACGAGAGATCAATATCAGAAAAATATTCGTTAAACGTTAATGTAAAATAATAAAATTAAAATGAATGAAAAAACACGGGCACCTCTCATAAATTAGTAATAAAATGAAGTGAAACGAAAATTTGAAAAAAAA
>KZ308486.1:256760-517010 GCA_000376725.2 Ladona fulva | reverse complement strand
CCCGGGTTCGAATCCCGGCTACTCGGATTTTTCCGATTAGGGAATGGTTGTGTGTACTTGTAAATAGTAATAATTATTAAAATGGATGTAATTGGGGTAAACCTGTTTCCATTATAGAAGTTATTATTATTATTAATATATATGTCATGGTAATAAGTACTATTTCATTTCCGCAATAATAAATATTACTATCGATTTCGTATCGTTTGCTAAAATAGCCCATTCATGAAGCCGGTCTCACTATAATCAGAACACACTATAACAGAAATCAGAGAACTATAATCAGACCTCATCCCCATAACTCTCCGCCATGCCATTCATTTCCACAATGATTTAATATGCAAAGTAAATAAAGAGAATTAACGATCAGAGGGAGCTTTTACCTTTATCATTTTCTAAAACTAGAAAACTGGTCTACATTTAGAGGAATCCTCCCTACATGAAATTGTACTAGGTTTTCCTAAAAACCAAAACATAAAACAAATAATAATTATTAACAAAACATAAACCACTTTTTAGCGTGTGGCAGTGGGTGCATTCACCAGAGTTCCGTATTTCTGTTCGGATATTCCCGCAGTAGTAGTAGTATTTTTAAAAGTGCTTCGAGAGCTTAGGTCATTTCGCATGTAGGCTCCCACCGGGAATCGAACCCGGGACCGCTTTCACCGAAGTCGAACGCGTTGCCCACTTGGCTATCCGGGAGCCCATATTCTCGCGTATGCAAAAAAAGAATGACTAAACCAGTTAGTTATAGTATCTATTTCCCTAATTTTTCCTACAGTAAATGATCAGCATACACATAAAATGGTTGGCGCATAACATACATCTTATGATATCACATTACGCAACTAAATTTATCGAGCAAGTTCAGCCAAAATTAGATTGTTTTTCTAAAAACGCCCAACCTTTATCTTGCTCCTGTTTTTGATTTTTTCTAGCAATTACTATCAAAATTTATTGATTTATGCTGGTTCATCTCAGAATAAGCAATGCCATACTTGTCTCCAGGTTCCCGCTAACTCATGCTCTGGACGGGGTTTAACTAGCACAAAGCAACGTGGACTTTTTCAAAGTTCTTGCCATTTCAGGTCAAAGCCGAGTTTCTTAAGCATCCCTCAGGGAAAGTAAAGGTAATCCATTTGAGAATCCTTACGTAATCCATAGAGAAAATTATTGAAACCATCCTTAGCTTAAAGAGAAAGCTTAGGAAAAACAATCTTGTGATGTATGCAAGAGTTTTTAAGGGAATCAAAATAGAACCAATGGCGTACAAAAAGGGCATCTAAAGAAATTGGAAGTGCGAGCCCCTGGAATTTGTAAAGGAGAGCATCTCACAGGGGATTTGAAGGAAGGAATAGGGCATAAGAGGAAAGTTTGTGACGGGGAGAGAATGGGAAAGAATTGCAAAGGAAAACATTAGAAGTATATGACAAGGAAAAAGGATAGAAGAATTGGGTTGGTTGGCAGAATGTGTGAGAGGAGCGAATTTATAGACACAAAAAGGTTCTGTTTGAATGGGAAAATGGAGAAAACGGAAAGGAAACGCGGGCGTGTAAAGCAGAACAAATGGATGGAGATGGGAAATTGAGATAAAGATGAGAAAAACGAGGTGAAAAGTCTGAAAGCCGAAGTAAGACTAGGAAATACCTGAGGATTGTGACTTCTCAAAATGGTGCGCGGAATTACGTTCCAAGTCGCCCATAGTAAATATTTAGGACTATGGTTTGATGAATTAATGAATTTTAGGTAACTAAATAAACTATAAGATTTCCTGCTGTGATTCTTACAAATCATAGTACAAATGTCGTTGTGATACTTAGGTGTGGGGAGAAGTATGAAGGAAAAGAAAAACAAGGGGGTAAACTAATAAGGAGAACAACAGGGTAGAATAGAAAAGGAGTGATAGTGACTTTCAATAACGTAACTCGCGAACTCAATAAAGTGCGGCACAAGGCGATTCAATTAGCTAAAAAGTGCTACGATAGAAAAGCAAGCGTTGCACAATTTCTCTCGGACGCAGGTTAATAATCCATAAAAGAAAGGAGGATGGAAGTTAGGCTGCGATTGCTTAATAAATTCAGAGAAAGTACATTTGCGGAAGACGTAATTGGTAATATGCGACCCCCTTCTGCTACTTCGTCCGGTCCTACAATGGGCATAAAATAAGAGAAATAGATGCGAAGACAAGTCGTTTTAGGGATTCATTCTTTCCGCGAACGATACGCAACAACAATAAGCTAGAAGGGTTACTCGACCCTCCTGCCACACGTCTAAAGGCGGCTTGCAGGGCATTTCTGTATATGTAATAAGAAGCAAGGAAGAAATAATTTGGACTAAATCGGTTAAAGGGCAAAGCTCTTATGACTTAGGAAAGGAACCAATGACGAGGTGCTGAATGAAATAAAACCATGATACATGAAACCGAGGGGACGCTTTGAGTTGGAAAAGTTATCTCATGCATGTTGTGCACCAAAAATCTCTAAATGAGCTTAAGTAACCTATATTTTGTAAAAGGATTCAGACGTTTAAGTATCGAAACAGTCATCAAGGCCTGGTAAACGCTTTTGAGAGGAAATAAGGCTTTCTAGGCAAGATGAGGATTATAGATTTTGCCCTTACTTTCCTCACTGAGTTAGAATGATATAAGCGGAAATTTTACATTTAGGGCAGTAGAATGGACCCTAAATAACACCTCTATAACCTTCCATAAGGCATGTTCAAAATTATTGCCAATTCTCAGTTTAACTCAGGCCTCTACAACTAAAATATTGTAGTTGCTTTCCAAGCATTTAAAATGTTTCCTAGTTGCCTCCTTCCCGTCTTACAGCTTTTTATCAATCAAAGAAAAATTTAAACCAAATAAAATTTCATTCTAATATATATGGAGTTAGTAAGGGATGGTCGCTGCAAGCATCAGAATGTCTTACACCTCAAAAATTTCGAATATTCATTTCTCTTACATCCGCTTTAACTTGAAATGCAAGTTAATTTAACCATGTCTTCTCAATTTATGAATTTTGTCACAAAACAACATCACCAATTATACGACCAGATACGTAGAAACCTTTATATATAAAATAGAGCGTTGTTAAGATCGACCCTCTTCGAATAGTCAAGTAAATTAATGAAAACCAAAGTTTGGAAAAATATCGCCTCCTCATCCTACTATCCACTGAGCAAATACTGAATCTGATGGGCAGCGGAAGAAACGTAATGGGAAGCGATAAAGCAATGATCGAGGGATGGAGAGATTGAGGAATTCCAAAAGGGACGTCCGAAAAGCCGCGTTTAGGAGGGACCGCAAATATTTTTCCTTATTCCCCAGCCCTTTTTAAACGCACGTCCGCCAGAGAAAAAGACCGAAAATTTCAGAGCTTGGCCCGGAAATAAATGTAAACAATTCCGGAACGAGCGAGTTCCGCATCGGGGGCAGGAGGTGGAATTAAAAGGTGGCTATTCCTTCTCTCCAATCCTTTTTCTACCTCCATATATCTAACGGACTCCCCCCAGCCCTTCCCTCCGCCCCCACTCAACCGTTCACCGGGGACCAAAATTCCCCCATTGAGCGCCGCACCAAATGGCGGGATTGTTATATTTGGCGCCCACAAAACAACGAGGTGTTCGTTCATAATGGCTCCTCGAGGGATTGGTCTTTCCTTCTATTCAAACATTCCGATGGTTAATTAATTAGCCGCCTTGCGAAAGGATCTCTCAGAAATGCATGCGGTTTCCCTATCATTCGCCCTCTCTGGCGGCGAGGCAATTGACTACGGAGTCCCGCACCGCAGAGGAATTGTTAGGGGGTTTTTATTCAGGGTGCTTTAAGTGGGGAGATGAGGACTGAAACAGAGAGAGATGCAGCGGTAAAGAGTGCGGAGGTGCTGCGAAAAGGAGAGAGCTAGAAAGGCCTCGCCAAGGCCACCACTTGAGCCGCAATGCGAGGCAGCCCTCGCGAGCCCTATGCCGGGATTAATTGAAGGTAATTTTACTCGTTCATTCCGGCCCTTTCATCGCGTAGTTTTTTTCGCTTTGATTCATGCTCCCCTCAGAGGTTCATAATTATGTGTTCAGCGTTCTTTTTGGATCGAAAAACCTCCGGAAAAACCCTCTCTTTGCTCAGTTTTCCCCTCCTGCCACGAATTTTTTTAGGAGAGAACGGGAAAAATTCGGGATGATTGAGAAAATTGCCATCGCGCGCGCGGGGACGAGGGACGTTTTTCCTTCCCTTTCCCATCCGCTCCGACACTTTAAGTCCATCGCCCGGAAAGAGACGTCGCCGTCCAAATCCGGTCATATTCCCGATTGGTAGATGGCCACTTTGATTCGGAACGCTTTTCACCCCTTCCAGCGCGTCCCCGTTGAGGGCAAGGTACTGCGGGAGACGGACTTTCGGTGCAAAATGAAGGAAATGGTTGGGGTGGTGAATGCACCCTCCAATTAGGGAAAGAAGCGGATCAAAATGAATTCTATTCATTTCTGTTTTTTCTCCGCTTCACAACCTCTTCCCCCCTCAGTCCCGCAGCCAAAACCTCGACGAAAATTCCGAATTTCCCACCCTCAGACCCTCCCCTTTCCCGCTCCCAAAACGCCGTGGAAACAGCGAGAGAGACGGAAGAGAGTAAGTCATTCGCTACGTCAAAGGATTACGCTAGATTCCGCCATTTTTCCGTCCAAAAAACCTTAAGCAAACATCTACTGCTTAGGAGGGATTTGCGCGGGGAAAGCGAGGGAGGCTTCGGCGAACGTGAAATCCAATGAGTGTGCATAAGATTCGGGCGATATAAAAAAGCGGGGGAAATCCCTTCCCAAACCCGCCCTTTTTGTCTCCTCCGAGCATCGGTATTTCAGAGTATTAGAGCCGGGCTTAAACGGACAATAAGAGATAATCTTATTTCCCAATAGAGAGATAAAAATCCTCTTCGGGTTCGGGGGAACGTTATTTCCTACGTTACGACTCTGGACGCTCATCCCCCCGAATATTCAATCGGTCGGAATTGAAAAGCGCCTGATGGATGATTGACGACCTTCGGGTTGCATTGTACACGAGCATATTTCCCGCCCGATTCCAATTAAACCCGGGAGTGATTTATGCGGAGGCGCGTTATTTATTCCCGCGGTAATTATCTAAATTATAATGCGATCAAAATTGTTCCGGGCTGCTCCGGGATGTGCATTATGATTAAATTTGTTAAAGTTTCAGCTAAGTCTCTCCCTTCCGCAGGATATCCCCGGGTTACAATGGGGCACCGAGGTCAAGTTCTGTCAAAAATTAATTTGCACTCTAATTGCGAAATTTCGGTCTCCATTGGGATTTATGGGAGGTGAAATGTTATGATAAGCTATAAAAATTCTATCGAGCATTAAATATTCAGGTTCCAATCGCATGACGGGGGTGCTCTATGCATTCTCCCGCTCCCTCATGAATTATGCACTTCATCAAAAATAAGTTTAATATATTAATTAAATCCGGGAGAAGGAAATCGATGCGCCATTTTTCGTGGAAAAAAGGCGGGAACTCTCGATCCGGCCTTTTTTTCCAAAACAGTTGACTGATTTAAAAGGAAGTTTCATCAAAAAGTGTCGTGAATTAAAGGTTAATTTTTAGCGATCGAAATAAATTATGAATGCACTATCGTGAAAAATTCAAGCCAAAAGAATATATCCCCGCTGACAATTAAACCGAAAGCCTTCGATAATAAAATGAAAATTTTGAATAATATACGGGGCGGACAATGAAAAATCGAGCAGAATGGATGCCGCATCGATCGAATCTAATTCGAATGATTTATTTGGTTATTTTCGGTAAATTGAATATTTACGTCGAGCAGGATCCCCGATTTCGTAGGTTCGTTCATGGTTTGACCCGTGCTCACTTCCGGTTACACATACTTCTATGAAAATATCGACAAATCATACCCTCGCATTTTATTTTCATTCTAAATCGGTCGAAAGGTTTTTAATTCAGTTCTTTTCTCCCATTCCATGAGATAAAATTTACTTAATCCAAATCAGCATGCACACAATGATACATTCAAGCTCGAAAAATTGATGAAGGAGTATGAACTCCTTCTACAAAAAATAATAGTGATTAGATTTTGAGTAGGCAGGAACATATCCAGAGGGAACTTTTGAAGTCCTCATCAATATTATTTTTCTCTCTCAGTATAAGTTATTACATAGGCACTACAAATGGACATTCCCATCTCATATACATATCTAGACCGATTCTAGTTTAAAAGCAGTAATATCCCATTTTATTGCATTTTTAAAATCCATTTTTTTATTTCGTATTTTTCTTCTTCGTCTTCTATTTTTTTAGTTTTTCTTCGTCCTGTTTACCTTTCCTAGAGTAAATATCCGTTTAACTTTTAAACTCGAGCGATTGATTGTGAAATGATCAAGAAAATACCTGCAGAAAAGTATTCCACACAGCTTTAAACGTTTCATCTCATCATCATTGGCCGTTTTCAATCCAACGTCGAATATTAGACTTTACAGTCTTAGTTATTAGTCGTTCCTCATTTACCTTAGTTTTGAGCTTCCCGTTGCCGAGTTACGTTTACTTAATGATGTTTACGTTCCTATTCACAGATCTTGGTTCCAATGAGAACATGTGGGCAAATTCTCTTACTTGGGTAGTGTTAAAAATGGCAAAACCAAACTTGGTAATATACACAAAACTAAGTTTTGTATTAACTAAGTTTTGTGGATATTACTTAGTTTGGTTTTGTCATTTCTAATGTCTTTCCACAAAGTACGGCCAGAGAATCTAGAATTTATTGGGTAGTGTTCTCTCTCGGGATGAGAGTTGTACAGATGAGGTGCGAAATATAGTAGCATTGGCCAAGGAAGCTATTATGAAGCGAAGGGAACCGATGAATAGAGGTCTCGATTAAGGAATCAGGAAATGATTGTCGAAATCCTTCGTCTGGAGTGTTTCATTTGTATGGGAGTGAAACTTGGACCTTAAGGAGGGAGGACATCAAAAGATTGGAGGCCTTATAGGAGCGGGCATGGCGTATAATGGAAAAGTAAGTTGGGTCTATAGAAAAACAAACAGGTTGGGGATGAGAGGGCTTTCATTGAAGTAATTAAGCATCGATAGAGGAAATGAATTGGCCAAATATTGAGAGAGGAATTGCCAAAGGAATGTATTTTAGGTAGAATGAAAGATGTTAGATGCCATAAAAGGTAGGGTGGGTTTCCAAGATACGAAAAATATAGGATTGAATAGAGAGCATAGGTAGTTCGCTTATGAAATGAATCTCGGTTCCAAATGGAGAGATAGTTACCGCTTTCAAGTAGTCATCTCCTATTCTCAACACATGACCTGTCCGAATCCAATCCAGTGGTCTTATTTCGTCTATAATAATAATAATAAATCGACTTTATTTCAGGGCGAGATTGAGACTAGTAAGTCTCTTCTTACATCTAACCCTATATCATAAAAATGAAAAGAAATAGTTTATGGGGTTAAAATAAAAGAAAATTAACAAAGAGATGTGTTTGCGGGTTAAAAAAACCGAAAAAAACCAAATAATGTCGGTCGCAGAAATGAAAAGTTTTAGGAAAATTATAACATCAACTTTTGAGACTATTTCTTCCAAAGTTATTAAAGTAATTTTCCATTTGATACCGGCTTAATTTAGTTCTATACAAGTAATTAGTTAAATCGGGAAAGACTAACCATATCTCTGTCACTTCCTTCTAATACCTTTTGGAACTCTCCCTTTCTTTAAATCAACGATATTATGGACTTTTTTCAACCTCAATATTATATTCTTCTGCAACTCGATCAATAAATAAATTTCAAAATGCATTATGCGGCACGCAGATAATTGGAAATTTGCTTCGTAATGTTCAATCTCCAGTTATAATATCTGCTGATGAATATTTTCTCATCGGCTCATAACGATTTCATTTTCTCAACATAATATTGGTTTTGTTCTCTGACGTTTGTATCAAAATGAGAAATTTAATTAATTAATTTTCCATTAAACTGATTTGGAAGCGATCGCCAATGCTTGAAGCACACAACATTAGTTCCATCATTAAACCAGCATGGAAATTCGTAGAATTGCCGTTATTGAATGGTAAACACCTCTAATGACGTTCATAATTTCTACCGATGATCTATAGCCAAGTTTTATGACGATATTTATTGTTAATTAAAGTTAACGGACGATTTAAGTCAAAACTTTATTTTGGGAAAATAATATTTTTCGCATATACATGCTTTGGAACCGAGCTCTGAANAATTGAAATTAAACTTAACTAAACTTAAAACTTAAATTAAACTTAACTAAACTTAGTAATTTAATTAAACCTAACTATAATGGGCTAACAAAAAAGTGGAGTTGAATTTTTCTATACGTCACTTATTAATACGTTTAGTAAGCACTATTTTACAGAAGCACCCTGCGTATGCCAACACATCAGCATTGTTGGATTGCTAATAGCAACAAAGGAGTTTCCGAGAAGTCCGTCAGCGGACTGCAAAAGGAATCCTGATATTGATTTAACATTGCTTTTCGTATGGTTGATATTTTTTTATATCTTATGACTACTTTTCCTTCAACACGGGCTATTTTTCCATGAAACATCAGTTATGAAGATTTCACAAATATCTTTAGTTTTTGCTTATTGATATTAATTTGCAATTGAAGACTACAATTTTAGCATTATTTGTTTCATACATTAACTCTTACATAGATTCCCAGCAATGAAACTGAATTAGTATATAATTAGCCTAATTCTTAAGTACGATTTAATTTAACCACTTCCCTGACTCGCCGGAGATATCTTGTAGAAGAGAATGGTTTAAATTCCATTCACGCCCGAGATGTCTAATATTTCGGATTTTCTGCTTGCTGACCATTTTTTACTCCAAAAATATATCTCAGTTTATTGAGCTTGTCTAGCATGTCTTCTTTCATTTGCATTTCATTTGTACGTCTCCATTGTTTTACCCAATGTGTGGATATGCCGTAAACAGGTTAAAATATTAGGAAATAAAAAAGTGAAATATATTATTAAATATCTATCCATGCGGGAAATGTATCTCTACGTTATTAGCTAAGTATAAGCAAATGTGAAATATGCTTTTTCCCAAGTTCGACTTACACAAAAATTTATCAGGGAAGGGATTGTTAAAAAAGCAAATACTTTGTTAATGATAATTAAACCAAACAATCGCATATTTGGCCCCGGAGCCGATAAAGGCCTGGTTTGATTGCGTAGAATGAAGGAAAACAAAGTGGGAGAGGGTAGAGATGTAAAATATGCGAAATTGGGCAGAGCGCGGCAAAGGGAGAGAAAGATGGCGGGGTGTGAGGTGGGCGGGGTGGTCCTTAGCACGTCGATTGAATTATGGTCCCGAGAGGGAAGTAGAGTAATGAGAGAGGGTCGAGAGAAAGGTGAGAGAAAAGCGGGAGGGAAAGAAAAAGAGACTAGGTGAGTCGAGTTTATTTCGAATACCGAATCTGCCCAACCCACGGAAAACTCCCCCTCTGTCTCCGGAGACCCATAAGTTACACTCACCGCCGCTCGAATGCGCGATAGAATATGGGCATTAGACTTTTTTATCATCGGCGCCGTGAAAAGGTTCCGCGTTTGTCCGCGCGGCGTCGTTCGCTAGCGGATAACCGGGTTTCCAACCAGCGAATCCCGGTATCGACGCGGAGAAAAAACGAACCGGTGGCCTACAAGTCGGTAGGAGAAGAGGTGGAAAGAAGTAGGCGAAAGGGATAAAATTGGAGGAAGGGGAGGAAACATGGGCGTGCCCACGGGGGTTTTAATTTTCATAAAACGCCGGGGGAAAACACGTCCGTTGCTGTGCATTATGAGGGACACGTCATATAACGGCTTGCGTATTCCGTCCCTCTTTTATTTTTCAATGTGGTCGTGCGCGAGAGCGGGGAAAGAGCAGCGCAGATAAACGGGAACAGATCATTCTTTGCGTGCGTGGGTGAAGGGGGGTGTCAAAGGGTGGGAGAACCGGTTACTGTAACCCCGACGAAAGGGTAGGAAACCGCGCGAATATCTCATCGAAACAAGCGAATAACTCTGCGCGATTGACGTGAATAATGTCGTAATAAAGCTGATGGGGACGAATATAAAGGTCTCTGCGGTGGTCCAGGGTTTCCTTTTTTGTCGCTGATATTGAATCAATTAAGAGGATAGCTTCTTTATTAAGCGCGCTATAGGAATCTCGGACAAAAAAATACCAGCTCGTGGATGAGAGATGTGGTTTCGCGAATGCGAACGAAAGTTATTCATCGTGAGCACGGATCGCCTCGAAAAAACAGAACATGCGAGGTTTTTTGATTTGCGATGGAGTGCGACGATAAATATGAGATATACGGAGCAGTTTGTGTTTAGATTCAGAATTATTCAAATGTATTATATCATTATCGATTCCGGTAAAAACTGAGCGTATGCAAATACGGGGAAGAGAGATGCCATTTAGGATATTGCATAACTGAAGGATTAATTAGATAAATAGATCGGCAGGGATGAATTTTAATTAAGACAACTGTCCAAATATTTAGTTGCCCGTAAAATGAGGATGATTGTATTAATATATGACAAACATTTTATTAAAAATGAGATTTCGGCAAAGCTCTTGAGTATTTAAACGTTAATTTCTAATACATAATTCAGTAGAAATTTCAGGTTTCTACTCCTCTTTTTACGATCATGTTTCATTCACAAAATGCACTCAAGTATCATCAAATTTATCATTTCCTAATGAATGGAAAGCTAAAAAGTATTTAAACCAAACCAAATATCATCAAAAGAGGGAGAAGGACTTCATGATTCTTTATGGAAGCTATCGTTGAAGAGGTTTTTAGAGATCAAAAGGACTATAATTTCAAATCTGGTATGCAACTCNAATATAATACCTCCTTTGAAGACAAAATAAATATAACGCGAACACAATTTTACGCAAGCCGGTCAGATGATGCGAGAAAAATTAGGGTATTAGGTTATGGAACTAGCCGCTTCAAAGATTCATTTTTTCCGAGGACTAAACGCGACAGTGACATATTAGAGAAATAGAATTACGGACTTATGGGGTTCACTTAATACTAACTATGCTATCCGTAGGAATGCGGCTCACGTGGTACATCGATGGATGTAGATGGATGAATGGATGTACTTGATGGATGTAGATATAGGTTAGTAAACATTAGAGAGTACTTAAAAGAAGCAGACATAAGTATCAGTAGAACCAGTGAATACAAATAAAAAAGTGTTCGACGAACACATAGATTATTACGAAGGTTCGAAACATCATTACAGCTAAATCATCCGAAGATTAGTTTACCTACCTCTAAGCCGATTGCAAAATGAACAAGTAATTCTCTTACAGGTTTTCTCTAATTCATAAACAGCTGTGTTCCAACCTTCTCTTTCTTACAAGTAATTCTCTCACGATTCCTAAACTTAACACTACCATAGGATGAAGGAAAGATGATTTTTTTCGCATGGAGAGGTGTGCGCGTTAGAACGCAAAGGTAAACAGGAGTGAAAAATATCTCGAACTCAGATCTCCCTATCCCGGGTAGGTATTATGAACACTAAACTATCATGCTGAATCAATTCCGACTTTCTTAGCCATGTCGATATTATTCACTTTTGCACATCCCAAGGTTGATACTAACTATTACCTGCCACTTATATTTTAACCTTCCTCTGTAATTCTTCCCCCATATCGTCTTCAGCAGTCTGTCATTCCTCAAAGGGTACCCAATCAACTTTCCTCGTCTTTTCTCCCAGGTTTCCCATTGCCATGTCTCTTCCTTTGCTCTTCGAAGGACTTTTACATTAGAAATTTCGGTCTATCCTTTTCATTTACACCATTGTACTACTACTCCTTTACCGCAAGTTTTCTCTCCTTTGCTATTGCTGTGGTGCTGTAGTCCAATTTCTTAAACATAAAAGAGACCACTCAAAACATAAGTAAAAATCATTTTCAGTTTCACCCACGCTACTCAAGTTCTCTACTTCCCCCTTCGTTGAGGGCGTTTTCTTGCTGTGCGTACTCTTCTAAATTTCGCTTAGGTTATATTTAAATCAACAACTAAAATACTCAAGGTGATTGGACGATACCTGGTGGAACGCCATGACTAAATAAAAAGATCAGGACTTTGTGTTTTCCATAACTAATTTTTTAATGTGACCGGTTTCAGCCATACAGCCATCATCTGTATGTCCGAAATGGTTAAACACATTAAAAAATTAGTTGTGGAAAAAACGAAGTCCTGATCTTTTCATTTATTCAACAGCTAAAATTTTCCTATTCTAATTTTAATTTATACTATAAAAGGTTTACTAACCAGATCTATTTCACTTTCAAGATCGGTTATTTAGAAGAGGAGACTTGAATATAGGAGGAGGAAACATAATCTCGCTCGAATAAAGATCTCATTTATTTATCGAAATACCAGAGAGAATTTCTTTCTGAATTAAAACGTGATTACATTATGGAAGGGTTATAAAAGTTGACATTACGTTATTAGTTGGAGAGTAAAGTTGGAATTCTTGAAGGAATAAAATAAAAACAAGTTCGCTCTTTAAAAACATCTCGATTCATGTCAAATAACCACAGGCTCCCCCTTAACCTCCAAATAACCACCCCCTTTCTCACTCTCCCTAAACCCAGAGGGAGAAGAGCGGGTATTGCTGTGCCGCAAAGGGAGAAAAGAGACGTAGGGAGCCGAAGAGGAAAAGTGGGGAAAATGAAAGAATTTCCGGCTTAAAAAGATGGGATAATCAACGGAGGAGGTGCACTTGACTCGCGGCATTCCGATTTCATGAGCGAACTGTTCGAGGAATCAATCGTCGAGCGGGGAAGAGACGGGTTGGGTTGGAGGAGAAATAAGTGTTCGGCGTTTCCTGATGGAGAAAGGGGAGAGAAAGAAGGAAATGATGGGAGCGGAGTGTGTTGGGAAATGGAGCTGCGGAAATGGGTGAGTGGAGCCGGAAACAAAGGGAGCTTTAAATAAGTTCGCAGACCCGGATGGCTTCCATCTTTTCATGGTTTCCTTAACCGATACACGGGAATACGCTTACGTTATAAATTAAAAATTGACGCTCTTGCATATCGCTGCGACGGGCGGGGGCGGAATGAAGAGGAAGTTCTTTTAGGACTCGAAAGAAATGGAGATTCGGAGTGGCGCTGGGGAAAATAAGAGGAAGGTGAATGCTGCGCGCTCTCATGCTATTTATTTACTGTTACTCCTCTAAGTATGTGAGGAAACTGGATTGAAATGTCGAATTCGAGCCGAGATCTTTTATTTAATCGATTCGAATGAATGAATCGTAATCCACTCCAGGATTTCGGCACCTTGAGTGCTGACCCATTTTCTTTTACATCTACCGTTCCTGGTGGGAAATAAAGCGCAAAAATGCGAAACTAGGATATCTTATCTCTCCAATTTCAGCTGTTTAACGTAAATTGCGTCTTTCCTGGATTGAAAATTGAATCCTTCTCCCACGGAAATTCTAATCTTAACACCTATTCGCCAACGCATTCCATACTGGATGGACCCTTAGGAATTCGTTCTGAAGCAACTAATGTGCATATTTATTTCTCGGTGACCAGTAGTTAAGGAGTACGTCTGTACTGTAGTTTGGGCTCTTTAATTGTCAGAATGAGATCAGAAGGACAAAACTGGGATAGGAAAGGAATGTAAATATTCTAAATGGGAGAGGAAGGTCACGAAAAAAATGATTAGATGTGTAGGGAAATAGAAGAAAAGATGAGACCATAGGGAACGAGTTTTGCAAGGGCAGGAAATGTGGATGGTAAATACGTAAGAGAGACAATTAGCTTGCCTGTCCAGAAAGAACAGCATGAAAGCAATATCTGTTAGTATACAGGTGGAAGGGGAGTGTTTTTTCAAATTTCTCATCAAACAATAAACGACGAGAATACGTTGAGTGGAAATAATAATGGAAGAATAATTCTCAAGAATAATTATTAGAATAAATATCAAGAGAAATTCTCAGTCGAAGTACTTAGTCAACGAAAAAGAAATGACACTCGACGAATCTAATTGATTTCGTAAAATAAGTTGTTTTGTTTGCCAACTAGTAACTGCGACTCAAGTGTAACCGGTTATAATATGAGAACGACTAGGAAATTTCTGGATAGCTCTTTTACATGGATTTCTTTCTACGTATCCAAGTAGTTACCTTTCAAAGCATTGGTGGATATGCCAGAGGAAAAGGCTGACGTTTCGACTTGTGAAAATTTCCTTGGATCAGCTATCAGACATATCTTCAAAGTTCCTCTAGAATGAAATGGTGTGTTTCCGACAGTTTACATGTTACAGATTTGGAACTGTTGAATACTTCTAGACTAGGCACTAAGCGTCATTTTTCAATACTTCGGAAATATTGAATTTTCCACCGAATCTGCGAATTCAGGAGAAAATTTGACTTGCATCCGAAATGAATTTTCTAACAAAATCTACTTTCGTGCGATATTTCATTCTTCAGATGAACTGAGAACGAAGTTTTTACGTTCACTTGACGTTTAACATGCTAGTCCATATTACAACTCCCTAATGCCAATCATTAATGGACTGAGTAATCATAGTCTTCTTCACTCGCGAATGAATGCCATAAACATGGACACGAGACATTACAGTATGCCTTAGATACTACAACTTATATTTTCGATATAGATATATTTTTCTCCGGTCTGCATACCACAAAAACATCATACAGGCGATGATAATAATAATAACTTCTATAATGGATACAGGAAGCATGCAATTGCATCCATTTTAACAAACTTTATAAACAAAAACAATGAACGAACACACACATCCATTCCCTAACCAGAAAAACCAGAATAGCTGAGACGCGAACCAGGAACCTTCCGCTTGGAGCGCAAGCGTACTAGCACGCTAACCACTCCACCATCGTGGCCGGTAAATACACTGCGCTGAAGACAGGGATGTGGAGGATACTTACAACCAATCTTGTCACAGCATAATAAGTCTGTTTCATTTGACCAAATCAAGGGATGAAAGAAGATAGGTGTCGTACAAAAGGGAAGGTCCTAAAAAAACACTTCCGTGGCGTCCTCCGCGGACAGAATCGTAATTAGCGGATAAGGTCTCCCTTTCCCTTTTTAACCCGCAGTATTTCCTCCATTCCAATCTTCCTGTGCTTCCATTCCTTTCCCCAATTCGTCTCCTATCTCCATCGCTCTCATTCCCTCCCAAGACGACCTTCCTTTTCCCCTTTCCTTCCCGTGGCGAGAGTAATTCAAGCCGCCCGTCTTCTTCGCGCCGCTGCCCCTTCTCTCCCGCCGGAGACTTCGGAAGGCCAATCTTTTACTTCCGCCGGAAAGGGCCACGCGGCATGCACTCCACGTAATTTAAAGCGTGCACGATTGGTGGAGGGGCAGTCTGAGGAGGCCCACCGAGGGATGAGGAGGCACCAGGTGCGACAGGAGAGGATCCCCCACTCTCCTCCCCCACAGGTGAGATTTCCCTTCTCCAGCGACGCATTTCGAGAGGATGCGTCCCGCAGGATTCGCCGGTGGAAATGTTTCACTGCTTCGGCATTGGGATCTATATATTACGGGGACCGTAAGAGAGAGGGAAGGAAAAGTGAAGTTTGACGCTTCCTGTAATTCACGGCTCTTATCGAGCGACGCTCTTCACCTATCCTCTGGGTTTCTATTCCTGGGCCCATCAAGACCGCATTGGTTCAAAATAGGCCATTTCAGACGTAAGCGCGCGTTGTTTATTAATTCTCCCAAGTCCGCAGTAGAGATTTGCATGACCTCGTCTATCCTTGACTGAAAATTAACTTTCCGTTTAAAGAATTCATATAAATAGAATGAATATAGAGTTATCCACAATATTTTTGACTGGTACCATAACGAATTACATTTATTATTATTGTTAATATTAATTACTAAAAACTTGAAAATTGAAAAAAATGACGATTACATAAATACGGTATTTTACTGCATGTACTGGAGACAGAAAAAGTAGATATTTATCCAAATAAAGCGATAGCATCCTTATTCAGGCGACATTGAGGAAAAAGACAATCATTTCTCAAACGGAAGAGATATGATTTCACATCAATAGCATGTAAATTACAGAGACATTCGCGTTTTTGGTATAGAAATACATAAACCATTTTAGGATGTCACTAAACATTTTTAACTTGGTTTCATCTACTTTAAGGTTCTGAAACAAAATAAACCTCTGCAACATTAATTTTGCGTAACAAAATCTATGATATCATATGTTCCTACAAACATGTAAGAAAGTTAATACAAATACACCAAATTAAGTATTTTTATGCGTTGTAACGTCTGTCTGGAAGACAAGGTTAGGACTGAAAGGGCTACACCAGAGAGATAAGGTAGAGATTTAGGGATGATCGTCAAAGGATGATTATTTTTATATGACTATAATTGGGATACAAATTTCTCACGGTATAGTTGCAACCTAATGGGACTGGTCGTCTACTGGGGGAAATAACGAATTAAGTTCGCAAGGTAGTATATCAAGAAAACAGATACACTGTATTTTAGTATTATCGTAAACATTTGAAATGTAAAAATACATTAAATCTTTAAGTAATTATGCTAAGAGTAATTTGGGACAGTGAATACGAACTACATTTTCAAATTTAAAATATAAGAGAATAATACAAATGAATTTTAAGGTATCGATGTTTTTGAGTTACGATACGAGGTAAGGAATTCTCGTAAACTTAAGTAAAGCTTCTAATGACTTCTCATTCCAGGAAAAAGATGTTCCATCGAAGGAATTCGAATTCTTTTCATAAAATATATTAAATTTTCTCCGTTTGGTAATTTAATTTCCTGAAAACACCACGTCAGTCAAACCATAATCAGATTACGAACGTCTCTTGAGAAATACTCGACAGTGCTTTTCATTTGAAGACGGAACGATCTCTTCAGGGAGAAACTGTTAGTTTTCCGTAAGCCAGAATATATTCGAAAAGCTCGAATTTAACGGAATCGGAAAGCCGATCCTTGTTTAATGCTAATAAAATTTTACAGTATTGATTTTGTACCTGGTTTGAGCAAATATTATAGGTATCGTAAATATTGAACTTTTCGAGTGTAGATGAGTGTGTATATAGTGGAAAATAACCCTTAAATGAAAGAAAAAATTACATAATACTTGTAGGTTTTTAATTTTCGACTTTAATATTACAATTATTTCGATTCAGCTGTCTTTGTACTCGCCACACTGTAGAATTAGTAATTTATACATATACAAAATGTATAAATTTCAACATAATTCTGTTTATATTATAAAAATCCAAAAATTAATATCAATATGATACTACCCAATGCGCATTTCGCCATCCACGAAAGCATCATGTCTGGCAACACTGGACTATTGATATCCAGTGTTGCCAGATTCATGGAGGAACATTTATAACATTTCCATTGATGATCCTAAATTATTTTGGAATTCCAATATATTAATACTTTAGAAAAATTATATATTTATGAAAAACGAATAATTTATCTCGCCTTTAACAAAAATTTATAAAGATTACTGGATTGACTGTTCTCCCCCGCTTTTTCACATGTTTGCTACTTACCTTTATTCTGCCTCGACCCCTGATGATGTTGTCATGAATAGCGAAATGTGCATTCATATTGTTGATGGTTTTTGGAGTTGTATTAATCAACTTCATCATCAGTAGCCATTTCCATTCTATAATTCTGTGTAGATATCTATTTTGTAACCCGGAATTCAATACCTAGCAAGATACTCGTATTTTCTACGTGGTACGGTATAAAAGCTTCTCTTTGTAAAAGCTTTCTGTCTAGTGTATAATGAACGCCAACTAATACGCCAGGTATGATGTAATAAACTTCAAATTAAAACAAAAATCTTTATTTGACCGATCACCATGGAGATCCCCCATTCCAAAGTCATTAGACTTCCTTACATGAACCACCAAAGACATAAGATTCGTGAGAGCGAAATGTATTAATTGCTCGTGCAAGCAAAGCAGCCGCTGGCGCTTATTTTTAGCTCCAATAAATCGGTGAGAAGAATGACTTGGCATAAAAATTTCGATTTATTTCTGAACTCGTGGAGACTGGCATGATTACTTTCCGTCCACGGATGAATGGGCTTCCTCGCTCCAATGGCCGTGATCGGTGGTTATTGAGAAGCATTCTCGTTAAGAGAGAACAAGCGCCGTGTAAGACGTAAAGGGATGGGGTTGCAGAGGAGCAGGGGAGAAGGTACACAAGAGGAAGATTTACCGCACCTTTACTTCGAGAAAGTCCTTTAAAGAACTCGGCGTTACTTGCAACCTATTCGGGGGTTAAAAAATGATCTATGTGCTTCTTCGTAGAACTAAGCAGAACGGCCTCTGAACTGTTCCGACACAATGAACTGCATCATCAAGTGTAGCACTCAAGTGGAAGCCTGATATTCGACATAAGCTGAAATTATTCGGAATTTTAAGATGACGATGGAGCTAATTGTTCTTCGGGGAATGTTTTCGAGGAAAAATTTTCTCAAAGTAGCGGTGATATTCTCATTCAATCCTTTGTCTGGGAAACCATTACAGTAATTGAACGCATGGTTGTAATGGTTTTCCATTGTTTTCTATTTGAAGAAATAGAGGAGCACAACACAAGAGAGGTAGAAATAAAACTGGCAGACCGAATAAAATGAATAAGGCTTTCGAATAGAAAATGAAGAAAAGTTTTAGGGAAACACTAGCAAACAGTAGAGAAAGCTTAGTGTGGCGCACTACGAGTCTGCCCGACTACTAGACTAGTCTACTAGAGAAGGCGTTAGGTAGAAAAGTTACCTAGATTGAATAGCAAGAGACAGACTATATTTAAGGTTATGAATTCTAAGATCACAAAGCGATTGGCTGTTAACTGGAGGGCCATGAATTTCATCAAAGCAATATTCGAATTTTTAGCCCATGGCGATGACAGTCTCTTTCTTCTTGAAATGCTAATTAAGTTACATTTTACCTGAGAGTTCTTTAACTTGAATCACTTAATGCTTTGAAATACACATTTTTCAGTTAATAATGTGCATGTGGGAATACCCCAAGATGCATGTGGAAACCTTTGGGACTACTTGGAATTAGCGGAGTGAGTAGGAGTCTTTGGCGACACATGCATGCCTTTAAGCCATTTTGTTATTGCATCCTAATTACTAGGAAGACGAAATCCCCATTTTCTATTTATTTCTTTCTTCTTCGAATATTTTAGTGGGATCAAGCAAATCTTATGGGACAAAGTTAGCTTCAATATAGTTGTTTCACTGAAAAAGCTAATTAAAATCTAATCTACAGATAAATAAATGAACAAAGAATAACTAATGAAATCCTTCACTATGAGAAAGCTATTTTCGACGTCAAAGTATGTTATGATATAATATTCCCGGAAATTTTCTAATTTCCTCGTAAATTTCTTTGTTGAGCTCTAATAATTTCAAGAGTAAATACTACCAACTCTTGATGAACATTTAATTAAATGTCTCGTAATATAGTTCACAAAATTAAGTATAAAGAGTCTTTATTAACTCAATTGTCTCATTCGCTTAGAGTGGAGCGCAATTTAAAAATGAACGACGAGGATTTAGATTAGAATATCCCGTTTGGAGAGAGTGGAAAACAATATCAATAGCGAACGCTTAGTGACTCGAAATTAAGTTGAACAAACGACACGGGCGATTCCAATTTCAACGGCGTGCATTTATTCATATCACATCGTTCCGGCAGCCCTCATCCTTTGGCAGAAACACAAGGCGTGAAAAATTAAATGAATAGGTTGTTATCTGATGAAAAAAAATCCGGCGCACATCATGTTCTCAATTTTCCGCCTACTCCTGCTAATTGGACCATCAAAAGAGAACCGGATCTCCTCCCCTCGCTCCATGGAAATCCCGGCAACTCATTACGTCAACATCTCAATGGAACTTAACTTGCAACGCACAGCAAGAGATGGGAATCGGAGATGGAAATGTTACATTAATTCAAATATAAATGCGCTGGATTGAGGATTTAACCGTATCCATCCCAATTAATGCTCAGCTCACGTGACTTCGATGGTGCTAATAGAAGGATCGTGATCAAGATACCTGCTTGGTAAGAAAATATGAGACCATTCTCTCCCTTAACATAGCAATCATTTGTAGTTGAATTCAAATATGATCAATGGTAGAATCCGTCACTATGTAAAATATTGTTTAAATGCTTCAACAGCGTAGGTCGTTTCGCACATGGGCTCCCACCGGGAATCGAACCCGGGACCGAAGTCGAACACGTTGCCCACTTGGCTATCCGAGAGCCCCCGGCACTATATGGAATTCAGGTCTATTAACCTGATGATCACCATCTATTAGTTGAAACCAGTCGTATTGAGGAAATATACTGTGACATTTTTACGCATTGTTTTTTATCCCTACAGAGTTGAATACAGCTGAACATCCGTTTTTCCTGAGAATGTTAACCTAAACCTACCCATTCATTCCAGAAATTTCTCTCATCTATTCAAAATACCTCAGTCTTCTCCATTTCAGGGAAAAACGGACGAGGGCGAACAGAATATTTGCGCTACGGTGTTATCAATCCAGAGATGTGGGTTCATTACTGTAGTCTAAACCTAACGGATATAGGTTCTGGTTACAGTGGTGCCTCGATTTACGAACTTAATACGTTCTAGTTCGAAGTTCGTAAATGGAAAAGTTCGAATCTCAAAACAAGTTTTCCACTTTATCTGTTCGTTTCCTCCGGTTTGTATTACAAAATGAAGATCGTAACAAGAGGTAAGAATTGAGCAAGGAGTTCGAAAAGTTCGTATGTAGGGTGGTTCGTAAGTCGAGGGACGACTCTAACATAATAAGAATGTAGAACTTCGTGCTTTCAGTTCCTTTCCCCAATTTCCTTAGAATTTCCTGTAGTGTTGAAGAGGACGAAATATTATTATCCATCCCAATGGAAAATCCGCCTCTCTTCAGAAAATGCTTTGGTTTGGATATTGTAATAGAAAAGTATAACACATTTTTCCCTAAATCATATAACTAAAACTCTTGCGTGATAGCTATTCTCTTTATGGAAATTTTCAGAAATGAGATACTTTTCCCCTCCGCAAAATATTAAAAGTTTTAAATGCACCAAACATAAGCATATTTTGTTCGTTTTTCGACTTTCTTTTCTAAAAAACCTCTTCCATTGCATTAATCATTCAACTGCCTTAATTATGTATGATTGATTAAAAGCAAGGCCGGGCTAAAAAGTACTAATTTCTATGTAAAATATTATTATTTAACGATGATTACGAGTTTTATAACTTCCCTAACTACTACATCAGTTTAAATGAAAATGTGTTTTTTTCCGATCTTATGTTAAAATTCGGAAAGAAATGCTTGATTAGATGGGTCGTGTAGTCAAAGTGTTGGAATAATTAACCTTGGTATTATCGAATGTAGCTTTTGCCTTCAAAAATAAAAGAAAACACTCGGTGCTATGTCTGAGACGAAGAAAAGCCGACATTTTCCCCACTTTCGACGATTCCAAAATATTTTGCTATCTTTCCGGTGTAGTGTACTATGTTCGAAGCAAGTGAAAGTATATGTGCTGCCAGGGAAACCAGAGCTTCCATTTTTGAGGCTCTTTGCCTGACAGCAAAACGCATGCAAAACACGCAGTTGTATTTGGATGTGCTCAACCGTGAAGGCTATAAAAAATGTATCTGCTGTAGAAATGCCACAGTAAAAGTCAACGATTATTAGCAACTGGTGGAGTTTCACTGAACCGGTTTCAGCTGCTGCGTATCTTTCGCAAGGACTTTGAGATACAAAGAATTACGTACCTTAATGAACAGCTAATTTCTGATGCTATAAATTTTGCTTTATTATGCGCAGTAATTAATTTTGACTTTTTACGATCATATCTTGATGAATGAGGCATTTTGAATTTGCATATTAGTATAGAATGGAGAAAAATGAACCTTTTATTCACTTACTTCTCATTCTTGTTCATGGCAGTGATCTTTGTATTACCTAATGCTATGGAATTCCACATTAAAACGCTAAAATGAATCATATTTAACGAAGAAGATTACGAAAGATTGGGTATCTAACAAACATGAACGTACAGGGCAGCAAATTTATATTTCATACTATTCCGAAGTTAAAATTACCCGTGCATACATAATTAGCGTAATTAACTCAAATCTCTATGGGGATAATTTAGCATAAAGACGTTACGTTCAATTAGCGATGTTCAAATGTGTGTATTGAATTATTCACCTCTGAAATTAGACCGCAACTCTCTCGCGGAATTTAAATCGGAAAACTCTCCTCGATCATGAAAACAGACACGAAATTACTAAAATCTGAAGATGGCACGTTGAATGCCACACATAGCCGTATCACTAAGTTCGCTAACAAACCGCAGACGATCTGCTGTTAATTAGAAGCGAACTCCGTAAGAAGTTAAGGATCGCATCTATAGGAAAACGCAAGTTAACGACGAATCATAATTTTCACGGCGAATTTAGACAGAAATACGGTTAAAAGCCCTGGAAGCCTCTTTAATTACCCAATTTAATAGAATCTAAACCGGAAGTAAGTGACTAAGTCGACTTTCTCCCTGTTCCTCCCTCTATCCAATCACACTTATCCCTCGGAGATTCGGTCCTTTAGAGACTTACTCCGCTCCCTCAACTCATCTTTCTTAACCTACTTCTTACCCATCTCCTACACTCTTAGCTTCTGCATCCCCTTTTCTTCAACTTATTTATTTTCTCCTTTCTCTTAGATAACATCTTCACATCTACATCAAGCATTAATCTGTAGCAAATCTCCTTATCCTCCATCTATAAGAGGCCTTCCTATATTTTGCCGCTATTTTATCGGTATTATAATGTTAATTATGGATATTACACAATAAATAATTTAATGATTAGGTGAGTATTTGAATACATGAACACATACCGATTACAAATATCGTTAAATCTTAATATAACTTTGGTACGAAAAAAAAGTCTGACGGGACCGGGACTCTAGACCAGAATGAATCCTCCAATTGTCGGTTGGTTGCTTTATCCATTTAGCTATCTGGCCAGAACCTTCAGATATACCGTTCGGGAGACTTTTAGGCAGGAGCTCAATGGAAAGGGCAAGTAACAGGCCACTGGGAGATCCTGGTTCGAGTCCCGGCCACGTCAGACTATTTTCATGTCCGTATCTCCTTAGGGATTTTTCATAGGTGTACGCCTTAATCATTTTCCTTAATATAATCAATTGACGAAGCTGTTACTGTGTGGAACTCCATAACGTTAGTAAGGAAAAGAACACTGTCTCAGTTCCACAAGATAGTTTATTGTGCACAATAAACTATCTTGTGGAACTATGACACAGAGTTCTTTTCCTTACTAACATTTTCCTTAACTTTAGTACACTTGTAATTAACAGCATTAGCAACATTATTTCAGAAATGTAGAATTTTTCTATTTCATATTAACCAATTATCCCATCGTATTGAACATTTTAAATCCCTTATCTTATCTTCATTGTCTGCCCAATTCATTACATTTATTAATATATTCACAAAGTGAATATGAGAAGTTGCAAACTTTTATCTACTTTATTGAGCATTTTGTTTTTTACTTTAGACAGAATAATTGCATCTCTTTATTGGATTGTACAATAGACAATGTACTCCGTTCAAGTAGGTACGGATGTCAAGATGTGACACCATGTACGATGACACGCCATTTCTTATAATGGAAATATGCTAATGCTTGAAGAGATGTATGAATTACGAAATGGATAGAGAGAATAGTATGAATAAAAATCACAAAATAGGAAGGAATCCAAATATGATCTCGAGCCGTATTACCACTATTTGGAATCAGTTATCGTTTTCGATTCAAATAATACAGATATATAGAAGAAACACTTATATGTTGAACGATTACATAAGAGTTAAAATAAAAATGTTTCCTTCATTACATTTTTATGCAAATTGGTTAAACGAAGAGGAAAAACGCTCAGAAAAATCATTCTAAGAGGCGAAAGTCTTCAAGAATGAAATTCAGCGGAAATCATGGAATAAATGAACACTTGAATAATGAGAGAATAAACTTAAATGTTAAATGAAAAATGATGCATATATATATATATATATATATATACACACACANATATATATATATATATATATACAATATTAATACACGCAAAGTTAATTAGATTTGAATGTAACATCAAACATGGACGTAAGAGATGACTAAACACATTTTTGCAGCAATTTAAGAAAGATCTTTCGGTCGGACGTCAAGGAACTAAGAAATTCAAAATAAAGTATTTTCATTCGGTATTCTGGGAGGAGCGAGGAAGGCGGACAGGGAGAAGGAGAAAGAGATGGAGGAAACGATAAGATGTCAAGATGGGAAGATTGTGAGCAGAAGAGGGAAAAATAGGAGTTTAAAAAAGAGCAAAGATTTTACTCTCCGCGGGAACTCGCCGTGAAATGAGAAACTAAGAGGTCTTTTGGGCCAGGAAATCAAAATGAAAGGACGGGAGGGAGCTTTTTATCGCCGAAACCTCGCGGCCCACCATTATACTCTCAAAATCAGAGACATTTTCAATACTGCGCGCTAAAACATTTCCCTAATTACCTTGGATTGTACCGTTTTTATGCATTGTTGATAATTCTACAGTGCAAAATGCTAAATTTTAAATACGAATGAGAGGGAATAGCGAGAAAATTCCTTCCCTGACTATATTTATGTTAAAAATTGCAGTACCTAGTCTGTGATATCCACAATTTCCTAAAATGAACAACCGGGGATAACCTCGGTTTTTCTCTAAAACGTCTTTCTCTAAAGAGACTTTCACATTCACATTCACAGAAAACGGGTTTAGGTGACGATAATACGTGCGCCTAGGAAAATTCCCAAGGAGAAACGGACATGAAAAAAATCTGACCGGATCGGGATTCAAACCCGAGTCTCTCAACTTACGCGCCCTTACCTAGAAAGTCTTCCAAACGGCGTGGGATAGCTCAATGGTTAGAGTCAACCAACCAATTGGGTGACTCGGCAATTGGGAGACCTGGGTTTGGGTCCCGGTCCCGCAAGACTTTTTTCATGTCCGTTTTGTCCTTAGGAGACTACCTTTTGTAGTCAGATCATCTGCACAAACTTTCACAACGCAAAGAGCAGACAACCAAAATAAAAGTGGTAACTTATAGCAAAGAAGCAAAGACAGTTTATGAAAGCGATGGCTACACAATTTTGTTTGATGAAAAAGAAATCTACCCGCCACTCATGAAAGGTAAATTTACATTCTTTCAACAGGAAATAATTCCTCGATTTGAAGGCCGATTTGGACTTCAACTTCTCCACTCTATGCCACAAAATATTCTGGAGGGAACCACCTTACTCCTCATCTAGAAAGATATAGAAAGATGAGGAGGGAGGTGATTTTCCCTTGTTTCCCTTACTAAACCACTTATTTCCCTTACTAATACTATGTTATTTTAAGGAAAACCTCTACGTAAATTGAGCCTCATAACTCTACGAATAATGCTTCTCAATATGGAGGGAGCCGAAGGAAATGCCATTATTCTATCTTTGTTATTGTGCATCACTCATACTTCAGTAGATTTCATATTATCACTGCTGTGAACAGCATTGAGACAACAGTAAATGATAGCTACGTTTTCCTATATCCTTTGCCAAAAGAAAAATAAAAATTATCCCTTTCAGCGAGGGATGGTTGCAGAAACAAATTTGTACTATATGCAATCGCCAAATTAAGTCGATACAAACGGATTAATTAGTTTCCTATCCTCTATTTGAATCCACTGCTGACGATTACAATGCAGAAATATAGAACGCAGAAGTTGAGAAAAACATTCACGTTGAAGGTAAACATCAGGAAGTGCGACTCGTTTGCGGGAAACGGACTCTATGATTACTTGGTGGAGCGCCATCAGCGGTGAAGTAGAGTATTAGGAAACAATGAGTCGTGGAACTAGCATTGAATGCTGCCGCAAAATGACTCCCATGCCTTTTTCTCTTGTTACAAAGCGCTTTTCCAGTAAATTCATCTCTGCGAATAAAATTGCAAAATGCCGACAATTCAGTAGCGCAATTACGATTTACGAAATTTTTGATCACACACACAAACATATATATATATATAGTAGGAGTCTTTGGCGNTTCTCCCGAATCCCCTTAGTTACAGGGCACTACATATATATATATATATATTCTACAATTATCAGACACAATGCTCAATTATTGTAGTGAAAATATCTACGAAAATAAAATATCAACAGCCATGTACCAATCAGTAAATGGGTATATCCATTTTTAATTTGTTACCTCCTTGAAGCATGAAAGCAGGTAGTTCAATAATCTCTTGAGTTGAATTTAGCGAAAATGCTCTAAGCAATGGAACCAGGAACCCCGTCATACAGACGGAGTAGACGTCACAAGAAGGTTAAACTGATAAATATTTAAAGGCGTTTAATATCCAAAGGAAATTATCATCATCATCAGAATGGATCTATCTTGGGACAGGTTTCAGCTAAAAATTTCCAAACTTGTCTATTTTGTATTTGCTTTTTCATTTCCTTGTAATTTCTGTTGTCCCGCAAATTTGTTAACACGTTAAAATTTCGTCTTCCTTTCCTCCGTTTTCCTTTTCCCTTCTATCCTACCCAGTAGGTAGTCACGCCTCATGACGTGCCTCAATCAGTTTGCCTGTCTTCTTTTATCGCTTTATTTATGATTGATCTTTTATCTTGTGTCCATTCCAAAACTTGGTCATTCCTCACCTTGTCTTTCCATCTCACTCTCATCATCTTTCTCCATAGTCACATTTAAAAACTCTTAAGGCACTGTATTTCCGTTTTCGTATAGGTTTGTTTGTTTCGTATAGGTCAGCATTGATTACATTCGCTTACGCCTAGGGAGGGTCAGCTGTACCTCAACTCTATATGTGGACTGCAATTATTCGCTATCTCTTAAACGTGAAGAATGATTCGGGGCGAGTTAACTTCGAAACCCAAAAAAGTTCCAAGAAAAATAAACCACTTCGAGGGTTTAGGGATGGGATGTGAGCGATCAGAAAATTAAATCTATCAAATTGAAAATCGAAAACAAGGTAAGAAACTTAGAGGTTTTAAAGCACTCCGTAAGCTGTATGTTGGCAAGTGGAACTAATTTTTGAAGGCGAACGGTAAGTTCCGGATTACCAATACGTCTACACCTATACATGTATGGATCCTGCTAACAACCTTTCGGTGTATGCAGGGGGTATATGAACCTCACTGTCTGTTTACCTTGCCGATTTCTATCTGGCATCGTTAAAGGAAAAATAAGTTTTTGAAACTTTTCATCCTAGCATCCATTTTAGACATTAGAGCTCGAAAAAAAACTCCAAAAAGCCGTTATTTGCGAGAAAACTAACCGTTGAAAAGTTCAAAATTCTAGGGGTCAGAGTTCTCATTGGTCGCGCTTTGCAAGTATTGTTCTCAATATGTATTTCGGCAACTACGCTGCCATCTTCGGGAGAGACACACAGCCGTGTTCCTTTTTCTTATAGATTCTAGCATCCATTTCCTCCTAGAATCTGACTGACTGTATGTCAAAGTAGACGAAGAAAATGCACAACTTCTTCCGAGAAGGAATCATACGGACGTATAATGATCGTTTAAAGCAATTATGAAAATAGTAATTAATTAACCATTGTACAAAAGACACGAAAGATTAACAACATGGTCATATAACATCTTGGACATCTTCAAAACCTCACGCATAAACAAGGATTTCAAGATATTTTCCAAAGAAGCGAGAGAGAGAAAAAACGAAAGAAGTGGCACGAAACACGCAAGGAACATAAAAAGAAAAAAGGGGAAGAAAAGACGCAAGGATAAAATCTACGAGGAAAAGCTTATTATGGACACCGAGATGAGATAGAGGGAGAGAGAGAGAAAATGAATCGGGATATGAAAAGGAATTTTAAAACAAAGAGGACGAAGAAGCAATCTTCGAAACAAAAGCGAATTAACAATGGGGAGAGAGACGGGGGACAAGAGGGAAGGAAAAGGAAGAACACGACTAAAGGAGTGGCGTAAGCGGTAAAGAAAGAAAACGGAGAATGGGATAATGAATAGGGAGGCAAATGAGGGGAGGAGAAACGTGAAGGAACGAGGGAGAAGGGAGGTAAGAAAGAGAGAATGAGAAAAATCCGGGCGGGTCAAGGCGAGACGGAAGAAGAATGGGCAAGAAGAAGGGTCGGATGGGGAATAGTGTGATGGAAGGAGGCAATTAAACGAGATGGTAAAGAAATCGACCAAATAACATGCAAGGAACAATGGCGTTAATTAAAGAGGGGAAAGGGATGGGCAGCTGGGGAAGAACGGGGGTGAAAATGTGAGAATCTGAGTTGGGTTAGGGAAGGGCGATAAAAGTAGGGGGAGGGAGGGACGACGGCAATAATTTTCGGGGAAAAACCAAAAGACGACGGGAATATTGCACCGCTTTGCTGTGTCTCGCATAAACCGGGGCATTATTACGCAAAAATTAAATCACGGCAGCGAACTAAGGGGAGGGAAAGAAGAGACTGGGGAGATAAAATGATAATGGGTAATAATTTAGGGTTGGGGGAGGGTCGGCGGAAAATGATGGATTGGGGATGTTCCGAGAAATGAGGGATGAAAGGAGATAGGGTGGATGAGAAGGAAGGAAGGGAGAAGCGTAAGCGGAGATGCGGTGAATGAAAGGAAAAGAGGAAATAGGAGATAAGGAAACAGAAAATGTCATCGAAGGGAAGGCTCTATGTCTTCGAAAAATAAGCAAGAATTGTCTTGCCGAAAAATCTCAGATGGCTCCACCAAAATGGAAATTTTGCGAAAAGATCGAAATTCGAAATGGAAACGAATATGCCCCGTCCGAGGAATATAGGCAGGAATTACTTAGGCCCCCTCATAATACAGAGTATGTGAATCTATTATCTATATATACATATGTATCCTGCAAGCCGTCTTACGGCGTGTGGCAGGGGGTGCATGCACCATGACTCTACTTTCCTAATCGATTACTTTCGCGTATCGTTCTCTGGAGAAAATGATTTGTTGAAACGACCAACTCTAGCATCTATTTCTCTCACTATCTGAATTTTATCTCACTATCAGAGCGGCCTTTATAACAGGGAGGACGCATAATATCAGCTACGTCTTCTAAGAACGTATATCCTCTGAACTTATTAATGTAGTTATGTCTTTGATTTAATCATCTATCTTCTAGAGATTCTGAACCTGTGCCCCGAAGCATTTGAGTGACACCTACTGATTTATCTGGGGAATTTTCACAAAACGCATCGCCTTTCACTGTTTTTCTAATTCTCGAATACAACTTTTATCGGCAGGACACAATAAATTACATGCATGCGTAAAATAAGGCCCAAACAACGCAACGTAACATCGCCCACGGGCTGTTTCTTCCCTCCAACCGACTGATGTCTTCACGAATCCGAGTTTCATAAGTGCTCGTCCACATATATTACGGATGTAAGTATTCCATGTTAAGTTTTTCGTGAGGGTTACTCCAAGATAATTCACCGATTCTACCGTTGATAAAGTTTTCCTTAGGAGCCTGTGCGAATTAACATTGGCAATAGATTTTCTTTCCAAGAAATTAATTACTGAACATTTGTCTGCATTGAGCTCTAATTGCTAATCATCGCACCATGTATCACACCATCGCATATTATATGTATTAAGTTGATGTATTACAGTTAATATTTCTTGTATGCATATATTTATAGCAAAATTAACTATTACGAATACGATAGACGTAGTTGAATATGTAAAATAACTAAAGGCTGAAACAGTTTATTCTAAAGTAGGGGTTAATGCATTTGTAATTGGGAGATATTTAGGAGAGAATAAACATAAAAAGCTACGTGTCCGCAAACTGTGGCAATTAGAGACCGTTTAATGTGCATTTGTTAATGAACGGCCCACATTATTAGTTAAATCTATTACGTTATTTGTATATCCACGAAAATGATGAAAACATAAACTATGCAAATAGGCCTATTTCTGGACAGGTTAATTTTTAGACGCACTGAATACAGTCCCATTCTACCGTTTTCAGTCAAATTGAATGTTTGACAGTAGCCATTAAGTAATTAATAGGCATTTAAGCAAAAGTAAACAATTAATATCAACGTATAATTTCCCCTTAACAGGAGTTCATTGCACGTTGGAAACAGTTACAGATGCAAATTGGCCAAGGTATTTCGAATTGTGTTTAATCTGAAAATTTTCCTCGAACACTTTCATTAAAAGAAATTGATAACATTCTGTTTCATTTTGAATGATATAATGAAAACAACGACGCAGCCCAAGCTACTCATTTTAAAACGAAGGAGACCATCTTAATAGGATGTTTTTGATTTCTCCAAGCCACAAATCAAACAAAATAATTGCGTCATTGTCGTGAATATGAATCCCAATTATAAGACTCATAAATGAAGTAAAGAAATGAAATATTCTTTGAGAAAATAAAGCCTTAGCGATAGGGGAACATTTGGAAATACAATTTGAAATGAAATTTAAATTACTCACAGTTCTTACGGAGAGTAAAACATTCACTGTTTACTGTATATTGGATGAAAAGTTGTTAAAGGAAAGTTTGGTGAATGAAAACCTTTGTGAGATGTAGGATACGTGAATACATTATGTAGGAAAGGAGGGAGAATCTTAAAAACACCAGCGACTAGACAACTTTTAGGATGAAATGTAAATAAAATGAGAACAAAATTAGTTTCAAATCATATTAGTGTTATACCACATATCGTACATGGTTGTGACCTCATTCGGAGGGAAAAGAAGGTTGGGAGTTTTCTGTATAAAATATCTAATTTTTCAAGGAGATTAGTCATCAAAATTAATTAGTCCTTGATTTCATAGTCTCTATGTTATGCTCTTAGCTTAGTTTTTTCAATCCACAAAGTAGTTTTCTTCATTGTACTTTTGCAAGCTATCTCTCTCTTTTCTTGTCTCATATGACTAAGGGTTAGATGTAAGAAGAGACTTGTTAGTCTCAATCTCGCCCTGAATAAAGTCCTTTATTATGATTATGTAACATGGATGTAAGAGGAGACATTATAGTCTCGATCTCGCCCAGAATAAAGATTTTCTATTCCACATATTACCAGGATTCGAACCCGGGATTGTATTGTACTGTGCTGTACCGAGTATTGCAAGTCTATCCAAACTATCCAGGTACCGAGTACTGCAAGGCTATGCAAACCACAACACCACTGAGCCCGCCGAACGGTTGCTATACATATGCGTTCATTATTATCTTCTATTATTTAGGCATTTTCACGCAACGAAGCACAAATTAGAAAGGATAGTAATCGTGGAATCAGGTAATTTAAATTTAAAAATTACTCCATGAGCGTGTAAAACTGCTCGTGTGCTGTTATGACCTTCACTCGGTAGTACACCATAGTAAAAGTTGACAAGAAATTTTTGCAATACGCTTTAATCTAGTCCGTATATACGCAGTGTAACTTAAAGTGACTCTTAGCAATGCAAAATTTTCTCTGATAACCTCGCAAAATTGACTAGGAAGTCCTCTTCACAACCGGCAGAGAAGGTATTTTTTTCAGACAGGATAACGTTTATAATATTCACTCAAACGACATCAGATACCCGCGGTGTCCCGATCATTAAAATAGTCTATTAATTGCCGGAAACTCACGAGAAGAAGACATGAACAAATAATACACGCTTTCTGTTACTCAGATGGTTAGAGAAACCAAGAATAAATAGAATTACATATTGAGTATATTGTGGTGTATAATAAGCTTCTATCACAATGAGATATCCTATAGAAATTATAACAAGGCACGAAAGATAACTAAACCGAACCTCCATATGTACAGTACTTGTTTAGTACGAGTATAGTTATTGATGGGCAATGTATACTTGCAATGTTTAGTTTCAGACAGCAGTAAAGCCATAATTTTTACGGTTCAACTCAGTACAAACGTTAGCATAAAAAATAAAAAATACATACATTATTGATTGTTGTTTATCTGGTGAGCCACAGTTTAATAAAGTCGTGATACCACCATAAAAAGAACTTGAAAATAAATTTCACATTGAAAAAAAGCATCAACAGTGATTAGGATAAGGTTTTAAAGATTACGGTCAATAATAGCATGCGATGAAAATTACTCGATTATGTTTTTATAATCGTTTCGTTAACATTCCTTTCAGATCGCTTTCCCTTTACTCTAAATCACGGAATTTACTTTCGTAAAAATAGTAAACAGTAAAAGTAAAAATTAATTTAGTGCCTCGCAAACTTCTTTTGGGAACTCATGATTTTACTTTATATATAAATTATTATCTCGATGCGTACGATTTCGATTTCGACGGCACTTTTGCGGAACCAATCGAAATTAAAAATCGAGAATAACGTGCATTCTGGTAATTCAGTGTATTCGTTGAAATTATTTGTAATTCAAGCCTCTCCTTTAACAAATCTACGCTTGAAAAATATTTTGTTGTTCTGTGATTCTTTTTACCTTTCGGAAGAAACGTGTTTTATTATTTAAAATGCACTTATTTAACTGAAACTTCCAAATGCATGTAAAAATTCCACGTTTTTAAACAAAAGTGCAGCCGTGTGACACATTTTGAGAGATATTTCATCCTTTCGAACATTTTTTTACCGCCAAAGTTTTCAATTTATGGGCTCTTTGTTTACAAATAAAACGCATATTGTAAATATCAGTGGAGTGAAAATTGGCATTGCGAACGAGTAACTTGAATGCATAAACCTGAACCTGCCGGAAGAGTTTAGGTTATATTTCAAATCTTTAATTTCATTCCATAGACTAACAAAGGCGGCATTAATTTCAGAATCGAATATCTCAAAATGCCTCGAGAAATGAATAATGTTTTGTTACAAGTATATCTGTGATATATTGCTTGGATACACTAATCGAAACAGACAGGTACTTCCACAGGATAAAATCCTTAATCATAGAACTAGGTAAGCGCCTCAAAGGAAGCAATGCGGAAACAATGATTTTTGCCCCACTTGCAAACGAGATCCTGCAGTGGAACAAAAGGAAATATGTTTTTTAATTAGTCCGATGATGTTCAATTACAAGAGTATCTCAAAGTTGATGAAGTAAAGAGCAACTTCTTAGCCATTTTCTGAAGGGAAACCCCAGTGGAACTAAGCAAAACCAAGAGCTTCGGGGGACAATGCGGCCAAAGTAGCAATAATACCAGTCCCTCATATTTTTTAAGGCGGAAGTAAATGCGAAGATGAGAACAAAATCATTCCGCAATCCCAATTACTAAGCAATATACTTTTTTAAGCGTGGACTAATTGTGGTCCAACTTGGACAGGAAATATTCTTTTTTCTCCCGAATCCCCTTAGTTACAGGGCACTACTTTAACTCCATTCAATCCATTGCAAAGCCCTTTTACCGGAGGTTCTTGGAAGACTACTTCCCACCCGCTTTCGGGAGAGACCACTGCATTTCGAGCAAGAGACGCACAATGCCCCATTGTTACTCAGGGGATAAAGGGATGGGGAACTCCAGCTACGTCACGCGCGTTCTAGATGAGGAAAAGGTGGCACCAATGTATCCGCGGGGCGCAGAAAGATTTTTTTTGTGTAGAAATCTGTTTTCGGGATCGAGACGCTTTTGCGGAAGTGGCAGGAAGCGAGGAATATTCACTCGTTAACGTCTCCGTCGTATGAAAGCGCGAATTAGTTTTCCGTCCTAGAAGATCTGCTCATCATTCACATTTCGGGAAGCGTGCGTCCGAGAGCACGAAAAAGATAGTTACGCAGTAAAAATTTTGCTTCCCTAGCCAAAAGCGACACTTTTTGTTTAAGGAATGGACATTTTCAAAGAAAATTAGCTTCCGGGTAAGAACCAGCTTCGCACAGCTTCTTTATGTGATATAAAAAATGTACTTTTATATGACCGCAGTTCTTAAAACTTTTACCTCAACTCAAAAATGTCCGTTGTTTTGTGACATTTTTAGAACGAGGTTCGGAATCGTGTTTCGGGGGAAATCAGGAACTTAATTTCCGCCGCACTACAGAAAATAAAAGCTTTAATTTTTTCATCAAGACTTTATGATGAAAAGATTCAGCATAAAATGAGACGGATAGTTATTTTTCATTGCCTCTTTTTGTGCCATCTTCTTCTTTTCATGGCATTTTTGGCATCTGGGGAACCTCTTCTTAATTTCAATACCTTAACATTCTTTCATCCAAATCCTAACCCAACCACCCGTTTCCCTCTTCAGTTCGTCGTCGATACCAAATTGCCGGCCTCCGAGATGAAAAGTGGATAAAAAGAACAGTGTACCTCATTTGCTTTTGACCAACTGAAAAAAAGATCGAGAACCCTCAATTCGAAGTTTTTTTGGGTCTTCCGATAGCAAGCGCGGCACCCACCTTGCCAAGCTTTTACATATTCCAGCTGGTCTATAAATAATGACCATAAGTTGATATAAAATTTAGCAGGAAGATTAGCGAAGATTTTGTCTATGCTAAAACCTTAATCAATGGATTGTTCAGCCACTTTTTCTCCGGAATATTTTGTCTTTTCCGAATGAAAATCATTCACCAAAGACGAGCCTTATGGATAGATTAAGCATTTCCACCTTACATTAAGGATCTCTGTTCATATGGATGTACAGTGGTACCTTGAGATACGAGTGCCCAAGCATACGAGTTTTTTGAGATACGAGCCGTCACTAGGTCCAGTTTTTGCTTGAGTTACGAGCCAAAATTTGAGATACGAGCCAGTTTTGGTGATGTCACAGCCAGTTGGCGTAGCAAGCCACTTCTCAGATTTGCGAATCTTGCACGTTCAATTCATGTGTTTACCAATTTTGACTTACAAGCTCGGTAACGGGACGAATTGAACTCGTATCTCAAGGTACCACATTATTTGTACCCTAATTTCCGTTACCTTTGTGATGTCGTAACGGGAATTCGGCAGTAAAAGGGTGTGTAATTAGAATAAAGGCATTGGTGCTGAAATACCAGAGATTCCTTGGAAAACAAGGGGATGAGTCGCAGAAATATTAATAAATGTAGATCACCGATAAAGTTATTTTGATTTAAAATAGTTTTGGTACTCTGCAGCAAAGGGAAAGTTACTTACAGGTAATGGCCAGCGTAAGGGTGAAAGAGATTGATTATGAGAAAAGGTTGCAGTAAAACTTAACTTGGCTACTGAGTGCAGTAGAATTTTGGAAACTTGTACTTGAACATACCTTTAGTTGATATTTTAAAAATTTGGGAGAGAGGGTAAGAGGGCATAGATATTCGAATGAGAGAATATTAAAGAGAGTAGGGGATATTGATTGCTTTCATAGTTCATAGGTTGCAGACAGATTTTTTCCATTGCTCATGGTCACTGAATAATTTTCTGTTCATAACAAAATTTTAATGAATAGCCTGTTATAATTAACAAGGATTTTAATTGTAATGTCTCATTGATTTTTTTTAGACATTTCATTAAAATAACCACATTTATTTTATTAACTGTTGGTTATTTAATAGCCTCATTATTTAATTAATTATACATTATCATGTGTAAATGTATATTTTAATGACAATTTTCAATTTCAAATTAAATTATTAAATAATCATTCAAGCCGATATTATTCACATTAGTTATATCATCCACTCGAATAATTGATTCAATCTTCTGTAATCTAATTTCTTCGAAAATTAAGTCAGTAAAAGTTTATAGGACATTAATTTTTGGACAAAAATTCACTACACATGTAGTATAAATATTATGGGGATACATTGAATCCACGGAAGGGGATATTTTAGGTCGAGGAAAGATTTAAGAGAATCTACGAGTAGGGAGTATTTGTGTAGGAAAGAGATGATGTTGGCTTAAACAGCCACTGAAGGCCAAATAAGGCTGAGAAAGTGGCTCGAAGGGATGAAGGAAGAGAGAATATCAAATGAGGAGAGCCGCTTGGCCAGGACGGCGACGGCCAACCTACTTTTCAGGTGGGATGACTCCAGGGACCTCGGTCCTTCCTCAACCCTTCACGACGATAGAGCACTGAACTAAGCGTTCCATTCATAACCAGCCGCGGAGCTGAATTATAGCGCGCCGCCCGATTCCACCGCATTATTTGGGCTACTTTACGAGCAGTCTCCAGGGAAGGAAAAAATAGAAAGTAGCTGCTACCTGGCGGCTGAATATCAGTCGTTAATATCACTTTGCGATGAGAGGGTAAAAGGACCAATTTTAAAACAGGGCAAAACTTTGCGGAGACCAATCGTGAGATATACCGCTGCGAAAAAGGTCGCTAAGCAATAGATCTTCGTATCATTAATTTTTTCTGAGGTCATAGGTACCTCCCGGATGTTAAATGTTAAGGGTGGATACGGTGTTTTGTATTTTAAAATATATTTGTAAAACTTTGAATAAAGGTATGAATTAAGTTAATTATTCTTTATTAAAGATTAAACTATAATCGATGTGAGTAATAATTCACGTATATGCCAGTAGCTCGTAATCAGGAATGCCTTCTGAGGGTGCGAACAGCCTTTTCAGAGGATGCGATGTTTTGATAAAAATTTCTCTTGTTACGTCATATTATAAAAAATACTCGTTAGCAATTTTTTAATGCATCGTTTAGGATTTTTATCATATAAATATTACTGCATTATATATTTAAATTAAATGCCCATTCAAAATATAATTTAGAGCTGGGAATGGCAAAAAGTTTTTCAATTGCGTAGCTAAAAATGCCACAGAATTGTAAACTTGCTGTCTTAAGTTGTTAACGAAATAAATTTGATTATTTTTTCAGGGATTATAATTTTCATCCTTCATTATGATTAGGTGAGTATATGTATGCACTCTGACTCATCAAGGAGTGGCAGCAGATGAACAAGTTTAGGGACCCTGTTAGAAGAGTCTCGCAAAACCCAAGGAAGTCTGCAATATGAATCAAATATTACTGACTATCTCGTTATCATTGGTCCCTCGACATGTCAGTGATGGGTGTACTGAGCTGTATTGTTCTACATCACATCCAGGTAATTCTATTTAAACTTTCTTGGCTTGTCTATTACCTGATCTCTTCCCAGCTTATGCCTCGTAAACTCGCGAATCTCCAGTCGATTGCTTGCTTTATCTTATACTACCTTCTACGCTAGTTATCGAACCAGTTTGCTTTTTTCTTTTGAATCACTTTTAATTGCTTCTCAGTATGTCTAATTTTACACAGTACCTCCTCACTTTTGATACTGTCTCTGTTTTTTATTCCTTGCATTATCTTATTGAACATACCTCGAATCGAATGATTGATAATCGGAGTTAGATAATTCAGGGAAATGACGCGAGCTTCACAAGAAGAATATAAATAGTCACCGATACTCGGAATGATTTAATTTCAAACCTATTTACTACCTTCCTCCACATAGATGAAAGATGCCAAATAATCGGCTTCGTTTTAGATACGAGCTAAGACGGTGACTATGAAAGACGCAATCAGAGAGAAGTTATATGTAACAAACATGTTTTTTAATTTATTCTAAGATATTTAAAAATAGCTTACAGACATCTGATATAAGAAATTAATGTGATTAGCATAATTGAAAAAAATCAGCTAAATAAATAATTATCATCCTTATTTGGACAATACTGAAACCAAAATCTCTATCTAGATTGGACCATTTGTCATTATAAACATTAATTTAAGATATACTTGGGGAAGGTATCCACTGCTGGAAAACGCCATCTCAGGAGGGGGTAGTTAAAACCTTTTCAAACCCACTCATAATAAGAAAAAACTTATAACGTAATAAATTGACATAGTAATAAAAGATTCGTAGTTAATTACTTGATGTACACATTTATATAATGCGTAAAATGTGTGAAATTCTTAGTTGAAAAACACAACAAAAACGTAAAAATTAATAAAAATCAATTATTTAACATGCTCATAAAAGATTCTTTAGAAAATAATTATTCAGTAACGAAAATATTTATTCATAGATTTAAGGAAAGGGTAAAATCAGTGCGGAAAGATAAGGAGACCAGAAGACAAGAACTTGAGGGACAAGGGATATTACACATTCGCTCGAAACTCGTAAGGAAGTAAGTGGGAAGAAATGAATGGAGATTAAGAAAGAGAAAGAAGTTGGTGGTAAGGGAAGATGAAAGAGAGGAAAGAGAATGCTGCGGGGAAATGAATCTTATTTAATGGGACAGGTGGGAATGGGCTGGGGCAAAGGTTGAACCAAGCGTTTTCGAGGGGGGTCGTAAGAAGAAAGAACGCGTGAGAGATCGGATGGGGTGCGGAGGGGAGCAAATGGGGAGGGGGGGAGCAAAGGGTTCTAAGGGTGGTTATGCCAGTAAGGAATCGTCGGGGCGAGCAGTTTAAGGAGAGGGTTACGACAAGTGGTGGGAAAGTGTTGGTTAGAGAGTTGGAATGAATGGGGTTATGGGGTTAAGAAACGAGATAACGACATGGCTCGACTAATGGCTCCGTTTGAGACCGTTAAAGCAGCGATTTACGTCTTTCGATTCATCGTAATGCTCAATGCACTTTTGACGGAGACCAATTCCATCGGTTTGCGCCTCCGGAGAAGGGAAGGAAGCGGAAAGAGGGGTTTAGATGAGTGGAAGTCTCGTTGAAGGAGAACATTAGTGGGATGGGATCCATGGATTCGTTCAACCAGCAGGAGCACTAGGGCCGAAAAATTACACCGCTTTCTACGAGATTTTCCGAGATGTCGGACGAAGAATTTTGGAGTCCTTATTGAAGGAAAATGATAAATCTCTGAATTGAGTCACGTTAATTATCATGCACGAACGTTGCCATACCTTTAATTTAGCATTCGAACTTTTATTCGGACCATGTCATAAGTGGAGTTTAAACACATCAAAAATAATGCGATTAACAGTTGTACTACTTTTAAGAGTTTAAAGAATCTCTTTCTTTCTAATTCAAACATGGAAAGAGTAATGAAAAAGCAAAACCACATAGAAATGACTGCTTTCAAGACTTTAAAGGATTACTCTTTTTCTAACTCAAACATGGAATGAGTAATGAAGAAGCAAAATCACGTAACATGAAATTAAGGACACTTATTAGAAGTGAGAAATTAATGATATTTTCTGCGATCGAGTATACAAATGAAATCTTTTCCTGACCAAAGAAATATCTTATTCTTTTATTCTCTTCATCTATGTACCTGCCTTTAGAAGGAATCATTGAATCCCATTTGTAGTTTTGAATCTCTCATTTGTCACACATGCCATGTGATACTGACCTTTTCGTTTTATCCTAAGTTCTTGAAGGAGCGATTAGATGAGTTCAAAATGACAATAAGTTTCTTACTGCATAATGAAATCGACTATCATATCTGAGAAAGAAGGTTGAAGAAATATTTGGAATTTTGCAAAAAGCAATTCAGGCGGCAGGAATTTCAAGCCATAGTTATAATACATCAAGAGATGAGTACTTTGGTTCATTGAGCATTATTTATGCATCAAAAACCTATAAATACCACAGCGCTTTGCTTAGCGACAAATGTAACTGTGGATAATTTGGGGAATTTGCTCTTTCATTCTTAATTCGAAGCGCGAAATTGAATAGTACATCTGCTATCAATCTCCACACTAATATGCCATCATTTGCTTTAATTAATTTGAAGGAGTGTCTTCTTGGTAATAGCGATACTAAAACTAACAATCTTTTACTAATTTATTGTTTTAAACAAAATATTTCCTATAGTCATACTATTATTGCTATAGCATATAGCTATAGCTTCTTCCAGAGCTAGATTTAAAGTTGATTTTAAACTGATTTAAGGGTGATTTAAAGGTGATTTTAAAGGTTAGAAAATACTAGGTTATTAGATATAGGACATATATAAGAAATCCCTCTACCAAATGCTTTACCCCGTATAATTAGCTTCAATATTAATCAAGAATCTTGATATGAAGGAGTTATACTGCTGCCAAACTTTTTCTTTGCTAAGCAGGTTATTTTATTTCCAAATTGAATTACAATTTTGCTTTGTATAATATTATCTAATAGAGATCAAGGCTCAATTGTTAAATTTCTTCAAAACTACATAGTCTTTTGAATACCCCTCATTAAAACCTTGATGAACGGTCTGTTCCTCTTCTTAAGCGTCAACTTCAAACCACTATGCACACATTTTGAAGGAGATATTTTAATTCTCGAAGCGGACGCTCTGAACGAGTAAATAACTGCTGTATAGCGTGCTCGGACAGATATTTCATTTTACATTAAGAATGCGACCGATTGGCTTTCTTTTGAGGCCCTTACAAAACAGAGGATACTTTGACATTTGATTAAACTATCAAAAACATTCATTAATTTCTTGACTTCTCTCTTCGGCTCCAATTCTGTTCTGTCACAAATGTCAGCAATATTTAAATATGACCAAAAACATTTTTCTTTCGGGTGGAATGGAAACAAAGGGAGAAACAAAGTCGTATTTGTAGTCTACCGAAGGAACTGACTGCAATCAGACCCTAACTCTATAGTTTTCTCTATTAAAGAATTAAAGGCCATTCAGCTAAAAAATTATACAACGGAAACTATGTATATTTTGTAATTCCAGCACAGGCGTCTTATATTTTGAAATATATTTCTTTCTTGAAATGGAATGACATAGGCAAAGTTTTTACGTGTATCTTTTTATAAATGTGCATTTATATTTCTTCAAACGGGCTAATACACGTGCAAAAATGAAATGAGACCTAAGATTATATGCCGGAGAAAGATACTCGAATAAATGAATGAAATGACATTTCAAGGAAACTGTCTAAGCTATTGCCTAAAAGTGCTGCTTAAGGAAAAATCTGTATTAATACGGAAGAATGAAAGGAACGAGTGGTAATTTCCGTAAGTTGCCACTGAGAATTGAAACAAGCGCAAAAGTAAGATTTGGTATAATTTCTATCTTTAGTATAATTTTTATCATAACCTCAATTACGGTAAAAATAATAGGAGATTTCGGGCTCCCGGAGAGCCAAGTGGGTTGCTCGTTCACGTTTGGTTGAATCGGTCCCGGGTTCAATTCCCGCTTGGGGCCCATATGTGCGTAATAAACTACGTAGTCGAAGAACTTTTAACAATACTACTACTAATACTACTTCTTCCTGGCAAAATTCACATACATACAGCAGAAGTAATTTATAAAACCATCATACTCCTAATACACCTCTCCCCCTATATAAATCTTTTAGTGGTGGAGGATTTGATGTCGAAACCGGAGTCAGGGCTGAATGTTAGACAGCTACTCTTGAGCCAATTATAATGCACGTATTAAAGAGGTGATTTTATAGAAGATTTTATAATACATACATACCGCAATATTTTATGAGCAATATGTAATGATGCATGTATCATAACATAATGCACGCACACATTCACACATGCAACTATTGTAACAAGTCATGAAGTTATTATTAGATAGTACACAGTGATGATTTTGGGAAATACATGTATATTTAAAATAATCCACTTAAATTTTCTTCTATATTTCGTATGAAAACTACTCATATTCTCTATAAAACGTGACGAAATAATTTAAACAACAAAATATAGTTTCTCTGTCTGATCCATTCCGCCAAGCATTTCCCTAAACACATCCTAACCCGCCTACCGAAGAGTTGCGAGATCCTTAATCTACGGAAGACCACAAAAATCACTCCACATTATTCGGCTTTCTCGAATTCGAGACAGTGAGAAACCGAAAATATGAAAACCGAGGGATCCGAGTCATGTAAAGGGATATGGGCGAGAAGATTTAAAGGAGCCCGGATATGTGAATTTGCCTTCACCATTTTGACAGCGGAAACGGAACATTTGGAGTTTCTGTAGCATTCCTCTTCCGCCCACGCAGGCGGAGAAAACGGCACACAGCCAGTGTGGGTCAAAGCGACCTGCGGAGGAAGAAACAGATAAGGGAAGAGGAGGCGAGAGAAAACAGGGGGAAAGAGGGCTGGAAAAACACCTTGGCGGACGTCAAGTGTTGGTTTGACGTGTCGCTCACCCCTGGACACGCGCTCACGGGCACATTTACGACATGAAAAATAAACGCGGGTTTCCCGGAACGCCTTTGGATGCCGTGTCCAGTTTACCGCGGTATAGGGGGTGAAAAGAGGGACTGAGCAAACAGGAAACGGAGATGCAGAGAAGGTATCGGTAGAGAGATACGAGGGAGAAAGGGAGGGAATGGAAATAAATATATGGAAACTGCGTGGAAGAGAGAACACAAAGCAGATAAAGCAGTAAAAGGGGAGTGAAACGGGTGCGAAAAAGCATCTAAAAAAGCAATCGTAAAATGAGTTGAAGGAAAAGTAGGCTACGGAAAAAATACACTCGGATTTCCTCAAATCTTTAAAAACTTATTCGCACCGAAGCAAACGTATTTATTAGCCCTTACTAACGAATTTAAGTTCATGTGTACACGTATGTAAGGTTTGAGTATACTTATAAAATGCAATAAAATTTCAAATAAAAACATAGTTATATGTACTAAAATTTATTACGGGATTAAAATGCTATAAAGAGATAAACAACGAAAAATTTTCCATGAGCATTTTTAACGGCAAATCTTTCGCTTCAGATGAGATGACTTCATTCAAACGTACAAAACAATTATAATTATGGCACACATATAGATGTAAATATCTTGATTAGGAAATCCAATTAAAGTCGAGGATTTGGATTTGTAATGCGAACTTCTTCAAGGTTCGTAAGGGAAACAAACATCGCACAGTGGGCTAGAATCGAAAAAAAGCTGGCCAAGAGGCCAAAAATGGTTTTTAGAGTAAGGTACGTGAAACTTCGCATAGGTATTTAGAAAAGATTGAATTTTGTTACTCTGTCTTTTATTTTTCGTTATTTGAGTGCGCCAGAAAGATACAGGGTGTCAAACTTGGGCAATTTTCACAAAAAAGAATGTTCTCGGATATTTCTGAAAAACTTTCAAGTTTGCTGAGATGCAGACGTAATTATAGGAAACTGATGGAAAAACCGATTATACCATATTTTAGTATGCTTTCTGATCTTTTGATTCGTCATAGTTTTGTGTTCAAAAATGGACCTCTGCTCATTTTACGATACAAAATGGCGGACACCTTTTTCGGCCAATTTTTGAGATAGAGTGAGGAAAGCAACTAGGAAACCGGCGCTAAACTATCGAGTCTCTTATACCACGTAAATGTCTAAGGTTTCTAAATACAGAATGTGAAGAAACTGTTTCGATTCACCTGCTACCCTGGGATGGCTTTTTCGATCCCGCGGCATGGCCCGGCAGAGCGCCACGGTAACTAAGAATTCCGTCGCGTTGCCTATTCGGCAGTCTTATTACGATCTTTTAGCTATTATCATGTTATATTCCAGCTTTAAATGTCATAAACTTATTCCACAGTAATTATGACCCTACCAGGAGATTTTTATCTCACATATTAGCGGAGTAAAACCATACATTTCCTGATTTGCAGGTAAAAATTACTTTGTAAGACTTTGAAAAACAATTGTCTTGTGACTTCGGTCTTCATCTTAAATTGGTCTCAAAACATCAGTAAAAATTAAATGTGCATATTCCATATCATTACGTAGTGAATGGCCATTACTAGTTAATAGTTTACTTTATTGTTGGTCAAATTTATGTTAGCAACAAGACTCCGGAAGTCTCAACAAAACACGCAAAAGTATTTGCAAATTAGGAAAGACTACGATCAAACCTCTAGTAAATATATACTACAAAACTAGAAGTGGATTTATTCTTGGTACCAGAAAATCCTTTGCGGATTCTTCGATTAAATCCGCCGCAAAAATATTCCTTTCTCGTCTTGAGCTTTCCACAAAACTTTTCTCTAAACGTTTTTAAATCTTATTTCATATTTCCTTGATAAGGCGTGAGTATCACGCAGGAAACAACTAATAATGTTATTGTGATACTAATAATGGTTGGCTATGTTTCGGTTGGCGCCCTTTAGATGCCGCCGCCCGGGTGCGATGCACCCCTTGCACCCATAGGACGGCGCGGTTCTGATTGTTTGTAATTACCTCGAACTACTATATTCATGGAAAGGAAACTTTTAGATGTTTCGCCCATTTAGACGATCTGAGTTTGGAGGGTATCGGTGATATACCTAAAGACATTAAACGGAGTGCATCAGTATTTCGTGCACACGTTCTACGCGAAGACTGAGCATTAAATTTAGTAAATCGATCGTAATTTAGTAATCGATTACCCCCTGCCACACGCCGAAAGGCGGCTTGCAGGGTACTAATGTAGAGTAGATGTAACTAATCGCAAAGTTTGTCGAATATTAATCTGGAAAAGATGAGTTTTGTGTAAAGGCGAAAATAATAATGCAGAAAATATACGAGATGCTAAAAATGGATGCTTGTATCAACCAGACAACAGGCGATAAACTGAGAGGATAAATTATTATGGATCAGAAAAACAAAAGATGCGACTGCCACCATGTCGTCTGCATAGCCCTGCATTGCCTCGATCACGAGCATATTATATCGGAAATTCCGCGCAATTTTGACAGGTGACGGCTTTAAGTTTTAATTGGAAATTCATATGAGGTCTCATTCCGCCAAATGATGAGCTCAACACACCTTCTGTGAGGGTCTCCTGCGGTACCGTTTTAATTAAGGCAGTTATAAATTGAAGCAACGGCTATTTGGCGAAAGGCATTTCCAGGATTATGAAAAAAGGAAGGAGTTTCCGCTCCGAAATAAGTGGGGGCAACGTTGTTAGTTGGATATTATCGTTAAGGGGCAGTTACGTCATTTTTATTCCTCCATCTGTCCGTTTTAATTATTTTCCAATGTACGCAAAACGGTGCGTCTCTCCTCCTACGCCGCTCTCATTTTACTGATTAAAAGATGAGGTGATTAATTAAAGGGAAAAAACTCGGCATTCTATAATTTTCGCTAATTGGTGAATGAATCCATTAGTGTGTTACGTTTGAAAGGATTTCAAAAAGGCTGCAAATGGGTTAACCGAGGTAATGACATGCAGAGATTCGAGTAAATTAGTAATGAAAAACTACAACTTTTGCGGGATTGCGGGAAAAGTCTATTTCCAAATTAAACTTTTCGAAGAAATAATGAGAGAATTATAAAACCGGCATTAGGTTGAAAAAGAGTTGTTGAAATCGTAGGAAACTGTGAACCTAAAAAAGTTAAATTATAGAAGATCATAATGGATGGAATATCATTGTCCTCGTCATTAAAAAAACTCGTCTCGTGGAAGCAATTCGCCATTACGCTACTTAACGTACCATCAAAAACATAGAACATAATAGCACGCATTGCTGTTTAGTTCTGCAACTCCCATAAACTGAAACGATACGCGCGAAGAGCTCCCATATTATTATCCATCCTCCATTTTCATTTTTGACGATCGGGGAATAGCTTTAGCCCTCTCCACGCCATTTCTTTAACAAAAAGAGACTATCGTTTCGCCCATCGTCGCCTACTCCCGCAACAGTACACCAGTTGTAATGCGTAGTTACCAGCTGTTTATCTAAACGAGGCTGGCTCGAACGCGACGCTGAAACATACGTTAAAGTGCTTCAGAAACGAAAAGGTAGCGCTCGCGCATTCCACAGAATTCCTCGCTCGTTCCCGCCCTCGAAAAAATTCCGCCTGAAGTGAGCCACTCCATCTTGCGGTATCCGCGAGAAAAAGAAACTCTCGATACATACACAACATTTAATTAAGCCTATGGAGCGCGCTCGCTTCCGCAGGTCCTCCACCTCATCATATTTGCCCTTTTCCCTGATAGCATCGCGTCGAGGAGCGCGTTCCCGTCGAGATAAAAAAGAATAACGAAATAAAAACACGCGATGCTCCTCTCGGTGCATTATGAGCTCCTTCCCCTTTCAATCTGTTTGTTTTTCAACTGCCCGGCGTCATTGTGCCACCACCGGAGCGCACCGTTCTCAATCGAATGCATCGGGGCTCAATGGAATCGAGTAGAAGATAACGCCAAGTGCATCCCGCGCTGCTCGCTTACGTCTCCGCTTTTTGCTGCGAGCATCGCTGCCATCGGACGCAGAGGGCGCCCTCCGGCGGATGAACCAAGAACCATCGCGCATATGCAATTAAGCCCGCAGTCCGATGCACTCGAATCGTTGACACAGATCCGACTCCTCTCAAACATTACCGGTGCTCTATCATAATAACCCGAACAAACTCCATTTCCCTTTCCATTTCTCCGCGTTTTTATTCCTCTGCACGTTGTGCGATCTTCGCCCTTGTCTTCTGCATCCACCCGATTCGTTATTCGATTCGTCGCGGTGTGCTATATATACTACCTGTCGTAACCGACCGCTCTTTCAACTCCCAATTCACTGTTCCATTTCTCTTCTCCATCTCTTCCTTCGCCCCATATGGTTCTTACCTCTCATCCATTTCTCCTTCACATCCCCTTGGAGATCCTTTTACGTGCCCCTTTTACCCCATTCCTCATTGGCGACCCCCGCGAAGTTTCCGCTTCGATGGCGCGGTCACCCAAGGGGAGGAAGGGAGCTGTGAAACACTCCCTGCTACAGCATGGTGTCACGAAAACCGAGGTATTGCGGTGGGTTTTAACAGTCAATATTGAGAAACGACGGAAATCAAGGTTTGTTGCAATCAGCACCATTATCGTTCTACCTTGTGATAGGTTCACGTGACCTAATATTATTTATTCAATTAGGGGCGTGACCAGGATTCGTCATGAAATTTGCTACTGGGAAGCACTGAGCAAGTAGAGGGCTGCGGGTTGGACACCGCTGGAATTCAGCAAAGTTGGGGAAAACGGTATGTAACACAATATTTAGGGGAAACTAAAATTGCATTGTCAGCAATCCAGAAGCAGGAATAATTCCGACCAATATATAATGAAAATAGAAACTGATCTATTTTAACATTTGTACCCTGCGAAACACCAGCGGTGTTGGTATGGCATAATTGCGTGAGGACACCCTCTCGCATGATTTCGTTTACTGTTGGCTCTATTATCATGGGGGGGGGGGGTTTGAACCCCCGAAACCACCACCTTGCCTACTGCACTCGATGTCCTTCCTTTCATTTCTTAAAAACTTGTTCGTTCTCAGTGCAGCATTACATCTTTTGCCTTTTTCTTCTCCTCTGTCTTTTCCTATAGATCCTACCTTTACTATTAGCCTTAAAAAATCACTCGCCTCAATATGTAACCCTTATATATTCTATCAAAACTATCTCTTCTCCCGCCATCACAAGCACTTCCGTGTTTGTTTTTCAATCAACTAAACTTGCTTTTTCCATCCTACGCCACACCAAAAACCTCAGTGGCCTCTAACCTTTCGATGCTCCCTTTCCTGATAGCTCATGTTTCATATCCATACAGAAGAACTTTTGTTACCATACTACAATTTTATTTCCAGAGAACAGTTTCAAACTCTAACTGTTTACATCAGGTGAAAACAGAATTTGCAACTGGGGCGCACTGAACAAGTGAGAAGGTAGAAGGTTGTACACCCCTGGAATTTAGCAAAGTTGGGGAAGACGGAATGTAACACGGTATTTAGGGGAAACTAAAATAAAAGATACACTGCAATCATGAGAAAACTTAGCGCAAAAAATAAAGGAGGAGATTAGGGATGCAAATAAATAAAAAAGAATGAATCTATAAACGATGCTAAAGGTGACAGAGAGGTACATATATGTTAGCACGGAATGTTGACGCGGGCAATGACGCTGTTATTATGATAGCATTGATTGTAACATGCAACTCTAATGAAAACCCAACAACCGAGCTCCGATCCGTTTACCGGGTGAATACAAAAGGGGGATATTTTTGAAACGGATATAGTTTTCATTTCTATAACCAACTTCCGCATTTTTTCGTCCTCTTTCACTCTGATAGCCTGACATTAGTTGCCTCAAATCCCAAACGGGCATTAATAACAAAAATAGCTTATGACCTCCCGTGCGAAAACAATCCTCAACGTCATTCATTTTCCGACTCGACTTTGTTATGGTTTATAATTCAGTAGCAGGTCAATAACATCCGATTGTTATGATCGAAATGCAATTCAATTAAGCACGTTAAATTCCATGGAGAAATATAGTGTGAACGAGTTAAAATGAAATATGACAGCAAACAAGGCTAGAAAAAATGCAATCGACTGCTTTTCATTGGGAAGTCTCATTCAATTACGTATGATAAGCTGGAAGTAGGATCAGAAAAGAATCGAACCCACAGAATAGAAAGTCAAAAACCGAGCACGATTGTGCGCACATTGTAATTCATATTTATGCCACGTCAGCGGTTAAATGAGAATTCGGCCTAATTTGCGAGCTTGCAATTTACTGTTAAACCTCTGTGTTTCACCAAAATCTATGAAATCTATGCTAATGCTAATTAGTATCACACATAATTATAATTTGAATAAAACTGACTTCTCGCTCTAACCCCAGTCTTAAACTGGTTTCAATTTCCTTGAATTCCTCTAGTAACGCAGGTCTCAGCGGACGATTATATTTTTTTGTTTTGTACCCCTCATCCTTTCCCCGACATTACACCAAAAGCAGCTATAAACCCCATTCTCCACTCTTTCTTTTTAGTATTCTTCTAACCCCTATGGACGATAGCTTCTTTAGTGATATACTTATTGGGTGTACTTCACACTAGCTTTTTCTAGAATGATGGTTTCCTTCCTCTGATCTTCGTGCCAGCTCCGGGACAGCACCAGTATTACATTATTTAGACGTATTTTAAATCTATAGTATTGGAATGCAAGTGAAAAGTTACTTACACTGAAAAGTGATCTGTTTAGCGGTGTGGTCTACTATGCATTTCTGTTCTACAAGTCTAATCTAGTTGTAGAGGTATTCCGATGACAATGGGCATAGTATTTATTTCATTTGGTAAACCAAAAGAAATTATTTGATAAACTTAGAAATACTAAATTATATTAATGAATTTACACAATGGCATTCGCATTTAGTCGAATATATAGTTTTCGAAGAAACCGTCGTTAACGAATACCAAAACACAACTGATTCTTTTTAACTCTTTCAAACTCTGTTTTACTATGTGTGTGAATGTCCCCTGAGATTCATATCTTCTGTCTTCACTTTAAAATTCCTATTCTCTTGATTTCTTCCCAGTATTTCTTTAGACAACATAAATATCTTCCACTGCTATCGCGTGATGATGACTAAACGTGCCAAAAACGGTCGTTTCCAAGTTATAGGCAGAGAGACTTGGTCCCCGTACGTTTGCCAGCGCACAGTTTAAACTGTTGCATGCAGGAAATCGAACTATAATATTTTTCACTACATAATCCACCTTTACTTCGCGGAATCTAGCTAGATCAATCTTACATCAGACCTCAGACTTGATGATAATGCTCTTGCGTCGAAACAGTAAATCTGTTTTTAATAAAGAATCTGTGGAAACCGGAATACTACTTTCACGACGAAGGAAGTAATCGTTCCATTTAGAGCTCCGGTTCAACGGAAAAAAACTTATAATCGATCTATTCCAGTTTAGCTCTTTCTGTCCGGTTTAAACTTCTTCTTCACTCCAATTGTAAAATTATATCCTTCTGAAAATTTTTTATTTTGTTTCTAGCTTTTTTCATATACACTGATTTACTAAATTCAGAATAAAACTTAGTAATAGAAGGCGAGGAAGTTGTTGTTACATATATTGAGTAAAGATTCCTCCAATTACGATTAAGTAATATATGCGTTTTTGGGATTCAAAAATCAGAACGGAATAATAGACGGTTTCCGATTTTGGTTCAAAAACTTCAATATTTTCGATTCCGGTCTGGTTTTCACTTACGTTATTTTCGGTTCAAGTGTTCCGTTCCATAAAAGTTTGATACCCTCCATGCATGCTGCGTGATGAACTAGGTTAATCACATTTATGAAAGCTTCTCTTCCTCTTCCTCCGGATATGCCCGCGTCGTCTAACATTTATAAGATAGCATAAGATTTAGACCCACGACCCAAATGCCCTGGCAACCATAGATATTGCTTACTTATTCATCGATATCAACCATCGATATCAACCATCGATATCAACCATCGATATTACTACCTGCCTCCCCCCCTCCCCCCCAGAAGCGCCTCTACCATGACTAAAAGCAAGTCGATAAGAACCTAATACATTACGCTAAAAGTCCTAATGCTAAAACCGATTAAGGCAACAGTCTTGAAGGCGATTTACTTCCTCATCCTCGAAACCTTCATAAAATGTGTAGTGAGGCAATTTGTCATAGTTTCCCTCACTGGTACAAAATGGTATGAGTGGAACAAACACTCGTAAGCGGAGCAAAATGCCCGATGAGTAATAATTCTCATAAAATTCAATCAGGAGTGATCAAAATGAATGCTGGGGCATCAATAATTTCTCATAAACGGTTATATATTCACACTCGTGAGCAACATAAAAAAATTAGAAAGTCAATAATCCCTACGCTGTACCAAAAGAAACAATTTTTTTAATTCACCAAAATTTGATGGCAGAAACTAATTAATAGTTGGAATGTCAGCATTTCATAGCTCATCAACATAAGCTGGCTTCAAAAATTTAAGAAAGGAAATTATAAGCGAAACCGGTATTTAAAAGACAGCTAACTAGAGGATCAACTCAGGGCGCACTCAGGGTAATGGATGTAGAATCGACGCCTACGATACCGAAGTATTAGAAAGAGGTATGTGTGCTTCTAAATAGCAGTACTGATGATGTATGAACAAAGATGTAGTACAATACACACAATAATATACATCTACCGATGTATATTATTGAGCCGCCTTTCGGCGTGTCGCAGGGGGTCCATACGCTATGACTCTACTTCCCTAATTTACTTTCGAGTATCGTTCGCTGAAAAAAAAAATACATTTCTGAAACGACTTGTTCTAGGATATATTTCTCTGAATTGTCTCTCACTATATGAACGGGCTGTGCAACAGGGAGGGATAATATCAGCTACAACTTCTAAGAATGTACCTTCTCTGAACTTAAGTAAATTAAAATTTTCTTCAAAGTCTCTATCTTATAGAGGTTATCATCCTGCACCCTGAAGCACTTGAGTAACACCCACTGATTTAACTGGGAATGCTTCACGAAACGTATCACCTTTCACTGTACTTTTTATAATTCTCGAATACAACTCTCGTTGCAATCTCGTTGAGTTATTTTTATCAATATTCGACACCCATTAACATCTATTTATGTCTGTAATCACCGACTTAATATTAATTAAGAATATGTTAAAAAGATCTGCTAGTAGATGTTTCCACAGGGCGGCCTCATATTTTAAGCCGGCACTGGTGCCGGTAGGTCCTGCTACCATATCTTGAGGAATGAAATATCTATCATTGGTGTTTTGGTACGGGATCGAGAAAAATGTAACTTTGATTACTTCTGTCTCAGTCTTGTTCGTGGCTGTGATGATACGAAAGCTATGAGTTATGCTGATCAATAGTATTAATTAAGGTTTCTCCTTATGCAATGTTACGAAAAGTGTTTCTTGTAGAGTCATTGTGCTTCACTAATGTGGATTTGTTCTGCTTACAGCAATCTGGTTCAGTGAGGAAAGCAAGTGGAAACTACCTCACTCCTCATCTTCCTAGTAAGCCTCATTTCCCTCTCCTAGCTCTCCGCAGCTCCTGGTAGAGGGAATGAGGTCCCAAGCGGACTTCGGGCTGAATGCTTCACAGACAGACTGGTTAATGAGAAGCAATAGGGAAACATACCGCGATCAAATGCCCACATCAAACCTTTAGTGTATTGCACTGAGTGAACCGCGAAGTAGTAAAGCGTTGGATGGAAAAGGAAGGAAGTATATTCCTACGGAAGAGTATTTGAAAACCGCAGGCTCACCACGAAGGAGAGTGGGAAGGAAAGAGGCATAAAATGGGAAGAGCCGACCCAAAAAATAAACAAGAAAGAGAAGCTCGCGAGCGTTAAATCCTAGCGCATTAATTATGTAAGTTTTCATCTGAATTGTTGAATTTTATGTATTCGGTTTAGTTTTAATAATTTGCCGCGCTCCGCGGCGATGAATCATTAAAATTTTTCATTTCCGTTTCGACTAAAAACGGCTGATCCACGGGCGCGGGGGAGGATTAGGTCCCGATGGAGATGACGCATGCGCAGTAGGATATGCGAGGCAAGGGGGACGGGTGGAGGGGGCAAATGGGAATGGGGAATTCCCAACATCGCTCTTGTCTCACAATGCCCGTTAAATTGACATATCGGAAACGGGAAAATGAGCCAATCATCAATGCACACCAATTATAAAGGTAGGTAATGAATTAATGCAAACAGACCTGCAAATTAAATCGGATTTTTAAGTTCGCCTGACGGTAGTTATTTTCGGTTTCATGACTTGTCCTAACCGGAAGATAAGCACTTTAGCATTTGATGTCATATGTTTCGGATTATCCGAGGAAAATTTTCCGGGGATTCATTCGACGGAATGATTCGAAAAACACGGATGCAACTGCCTCGGTTTTGAATTACTATTTTAATGACGAAAAGTTTCTGTCTAACGATTCCTGGGTCTAAAAACTAACCTCCAAACGTGATAGGACATTTTCATTTTCTCTTAGTCCTAAATATAATGTACGCATGCTTAGCTCGTGTTAGTCTGACTCCTGTCTGTTACTTAACTAGGCAGAGTAGTGAATAGAGAATCACAATGATAAACGATACAAAATCAAATCGAACTTTGTGTTAATTATTAATAAAAACTCCATGGGAGAAACGTTTACCAGACCACACGAACAATACAGCACAAACCAAGGTATAAAAGCGACGCTACATCATCAGGAGACAAGCTACAAGAATAAAGCTAAATATATTCAAACAAAGAACCAATTTTAGTAAAAATTTCCTCCATGGAGTTTTTTTAATACGATGATATTCACTACGCTATCATAAGAAGCATTTATCAAGAAATAATGAAAATAAAAATTAATCGCACCTTTGTCGTAAAGTGATTTAAAGGCTTAATTTGCATTTTATTCATATTTAAATCAAGCTTCATGGGAATAAATTACGCCATGATTTAAACGTATTAGACCGAACCTTGTTTAGCAGAAGCAACATTCACTAACCTATGTATAAGATTTCGCATACTACCATCGGGATTTACAAGTAAAATGTGAGGAAGCAGATAAAGATTGAATTACGAGTAAAGGCCTCTGTAATACAATTTTGGTAAGAAAATGTCGGAGTCTTTCCTTTTTGTTTTTCTTTGAGATAAACAATCCTTAGTTATTAAAAAATCCATTTCCCTATATTATTAAAAAATCGTAACTTTCTTCTAGATATTTTTGGGAGGGCCAATGAACTATCTTTTTGGGATTGCGTTGTATGATTTAAGATGAACTTTCATTGTCAAATTCTTTTCTGTAAGATTTTCTAAGACATAGCGGCAATGGGTAAATAATGAACATACGTACGTATCTACTGATATTGGCAATATCGCGATAACGTATTATGGTGAGGAATGACATACTACTCCTTGACATTTGCAGAGGAAGGGAGAGAAAATAAGGAATCAATATTGACCGAAACATTGTTTGAAATTATTTGCACAGAAAACATTTATTATACTAGTATTTAAACTAACGCTTGGCTTGGTCTCTTAACGCGTTCGTCTCATGAGAAAGCGGTCCTGGGTTTGAAGGTGGTGGGAAGTCAATTTTTTCTAAAGTATTTATATCGTAGGACAAGACATCTGGCAATGAAATTGCTGACAATAATACAACTGTTGATGAGAAGTGGGGTAAAAGGATTTGGAGAAAACTAGTATAATGTACGAGTATACTATCATAGTCTTCAATATCGTTGTTTCATTAGTCTTTAATTAAAACGCCTCCAAGGGCGTATGTGTTAATCTTCCTATTTCTTAGCTCCATCAAAACCTTAATGACCAAAACATCCTACCAAACCTCGCCCGAACATATTTCATCCAGGAACGGCCGATCATGTGAACAACGGAGCACACACGAACTGCACGGGCAAAGCCGTTGTTAAGGGCACTAAACATGGACGAATCCTTATATCAACGGAAGAGCAGAAGGGAAACCAAAGGCGGCGGAAAGTGCACCTCTAACATTCGGACCCTAAGCGAGGAGGAGAACTACAGGATCACTTCCGAAGCTGATAATGTTACCGAACGACCATTGTGACGCAACAGACGGACCGACGTCATCGGCCATGAAAGAGGCTGGAGCACCCGCAAAAACGCCACGCCGTCCATCCTCTTCCATTATCCCACCAATTAATTCTCCAATTACGCCCCTCTTTCCCGCCTTCCACGGCGCAACGCCCTTTACTATCCAAATAGGCTTCCGGCATCAAGTGTTCCTCCAACGACCTTCCGGACCTTCCCTTTCCTCCCCGTCGAACACAGCGCGCCAGCGGACAAATGAACAGCACTCCTCGCTTCCACCATGAATTTCCACTAACTAGCCCCGCTGCTCCGGCCGACCCATCCGTTATTAAACAATACGAGAAGCCGTAATACGCACGCAAATCCATGCAGCACACATTGCACCGGTCAGTCTCGATTAGCCCAACTGCGGAGGAAAAGCTGATATTATGAATATCGATCGGGGTTGGAGTCTCCTTCCCAAAATATCGCCAAACAACTGACGGCTGCGGGGCACGTGTCGACCTTCTCGTGCGAGAGACCAGGGGTGGGGAATCTTTTTTCATCAGAAGACCGCATGTACCACTTGGCCGCATAAGAAACCATTGGGTCGCATACCATCATCAAGCCGCACGTGTTGCATACATTCCAAAATGTTGAACGTCGAAATTCTCTGAAGGAAAAGGATTGACAGATAAACTTAGCTCAAGCATTTTCCATTTTATTTTCACTTGATGTACGAGATTGGAAACAAATTTCAGGATAGTAAAAAGGCCGCGCAGGACGCCCGAAAAAGCCGTGTGTGATCTACACGTTGCATGTTTCTTATCTCTAGTAGATTGAGTATTCTGTTACTCCTACCGAGTAAAATACTCAGTTTTCGTGCATCGAATGGCTCGTGTGTTAATTATATAAAAGATTTAGAAAATAGCGAGTGGCTGTGGAAAAAACAATGAAAAAAAAATAACAAACGGTGAAAAGGCAGAAAAGAACAGAGTGACGTTTGAAGAGGAAGATGCTTATTAATCCAACATGAAGTCAGTGTAGCCAAAAGAATAACCCACACACCGTCTCGTAAGATGAAAGACCATCTCACATCACTCCCAGCATATGAAACCACAAGGCTGCGCTTGTGTGGTGTATTACCTGCATTCAAATGGTTTAAAAGACACTTTGGACGAAAGACAACTAATTTAAACGCTGAGTAAAACTAAGTAAAATATTTCCCATCCTAGTTTCTCATTAACTGATAAAAAGACGGGAACAAAACTAATGAAACAAATGCATGTATCTCGGAAAGTGACGGAAAACCCACATTGAACACTAGGTAAGGTGTTCGCAGGTGCCCTACCTCTGGTTTAGACCCTCAGATTCATAGAAATCTTCTCGGTATGAATAAGAATAGGGGGTACACGCGTTTTTATATCTACCATGTTCAAACTTCTCGTAGAACCTGGTCAGCTTCCCTACACACTACGGCACCTAGGCAGTGGCCTCCGTGGTCAGACCCGTTCTCTCCTCGCAACACTATTTCCACCATTCTCCCTCTCACTCCTATCACAAAAATTGCGCGGTTCCCAATTTCACCGGGCTCTCCCACACCTTCTGACGTCCCCACCCCAAACAGTAACCCCTTCTCCTTTACCGTGCCCCCTCCCTAAACTCTCCAATAAAGGGTCAAATCAATCAATACCTCTCTCTCTTTTCTCTGCCTTTCTTTCTCTCTCCATCCTCCTCTCTGATTCTCCCTCTTCCTCTTGCGAGGACGCCATGTATTGACCGCTCGTGGACTCTATCCTCCGCCGTCAAATATTAACGCCGTGGCCAGTGTTTCGAACACGTCGACAGGAATGGAATGGGGAGGGGCCGCTGGTGTAGGAAGGGGGGACACGCATGAGGGAAATGGAGAAGGGATTGCAAGAGTGAAGAGGATAAGGCATGGGATAAACGGGACTCGGAAGGGGGAAAATAGTTGGACAAATACCTTTTATTTTGGCGTCTAGAGACTTAGAGGGTCGCTCTTGAACTTATCGACACCAACTGAAGACTAAGAGATGAGAATTAATGACTGAAATCAAAGGTGAACGACAAGAAAATTAAAGGTGAAATAGTAGTAATAATCTTAAAAGTGCTACGACAGCTAAGGTCACTTCGTACGTGAATCCCAACCGGTAATCGAACCCGGAACTGTTTTCATCAGAGTAGAACGCGTTACCCACATGGCTATCCGGAGGCCCATTTTGGATGTAAGAAAATCACCGAATGTACTTCCACCGAAAGATCTTCTATGTTCTGAAATTCAATACAGGTCCCAGAGAAAATATCGGGCGATGAAAAAGTTATGAATCTTTTATTACGTTGTAAGTTGAATTGTGTATGTTTCTACGCCGATCTTGACGTAACTGTTTTGGATAAAATTAATGCGCCATGATCCTAAAACACTAACACATTCGTTTCAATAGATCGTAGGGAGCTGAGAAGAAAATCTGCTCGGCCAAGAATTAAAACGGGATAGGAAATAGAACTGAAGTTATAGCTTGAAGAAAAGGATGGAAAGTTAGTGCTTCCTTTCTTACTACTCAGTCCAAAAAAAGACAGAATAGATGGGAGAATGAAGGAAAGAAGGCAGAAAAAAATAAGGCAATACACTGCATGAGGAAGGAAGGAAGAAAAAGAATTTTCTGAAAGCTGAAAGATAAAGTTATTCTTTTGGCGGCATGAAAGAACTCCTAAATCTGTTTCTTGACAGAGTCATCGTTAAAAATTCATTATTTTTAACATTTATTGATATATTTTTTCGTACGTTTAACTAGCCGTCCTTCAATTTCTATAGAGCTCTCTACCACGGAGTCTTTAGTGAAGTCCAAATTCAAAAATATGACATCCAATTTGTTCACACTACGTTCTATAAATATAATGCCTCGAAATGGCTTTCTATAGCAGCACATGGTATAGGCAAGGTTGCCCAATTCGCATATTTACGCCCTGGAACAAGTAAGAATGGATTAATAATGCATATCTACGTGTAATAAGGAAATTGGTGAAATAGAAATCTTAAAGTTGGCAATTTGTACTTTCCTTACGGTTCTCTAAAATGTTATTTATAATTGGTTTGATTCTTTGGAATAATGTATTGAGAGGCATCTTTGACCTCCGTAAACCCAGCATGCTTAATTTTCCTAGTAATAAAAGTTTAATGTTACTATCATAATCATAAATATGAGAAGTAAAAAGATGGATCCACGCTCATAAACGAGTACGAGTGTTAAAATACAGAAAGAAAGCGTTATCCTAACGAGTATGATCATTATGAGATCAATTAAATTCGTTTATTAGAACAATAAACATAGGCTATCATAGCCCGTTGAAATTCGTTTATTCAATTAATGAAATAAAGAAAGAGTAGAGGAAAGAGGGCTTTTCAGCTAACAAAGAAAGAAGGGCATAAATAAAGTACATAACGATTGTGCCGAATAAAATGGAAAAAAGGATAAATAAAAACAACGCCCATGAAAAACCTTAAAATGCCTTTTCAAGGAGATGACAAATTTGTTGTATGGATTGTTAAATGTACGTACATGCTGTTGTTGATGTGATGTATCTGTTATAGAATAATATGTTAATGATAGCTGCTTGAATTGTGAGCTTTTAATATTATGTTATTTTATTATGCAAGATATAGCTTTTTAAACTGTAAAAATGAATTCATTTTCAATTGTACTTTGGAACTGTATCTGTTTAAAATTTCAATTAGTAAGTTTTCTAAAATGCTGTTGTTAGTGGACGGGGTGATTATTGACAAATGTATATATATATATGTTATATATATTATATGTAGACCTCAAGTGTTAGTTGTAGAATGTGAGTAATGTAACGTTGCCACCTGACCTGGTGTCATCCTGCGGCAGAATTGTACAATAATAATAAATAAAAAATATACTATTAAACTACAATATTTACATTTGAAAGGAATATTACATTGAGAAAAAATATAATAAAATATTAGCAATTCAAATATTTCAAAACTTTCGCACAAACATACGTAATAGTTACAAAGCAAGTGGATGATGTAAAATACAAGCTCACGAATATGTAAACCCAAAACGAAATTAAAATGATTTCTGTGTGAGAAGAGATCCAAATGAATGTAAAGCAGGAAGGGTGGTGGGATGGGGAAGAAGATGATGGAGGTGTTGAGAGCCAGGAGAGTGGACCGAAGAGGTCACATAAAAAAAATTAGGGACAGGAATGAAGGACGTCAGGGGTAGTGCTGGGGGTCTTTGGCAAAGGAGGATTAACGCTGTTTCTGCGAGCTTTTGTACCTATGGAAGATATGGAAGAGGGGAGAAAAAGCCGGGAGACGGAATTCCAAGTTGGCGCTTCGAAATGGAGAGGAGAAAGAGAATATTTGAATGGTTCGGGAGGATTAAGGGAGAGCGGATAAGAGGGATTAAGAAGGGAGAACAGCAAATGGAGGAAATGAAAGTTTGCGCGTTAATTATTGCGAATAATCGCTAGGTAAAGCCTCGCAGTGGAAAGCCTCTCCGGAGGAACTTTGACGACGGCCGACTTCCCTTTATGGAGCCACGCTCTATCACTTATTTATGAATTTTTCCTTTCATCGCGATCGGAGGATATATAAATAGTTCAATAAGCGCAGGAATCTGGAATCGGTTATGAATATTGCCAATCAGAGCTGGTGTTATGGGCATTACGTACTACGGCCGGCCCAAATTGAGGATTACGAAAGATACGGAATAAGCAATCCTCGAAGAGCTTTAGATTCCAAAATTTCATGTTTCCCGATACAAGTCTGACACGTTGGTGCGAAAATAAATATGCTTAGAAATATAATAAGAGAGAGTAATTTATGAGGAATTTGTGGCGCACGATTTCGTAGGATTCAGCCTAGGGAACTACAACGATGTATATTTTTTCATTGCGTTCTTGGAAATGTATTTTACACATCTGCATCTACAGTACCATGCAAGCCACCTTTCGACGTGTAGTAGGGGGGATATTCCTGCTACTAAATCGTGATGAATGGAATGTATTTACCTTTTAGTACAGGATAACATGAATGTATCTTTAATTCAGTTTTGTCTCATTCTTTTTCATGGCGATGGTGAGGTATGAGCTATATTGGAAATGGAATTAATTAATGTCTTTTCTCGTATAATGCAATGAAAAGTGTTATTTACATGGTCATTGTCCTGCAGTTACGTGGACCTGTTACTGTAAATTACATCACTCCTATTACATCTTTCCTATCTAGCCTCACTCCCTCTAAAGATATTGGTAGCTACTAAGGAGGAAATGAGGTTAAAACAGGTCTCCAGGCTACTTACTGTACATACTGTAAAATCAATGTAATTTATTTTACACAATCCAAATCATAAGATGTTAAACTTACATATGTAAAACAACTTATGACACTAAAAAGGAAAGCCATGAATTTATGCAGGAAATAATGGAACATATTGTATATTCATAATACTTTTTAAAATATCCGATATCATCTCGACACACGCATACATTATGAATTGATGTATAAGAGGACTTAATTTTTGAGTGTACGCAGAATAGAGCACACAGCAGTAGCACACAAAGAGTAGTGTAGATGAATAGGAGAATAGGGGACGAAGATGGATGGAAAGAGATTTGGAGGGTGTGGAAGAGCGCTTGCGTCCGAACAGCAAGATACATAGAGAGGAAAATGCTGAATGGAGCTCATCTTGTCCTGATTAATCATAAAGCTGAATTGCGGCGTTGAAGGAAAGGGAAGGGAGCTGAAAGTGATGGCTTAAGAGGAAACGGAAGCTGAGAGGGAAAGGACTGGACTGTTGATTGGGATGTGTATGTGACCCTAGAGCTGTCCTTCTCCTAAGGTCGGGCTGAAGAATGTACAATTCATTATCGCCGGCGTCGTAATCTCATTTCCGACTGGCTAATCATATATACTCCCATAAGCGCAGCTAATGAAAACGTCCTGCGTCTTTTTCATATCATCAGTATAACTTGATTTGTAAAATTAACTATGAATGGGCATTATTTAAAGTGGACATTAAAATTTCAATCAAAATATGGCCCATCTTCTACCGGAAACAAGGTGCTGCGAAACCTTAGGATTTGCTTAATTTTCAAGGAATGGTTTCTTTATTTATATGTAGTTTTTAAATATAATGTGAAGAGGAAGTTATTAGCAAATATGCATTTAATGTAAAAAATATTAAAGCTTCGAGATTCCAATCGATTTCGGTGCTACGGGATTCGGGTCCCCTCGGTTTGAATCCTTACTTTTCACATGAATCCAAAGGTCTATTTTGTATTTCAAAATACAAAGAATGCGCATTTGCAAGAGCGGAAGGATGTTACGAATACGACGAAAATATATAATTCCACTATACGAGTAAGTATGCTTCAAAAAGCGTACGTACCGCTACTAGTGATTATATCAATATATAAATAATAATATTTTCTCTCTATTCTCTCTGCGATTCGTTTTGAACTTTTCTTCGAATATGAATCTGGAAGTGTAACTGATTTGATGTTATGTTAAAATACAAAGAAAGCCAGCGACCGAAATAACTATTCATGACAATGATATCTTATTCAACAGCAAAGATGTGGAAAGACTGCATAAGAGAATATTCAAATAAACACTTTTAGCATGAAATGCGATTAAAATTTGGAATCTCACAATAGATGATATGCTAAACTGATCATCGCATTCGTCGAAGGGCGAAAGAAAAGCTACAAAAACGATTGGAACCTGGCAAATGATTCTTCAGGGATTCTTTATATCATTCTAGCCTATTGCCGTATGAGTTCATCCCTGGCGAATAACAAGACACATATTCAATACCAATCTAATTCAATCTACAAGATTTTTGAAAATAAAGACTTCAAAACGTTTACGAATTATTTAGGAGCAGGTAAAGAATGACACAAATATTACCAAGCTCAAGGCTCTTCTCATCCAAATGCTTTCATAGATTTCCTTTCTTTCGTTGGATATCTCCGCAAGGAAAGGAAAAGTCGAATATAGTAACAAATTCGCATAGGAATCATCGAGGGTTTCTGGCATCCTCATTTTTCCGACTATAGCTGAAAATATTCTACTGCGAGTTTAAACCGGTAGCACCTCAGATATGTAGCGAGACAAACGAGTAAATAACTTTGTGAATCACGTCGAAGGAATTTTCCACAAGTAAAAGATATAAGAATTAGTGCCCGTTTCGTCATCTCGTCATAATTTTCCCCTGCTTTCAGTTCCTGTCTTGCAATAGAGTGCTACACACCGAAGGAAGATTCGTGTCACAGAGAAGAAGGCAGTGCGTATTCGTGTTTTTATGTATTATCTGCATTAGAGAATAAGATATACTCGGTGCCTTTTTTATAGTGCCTAAGCTGCTTATGATATGCAAGTATTTGGAATACGTGCGATGAAAAATCATCTCTGGATTATGCTGTTAAGATTTAAGAGCTACTTAGGTACATCTAGTGAGCACAACTCTCTGATGAAAAAACATGTGTCTATAATTAACGGTAGTGCTCTAGCTTTAATTCAAAAGCCAAGTTGCTCGGTACTTATTTCTGTTATCGATGTGGGGAAATTCTTATTTTGGCTCTACGAATCGTTCCCGCTTTGGCAGCCTTGCAGATGAGTCGGTAGTTGTTGAATTTCACAGCAGAGAATTTTGAAAAAAATTCTCTTCATTTTATTATAACACATTCGTGTGGTCTGAATGAAATAAGATGGTAGAACTAATTGCTTAGCAACACCATCACCTGATAATGTCACTAAGCAATGAAACCTACGTCTGGAGTGTATTTATTGTGGTACTGTATGAATTAAAGTGTTAATTCTGTCATCTAATTTCATACTGTTATGGCATACCATCAAGTAAATTCCGAAACCATCAACCTTATTTCGTGTGGTCTCATTATCCGCAAAAGGATTTTGCATGTATTATTCGAACATCAAAAACGTGTGCAAAGTGGAATACGTGGTGACAGAGACTTGGAATATGAACCACTTCACATGTACCATAAGAAATAACAGTAAGTGGAGCGATTGTATAGTCAGTAACGATGAGTCAAGACTTCCCTATTCGTTTATGAGTGGACATGAAAGAATTTAATTCATGTACGATGAGTGTAAAACAGGAATTAATGTGTGAATAAATGGGTGTACCAGTGAAATGAATGAAGCTGTTTTTACTCATTTAACATCATCGGTGTCTACCCGCAATCGAATTAAGGTGAAATAACTGCATACTTACGTGAAAAGGTACTGCAAGGACCGGAAAAGGTAAGCAAACTTAACCACCAAAATTTCATAAGTGAATCACTTGCAATATAACTCTACTTGATTGAAAAGAATAATTTTCAACTAGGTACTTGCTCCTTCAATTAAAATCAATAAAAATACTAGCAATTAATTGAGTAAACTGTTAGGACAGTAATTCAGTCGGTTTTTTGCGTTTCGGCTCCCATTCTTCAGTTTTTTTTAGATAACAGATAGTTTACTTTGTCTTGGCAAAAACTTGCAATCCAACCTGTCTCGTATATAGATCTGGAAAAGATTTATGAGTGTGAGAATAAATTAAATTTAGTGTTAACTTGGTGAACTCATCAATTCCATAGTTTAAATGTCACTCTATAGATTTCGATGTATGTTTCGGTACTGTCACGTTATATTGGAAGCTTTAAAGGAATGGTATCTATTGATTAACGAGCGATTATAACGTAACGTACGCTTTGCACGAAAGATGTAACACTTTGATAAATATAATGCTGTCATTCAGGACGAAGTAAACCCTGTGATCTCTACAGATAAAATATTTTCGTCTTTTTCTCGGAAATATTCAAAATAAATATTTATTCAGTGGAATTGCAAGGAGGTTTTCTTTCTGGGTACGGCATATTTCTACAAGGTTGCGCATGAACTCAGCGGATTTTTAATGTTGTTTTTTTATGTTTATTTCCATAAGAAGTTCTTTTGATGACAATCAAAGACGACTGATTTTCTTAGAATAATGATACCATTGGCGAGTAGATCTATAGAGGAAAATTTGTCATAAAAATTCTCATACCTCAAGGATGTAGAATTCTTACCTTTAAATACTTTAATAATAATATTTACGTAAGTAAATAGGTTATTTTAATTTTAGAAACCCAAGTAAGTTCAAAAATCACAAATTTCAGATCATATAAATAGCGTGATAGCCGGTTTGTCATACTCGCACTCGAGATAAATTCTTTAATTTTTACGATTAACCTTTTTTACTATAAAAAATAACGCTGAAAGCAGAAATTTCTTGATAAATAACAATTTTTTATGCATAGTTTTACAAGGAATTGTAAGTGAAAGAATTTCGAATTAATTTAAAACTTGAAAATTTCCTAACAGCCAATAGGAATCCAGTATTTATGTTCTAATTTGTTGCTTACGGTGTAGGCGTCATTGTACGTCTTAAAGTAGTACGGAATAGTTGTGCTACGATAAAGATCTTAACCGCGATTTTTCAAAGAGTTTTGCGATTAATGTGTCGAGTTTTTAGATAAGGTTCTGTGTTTCGTTGCGTTTGTAACACGATCAATGCCGTTAAATCTGTCGAACGAAATAAAGTAATTTTTTTTGAGTGAAACTGAACAGTTGAAGTGAATGACAACTGGCAGTTGGCAGCGGCTTCGCACACCGGAAACGGAGGACCAAAGCCTAAGGTAAGTTGAAGTAAGATTACGATTGATTAGATGCCAATTTATTATAACACCAATCGACATAATTCGAAAATCACCGGAAACGGAAGACCAAAGCCTAAGGTAAGTTGAAGTAAGATTACGATTGATTAGATGCCAATTTATTATAACACCAATCGACCTAATTCGTTATTCAGACGAAATCTGGATGCGTTATTTTTGATAAATGTTGGTAAAAAAGTATGAGATCGATCGAAAAGTTACGAAACCTAGTGAACTTTAATCTCACTTTCAAAGCGTTGCATCAACAATAACGGGTTTCTTCGAGGGAATAGTCAACTACCTACTAGTTTACATAACTGATATTCATTAAGTACATTTTTGTTAAAATAAAGATCAAGTTACTTTAATCTAATAAGGAGCTGCATTAATGAAATATCTGATCGGACGTTAGGTTGAACCACGGAGTCCTGGGAGAATTCTATTCCTAGACACTCATGCCTAATTTCATAAAAATTAAGAACTATCAAGCGAAAGAAAGGCTACAATCGCGTAAATTTAATTACGTCAAAGTTTCCTCAACAATTAATGTACGAGAAATTCGGTGGTGATAATAAGGAATTAAAATGAAAATATGACGTCATATTTATATTTATAATATCTTAGTACTTGAAAGTTTTTAGATTGAGAATTCAAATTTACAACTGATTTAGGATTTTTATATTCACAATTACTGGAGATTCTTTTACTTATATTAATTCATATTTGATTTGCAAAATTTAATTGTGCTAGAATGTCAAACATATCGGAGAATATTAGTATTTCATAAAATCATCAAGTATCTAATAATGAGGAAGGATTTTCCTGAGCGAGGAAAATACATTTTTTCATTTGCAGTAGAATTTCCTAATTAGAAGCTCATTAAATATTGTGGCAATGAATGTTACAGAATAGGAAATGCTTTAATAATTAATTTTTCACTGATAGAAAACCACAAGAGTCATTATAATTCATTTAGATTTAGTTTCTGTTGAAATACCTCCATCATGTGCTTGACATCCACGGAAATTTCCATCTCGTTTTTAAGAGCTAGAATGGGTTGAATATCGTCAGATACAATTAAATGTTATGGAGTATTGTATGTTGAACTCGTTTTCGAAAAGCGAACTCAAAAACTGATATTTTTATTGGAGGAGCAAACAATGGCAGCGCTCCAGCAAAATCAATTAAATGGAGTACGCTGCAATATCATTTTCAAAGTTCCACGTCATTACAAGAGCAAAATAACCAAAACAAAACGGGGTCTCATCCCGGAAAATGATAAAAATAGTTCTTTTAGAGAGAAAACGCAATTAACCGCACGCGTTCTATTCCAAATAATACTTCGTTGTTAATTTTATTCAGTCGAAGCGTCGGATGCAATGAGGAATCGTTAAATATGATACTTTAGCTTTTAGTGAAAATTGAAGTTATCTCCACAGAAATAAAAATCGTATTAGTGATTAACACAACTCAGCGCTTAAATTTGAAAGGGTAAATGCTTCTCTTTTTAAGCTGTTGAGAAGAAATTCTTGCTCAAAGATTCTTCCAATTTTCTTTTCTATTGTAAACCTAATTTTGAGGATTCAAATTAGAATTTGAAAAACATTCAATGAAATATTATAGTAAAATAGGCGATTATTTTGTTTGTTAGTATATAGGTATATCCAGTAATTGTGAAAAGATTAATTTCTATAGACAGGAGGTTTATAGTTATGCTGAGTGCTCCATCCAAATGCGGACCTCAATAGTGTAGGCAGTGCTACTAAATTCTCAATATCAATTTTTCTGGTTTTACTCTTCAAGAAATCATTTTATTTGCTGGTTAATTCCTCATAATACGATTATAGAATATATTACATTACTAATACTATTACATAATGTAAAAAAGTCTATCCATCATTCATTGTAATTTATAGAAATACTAACTATTTTATTATATAGCTCTTTCGTTTATTATCGCCATTGTGAACCGACTGAGATTTCTATGGGATATATATTCGTGTATTTTAAGAAAAAATTCATAATTCCTAGTGAGAGGTCTCTCTGACCTTTGAGCTTAGAGCCCCAAATAGCTGAAATCCGTCCCTGTCTATATAGTATGTTTTCTAAAAGATGGTTTACGAATCTAATACATTTTCATAGAATATGCAAACACAGGGAACACTTTGAAGAATATACAGTACAGAGCAGTACAAATATAGAGACAGTTCTTATCTCTATTTATACATGATACAATTGTTAGGTTTATAGTAAATTTAGAACAAATTCCACTGTAAACCCACAAGCCCACAGTCAGTTTGACTGATAGCAGCTAAAAGTATTGGCAAATTCGGTAGAAAAATAAATAATTCTTTTCCTCTCAGAAAAAGTAGTAACTTCATTCTTAAGAGTAAGCGCTGGGTAGGTGTGGGACTTTTTATGGAAATTATCCTTCGCCAGTGTGTACATACTTTCCGATATCAAACTTGAGCACTTTTTTCGTGAAAAACCAAACGGCAAAATCAGCAAAATTCTGAAATGCTACTCTAAGGTGAGAGAAATACTAGAAACAGCTTCTGTTTATGAGAACGCAAAGTTAAGCCATTTTTATCAATCGCGATCGGAAAAAAATTAAATCGGGGGGGCAATTCAATCACATCAAGTGATTAAGGAGGGAAATAGACCTCCCACTAAGTGACCTGTACCTTAATCTTCCCTGTAATTCCCCATTGTTTCGGCTATCCGGAAAGATCACCTTCGTTACGATTCCAGATTAATATTTAAAGAGATTCCAGACAGGACATTAGCTTTAGCAGCGCATGCTTCTCTCGACCTCGAGAAGCGAAGAGTGTGTGGGTGAGGCAGAAAAGAGAGCTAACAAAGTATTCCGTAGTCTGGCACGTGATAAGGAATCTAGCGGCGTGCTTCCCTACTAATGGGTTGCCTCAGCTGCAGTCATTTAACTATCCAAGAAGAAAGAATTATGCCCCCGTCTCAGCGGAAGCGCATAGCACTACAAAGGTGATTTAAAAGGGAAGCTTTAATGCACATATTGCACGTCTCGGAAGGATCCTTGAGTCAACAAAAGTCAGACTGTAAGTAGGAGAAAAATCAAATATTCAGAGGAAATCGTAATTAACTCGACAAGTCTAGTCCCTTAAGCTGTCGACCATTTGCGCCAACATTTGCATAAACGTCTCCGTTTGCGTTTTCCCGCCGAGTACTTTAAAATACTTCGCATAAGGTTCTTTACATCGCCATCCTTTTAACGTTTTCTTAAAACGAATTCAATATTGTTAGGCGTGACTTCGTGGAAAGCCATGATGCAAATGAAAGTGAACACTTAGTACTTTTCCACACAAATTTATTCAATTGCGACCGGTTTCGTAAAGTAACTTACATCTTCTGGCNTTAACCGCGATTTTTCAAAGAGTTTTGCGATTAATGTGTCGAGTTTTTAGATAAGGTTCTGTGTTTCGTTGCGTTTGTAACACGATCAATGCCGTTAAATCTGTCGAACGAAATAAAGTAATTTTTTTTGAGTGAAACTGAACAGTTGAAGTGAATGACAACTGGCAGTTGGCAGCGGCTTCGCACACCGGAAACGGAGGACCAAAGCCTAAGGTAAGTTGAAGTAAGATTACGATTGATTAGATGCCAATTTATTATAACACCAATCGACATAATTCGAAAATCACCGGAAACGGAAGACCAAAGCCTAAGGTAAGTTGAAGTAAGATTACGATTGATTAGATGCCAATTTATTATAACACCAATCGACCTAATTCGTTATTCAGACGAAATCTGGATGCGTTATTTTTGATAAATGTTGGTAAAAAAGTATGAGATCGATCGAAAAGTTACGAAACCTAGTGAACTTTAATCTCACTTTCAAAGCGTTGCATCAACAATAACGGGTTTCTTCGAGGGAATAGTCAACTACCTACTAGTTTACATAACTGATATTCATTAAGTACATTTTTGTTAAAATAAAGATCAAGTTACTTTAATCTAATAAGGAGCTGCATTAATGAAATATCTGATCGGACGTTAGGTTGAACCACGGAGTCCTGGGAGAATTCTATTCCTAGACACTCATGCCTAATTTCATAAAAATTAAGAACTATCAAGCGAAAGAAAGGCTACAATCGCGTAAATTTAATTACGTCAAAGTTTCCTCAACAATTAATGTACGAGAAATTCGGTGGTGATAATAAGGAATTAAAATGAAAATATGATCTTCAGATTATCATTAATAATTCATTTCGGATTTATATTTTATTATTTGCTCGATTTTCTGCCGATCTTTACACGGAAAGCTTTGAGATCGAGTCGTCGACCAAGCTTGGAAATATTATTCTCTTCTAGAGGGTGTTTATGTGAAATACTGAGAAATTGTTACAAGTCTCAGGAGAGTTTCTCGCTCAAAAAATAGGCTAAAATCGATAAAAGCTCGCCATAATCCATAAATAATTTTTTTCAGTGTGGGACTTGAAACTTCGTATATTTATTGAGAAAATATTGAAATTTGTGTTTTCGTAATTTGTTTTTCGTTATTTCTGCAAGTTAAAAAGCTACTGAGTGTCTAACCTGGCCAATTTTCACAAAAAAGGACAGTCTCGGATATTTGAAGAAAATCGTGTGGCTCCGAAACACTTTTTCGTAATCTAAGAGTCTCATCGGAAGAGGCAATAATTATTTCATTATAAATAGTATGCTACCTCATATGTGGTTATTAACATCTATTATATTCTCCTTTTGATTCATTTTGTTTGAAAGTTTGAAGATCAAGGAGAAGTTTTCGATAGAAGTAGTGTACGTTGCTTCAAGAACGTGCGTATTCCTGAAAGCGATTGCTTAAGATTTAAAGAGGATTTTAAATAAAATATGGAGTACAGATTTAGTTTAATCAATATTTGAAGAGTTCAACGCAATTAATTGCAATTAAAATTCCATTATAACTTAAACTCAACAATGGAAAAGTAAAGGCGAAAAAGGCCCTAAAATTTAACCACATATTCTCTGAATTTAATGATATAAATCCGCAAACTCATGCCTCTTTCTTTCTCTATACTACCGAGAAAAACTTTGGTAGATGAAAAATCTGAGGAATCGCATACGAAGTATTTCTTTACAGTCGATACACTAATTAGACAAAGCGTTTTCCTCCTTATGAGAAGATACTAAATTACAAGCCGTAGCAAACATGGGCGAAACTAGATATCCGAACTAAACCGTCAATGAGCCTAGCGTTAATGTGTATTCAAAGGGGTCTGATACCGCGATCACCGCAGTACTTCCTGTTTCAATTAACTTTATATACCTTATGAAGCGATCAATAGCAGATCTGCGGAGGCTCTCGAGATTCAAAGGCTAGCAAAAAAGAACAGCGCGCTTGGAACAGTTGCCTGGAAACCACAGAAATCGGAACGTGGCTCGGTTGGAGCACCGCGGAAGTCAACCACAGTGAATTTTTGGCTTCAGTTTCGCGCTCAAGGTATCCTACTCAAGGAAGATACTCTACACCGTAGGAAGTGCTGTAGAGTAGCCATCTACGGGTGCATTTATAAGCTTGTCAATAGTTTCCTTGCGCTCCGATAGCGCGTACAACTACTCTAAAAGTTCTGAGAGAGCGGAAGGTCTCGATTTAAAGGCTGGTAAAGGATAGTTAAGAGAGTAAAAAAGAATCAGCTACCCTTACTCCTAAACTAAAACTCAAATAGAGTTTGATAGAGCTAAATACATAGGCTAAATCATGAATTTTAAGAAAAATCTTACGATATTAATATCGCTTTATAAAGTTACCAAATTGTATTACTAATCCTATGTTGTGCAGCTTAATCTAAGAGATCTAAATGTCGTCAGATATCAGAGATCTAATGCATACGCACTTCAAAAGCTTCCTAAATACTTCCGCACAGTGCGTAAGAACGTATTTCTCTGTGTTTCTGTTAGTATCCAGCATATTCTGACATGATGTTGTTCCTCAAGACAGCAAAAGTGAATGCGTCATTTTTTAAGTCATCATACGAGTAATTGCGATTATTACGCCAGTTTTAATTGCATTTCTTTCTCTATTATATTTTTACGGTTCGTTGTGCTTATCGATCAAGGAATCTGTTAAATGCACAGAGTTACAATTCTGTTCACCGAAACCAAGGATAATGAGAAAATAGTTTACAAAATTCTTTGACCTGGTCATTAAAATTATCAAAGCATTGATCTTTAGATACATAGAATAATAATAAAGCAAATTAACACGAAACAAATTATTTAAAACCATTGGTTCTGAAACCGCACTAGTTAAATCTCACAAGAGTTGAAGGGGATAAAATAACTAAGGAACACATTAATTATGAGTAGGCATACAGATAATATAATGGTAAACTTTATCGAAGCTAGGAACAAGATTAAATGGGATAAATAATCTTAACTTTAATTTTATCATCAGATAATCGATTGGTCAATTATGTTGTCCAATCTAATTTGCCGGAAGGACGGAGAAGAAATTTTATCAGCAACAAGGTTTAGCTCTTAAATTACGTAACCCCCTCATTTGTTAAGATATTCTTACTCAAAAGTATTTAGTAATTTTTTAGAGCCAATTTACTTTACAATTGTTTACGCCAACCGGTACACATAAATATAATACCTAAATATTTTAAAGGAAATACGTGCGAGCAGATCCAAAAGCTATATAGTGCGCTAGTCGAGTAAAATGTTAGCTGAAAGAAGAATAATAAGATTGTTATTCACGTTAATGGGATATTGTTGAAAGTGTTCAATGAATTACTCATGTTTTAACTAATTTTACGCATTTCTGAGACGGAAATTTATATATACGTATGTATTTGGGTAGGTTTACGGGTAAGATTTCACATGATGATGACATCAGGCCAAATTCTGTCCCGAGGCACAACGTTGGCTTGAAGTATATCTTTTTGTTTAAGTGACTGCTTACATTTGTGCTGACTGGAAAGATTTCCAAATGGAAGCAAACATTTTCGTACGTAGTAGTAGCATGAGAAAAGGCAAAGTTAGCACCCTCACCCCCTTACCATTTCATATATTTCCGACAGAACATCAATTAGGAAAGTGAAGAAACCTTAGGACGAGTTTTAGTCACGTCATTATATTTCCTCAATCATTTCTTCCCTCTCCTTAACTCTTTCTTCCCTATTAATCAACTCGCCACGAATTGCCAATTTAATACCTCTACCTTGATCCTTGAAACATTTTTGTTTTAAAAATAAAATATTGATCCGAATATATAAATTATGAGTAGAATTATTCTAAAACATCAATGAAAGGCGACCTAGTACGTATGCCGTTGAATTGCAGCAAAAGCGCGAATGCATTTACTATAAATATCACTGATAGACTTCCATTTCATTCGAATTCGCAAGGAAAAATGATTCCTATAGAGCATAAAAACGCTGATGCAAGGAGTAAGTTTTTCTTCCCGCTTTGATACCCCTTCCGTGTCCTGGAAACATTCTCTCGAATCCTCAGTGTAAGAGGGTTTCTGCCGTTAAAGAGTGAGATTGTATGGCCCACTCAGCGGCGATAAAAGAGTTTACGCCACTTGCAAATCTTCTAGAAAGAGGTTAATTTCATCCAACTTCCTTACACACAGCTCGCCATTTAAGTGCGTCGTAAAAAAGTATACAGCGCAGCAATGCCACGCCTACGTGTGCACTTTCTTGTCATTCTCATCGTCTCCCCTTCCTTCTGAGATGTGCACACGTAATTTAATTCCCTTATTTCAAATTCCATTATGAGTTTCGAGCCATCAAAACTCCTGAGGCATTCTACTTAGAGTTGGGAAGTTCATTGGTTTGAGGAACAAGTAACTCGAAAACTAAAAGATTCAATGGTTGAATTTTACAAAATGTTTTCAGGAATATTTACCGTTACGTCAGTGCTTACTCAGGACGATAACTGCTATTGTTTTGCCGGATCAATTTTCATTCCAAATCAGGGATGTCTACCCCGCGACCCATGGGTCATATCCAGGCCATCAACTATTCCATGCGGTCAAACGTGTTCTGCACAGATATATTCAATCCTGAATCAATTCTGGCAATATCTGGTGGTACTTCTCCATGATTAGTAAATAAAAACACAATCTGACTCCGTCCACAGGAAATATATTCATATATATTATCAAATATATTTTCTGTGGACGGAGTCAGATTGTGTTTTTATTTAGTAATATATTCAATCTAATTCTATACTCGATGCTTGATAACGACGTTAATAAAACTACATTTAAATCTAAAACTACCCTAAATTATGAAATATTAGACTCGTTCTGAATATAATTGTAGATATATAATACATATGAAGGAACGATTTTTTAACTATGGAAAGCTAGATTAATATTAGCTAAACGTATGTAAGGAAGTTTCTTCGGAAGTACCTGTACTCTTAACAGTAGATCGTAATTTGGAGGTTATTTGATGATCTTACTGAATTATATATGTAAGTGAGCCAAGTCTTGCTTAGAGCTCTTGCGATGCATTGGAAGGAAAACTTTGGAGGTTCTCGTTCTAGATGATCTTCATGAAAAATTACTATCCCCTGAGCGACCATTTTTATCAGATTGTGATTAAAATTAACATCAGAAGCTGCCAGTACCCACAAAAATTTGTAATGACAGTATTGAGGGAAAGATGAATTTCATGTTCAGTATTCATGCGAACATTCCGGAAAAAGGAAAAAATTAAATTAACAAAGCGACCAAAGTTTTCCCCTAAATTAATTTTCGGGTCTGTTACTCGAAGTATGTACATTAGCGAATCCATAAATCTATCATAAACAGAGCGAAGCCGCCTATTTAACGATATGCCTTGGATTCAAATTCAATAAAAATCAAAATAGTAGTTTCATAGAATAACCTGATTTTCTTGAAAAGTGCTTTCAAGGTTCACTTCGTCCATAACGTGCACGAAAATAGTCTTACAGGACCGGGACTCGAACCCGGGTCTTTCACTCTCCTGGCGAATTTGGGAGACTTTGTAGGTAAGGAGAAAACGTCATGGAGAAATATTCTGGCATTACTAAATTGCCAGAGCATTTGCCCGGATAGCGTTAGATCCCGGGCCTGCTAGATTTTTCATGTCTGTTTTTCCTCGGGAACTATTTCTAGCCGTACGAAGTTTCTTGCAATAACTTTCTCATACTTATCCTCGTGAAACTTTCTGAGATAGAGATGATAGTTTCTTTGACATTTTTTTGTTAATCTTTCGACATCCTTCACCATGTCTATAAACTACTTCATCTTCTCTCTTCTTTTCTGATAATTCAAATTCCTTTCCTCCAAACAGACAATTTTCCAGAGAAAAACACCGCGGGAAATTCCTCCGCGCAATTCTTAGCCCCCGCTTCAACTAAGACGTTACAAAACACCCTCCTGGTAACGCGACAGCCCAAATCGAGGCGCGAATTGAGACAGTTGGGAAACCGAAATAGCGACTGGAGAAGGAGAAAAAAAAGACTGTCGGTTCGCAGGAGACGTCGGATGGCAAGCGAGAATCGAAATAAAATAAAAGCGGCGGAAAAGGAAGGCGATGGGAAAGAGTGAGGGGAAAAACGTTTTCGAGAGAAGAGAGACGGGCGGAGGGCCGATGTTCTGTTTTTGGGAAGCGTGAAAAAGGAGGGAATTGAGAGATTGGATTTAGAAGGAGTGTGGCCGTGAAGGACGGAAGGAGAAAAAGGAGACGAGAAAGGGGAATGTGCGTGGGTGACTGTGGCAGGCCTTTCTATGAATATTTCAGATGGAAGAACACTCATCTAACCAGGCGCTGCTGGTGGGGAGAGTGATGTATGGTGGGAGGCAGATTATGGGCGAGGGGTGACTGACTGAGCCTATTAATAAATGACCCGCTTGAAATGGTTGCTCGGTACCACTTAACTTCCACACCGCCCGCAATCCTTCCTCTCTCTATCTATGGGCTTTCCTTGCGTCTCATTCTGCCTCTCTCATTTGCGCACTCGAATTTCTTTTTGCATTTGCTAATATTCGCCAATTCCATTTAATCCCTCACTTTTCTCCAGCGCGCGATGACTTTTAGAAATTTGCGACGCTTATTATTTTCGCATTTTCGGTTGAAATTTCTGCGAGTTTAGATTCTGTTTTCTCTGTTATCCTATTTAACCCACCACCAGGACATTATGCTTGGTCACGTCTAATAATTTCATTTTTGCAATGGGGAAAGGAAAGTCGGAGTATCTGTAACTAATCATTGCCAAGAATAACCGTTGATTACAAACATACGTTCATCGTCGTTTAAGCGGAAAAATTAGGCATGAGGTTGTAGTGTACGTAATGATTATTTTTAATCATAGATCTATAAATACACATGTAATTAGTACATTTTTGAAGTGATTACATGGTAATACTGATAATTTATAGGCTGCAAGACCACATGACTATTATCATAATTGTATTTGTGTGGTTCCAAATGTACTTGGATGTCATAGAAATTTGTTCCATGCGACCACCAATGCGTTCGGCTTCTAGAGGGTCACTGCCTATAACTGTTTCCCTTCACAGATGATTAAGCTTTTCCTCATAGGAAATCACAGCAAAAACTATACATCACGCCTATATGCTTGGCCTTCAACGGAAATAAATAGAGACGTACCCGGTTCGAATCCAGTTCTCTAAAATCCTGTAGGGTTGCTTATTAATTTCACTTCAAAGTCAGGGCAAAAACTTCACCATCGTGGCCTTTTAGTTCAAAGTTGGAGCATTAATCCGGCAAATAGAAGAACTACGCTCAAGTTTTAGATAACTAGGTCCTTTTCCTTCCCATTTTAAAACTGTTCTTATGCCTTTCTGAAACTTGTCATGAAATATATCTGCGAGTGTCCATACGAGAATGTTCTCAAATTCACCAACACAGGGTGTTGGTGAATTTGACAGTTATTTAACGAGGGAAACGGTACAAATCGTTTCTTTATAGTACATTCTTCGTTCAAAGAAAATGAGTTTATCGTTAAACAAAGCCCCAGTAAGGGAGTGTACAAGGAAAAGCCTTCAAAGATCAAATGTTTAACTTAGGGAATTGGAACCCTACATTAACTTAATGTATGTCAATGCAGGTATATCAACGAAATATTCAATGTACAAACAAGTGATTAACGTGATATAGTGAATAATATTTTCCATAAAACATTATGGTAAAATGAAAATTATGGGGTGATTTTAATAGTGATGTCGTCGGTTCGTAAAAAATCACCTTAATGCAAATAAAACCGGAGCACTAAGACTGGAAAATTAGACTGGAAAGTTAATTTAACCTAAAAAGGTTAATTTAGGTACATTTTTACAAGGTAAATTTTTCGCGATACCTGGCTGAAATAAACGAAACTACAAAGGGACTCCTAAAAGAAAATAAACGCGGAATATGCTTACCTGAGTAAGGGTAATTTGAAATATTATGTATTATTTTAATTGCATGCGTTAATTATTAATGAAGAAAGTATGCTTCCATGGAAAATAAAACAGTAAAGAGTGATAGATGAATAATGTATTACGTTTAGAGTTCAATTTGAAAAACATAACTTCTGACAGATGTTAAGCTTGGCTTTAAAGCTCCCTATCAAGCTAAGAAATTATTAATTTTCCCTTCACAATATACACAAACCCTATTATTCACAATAAATTAATTTCACATTTTTATGAGAAACTATTTAAAAGCACGCGCGATTATTATTCAAATATCCGTTAGTCGCAGCTAAAATTAGTTAATTTTTGAACGGCTATATCCATTTACCGTCTAGAATTAATTTTTCGTAAAATATCATTAATAAAAGAGATCGCTTCCTTTTCCTTGGTAGCATTTTTCACACTTCCACCTTCCGTTTTAATTCTAAACTTCCATTAGCAGTTCTCCTCTGTCACTCTTCGTCCGATTTTTAAATACAGAAATCGCACATCTCTGTTCCTCACGCATTCTCTTCTTTTCCTCTTTGCTCCTTTCCATCTCTTTTCAATTTCATTTCGTTCAATTTCCAGTTCTATTTTTACATTTTTGCGGACACCGCTACATAATATCATTCCTGTCATCTCGCTTTCCAACTCCTCTACAATTTCATTTCCTAAACAGACAAAGAACTTCAAGCTCTCTCACATTTTAATTCAGCTTTCCCCCGAGCGTGTCATTCATTACCTTATATTTTGCGTCAGCACTTTCAAGGGGGCTCACCTATCAACAAAATAATTAGATACATTTATTTTTAATTTTCCGGTGCGGGATCATATCAACGTTTCAACATCACTGCCTCCCGTTGAAAATTTCACTGTCGTTATGTCAAAGAAAGCTAAACTCCCTTCGATTTTATTAATTGATGCTTCAAAAGGAAATGAAGTGGTATCTCGTTTCAGCTAATGATTATTAAGGAATTTATGGAAGCTGATGTCAACCATTCTGAAACGAAATTTCCTTCGAAACATTTACAAAACGGGTATCTAATTCCTTTAGCGTAATTAAGCTAATCCTTTGCGCGTTAGCTTTGCGTATAAAAAACGATGAAAGACTATTTAAAATTGTTAGAGATGATATATCTGTCTCATAATAGACTTAGGAAATGCCATAGTTGATCCGGTAAAAAAAGAAATCAACCAAGAACTTTGTTACTTTATTCTCATGGTGTAACATTAGAACTTTATGAAGTTATTTAAGTATTAGAAATTAGTTATCTATTCGTTCGCCAGATTTAGATAACCAATTACCAGAAACTGATAAAAAATTGGTAAGAATGAAACACACTATGTAAAATTTCCACAAGAATATATTTGAAAGCCGACCGGTTTCGACTACTTAATAGTCATCATCAGGTGATGTAGTCGAAACCGGTCGACTTTCAAATATATTCTCGTGGAAATTTTACAAAGTGTGTTTCATTCTTACCGATTATGGAATTCCACATAGTGACGGCTGCAAGCATTGATCATATGATAAACAAATGTAGGCAAATCAAAATTTCTGAGTTAACAACTTACTGTTAGCAACCAATATATATATTTTTATTCGTTGCGTTTTTCATTACATGAGAATGATTTCTGAAAAAGTAGTTTAATAGAACAACGTCTCGTGTGCGGACGAAACATACATATTCACCAATTCGCCTTTTAGCCTCTAACTATAGCCACGTATTAAACTATCGAACTGCTCCTAATAGCCAAGTGAAACATACAGGAACGACTCTTGAGATTATGACTATCTATTAGTGTTTAGCGATTGTAGTTTACCTATGGAAAATTGAATTCTTTCTTCCCTACGAAAATAATTGAATTATTTAAGAGCTACGTTTGACTTAAACCAACGTTTTTTTAATAAAATGTTATTTTAACAACGATAAAATAAATCGGTATATGTGCGACTATCTTTTATATTAGAAACGTTTCACAGAACTTGACTGCGAGTTTGAAGAGATCATGGCAAACATGGCCCCTATGTCTACAAAGTGAGAGGAGAGAATGAAATGGCCACTTCCACTTTTCTATGGCCACATTTTCTATCTAACTTCACGTAATAAGTTAAAATTTCTTGGGTCAGAGCAGGAGAAGTACGCAAACTTAACTATATCTAATTATGCAATCTACTAACCACCTTTAAGTCTATGGCAGAGATCCTTCCGTATTTTGAGCAGTTTCTCTAGCCCGTCATGTCAATAACGAAATGAAACTTTTGAAAACGAACTTTTGAATTCACCACTGAGTAGATGAATTTGATCTTTAAAAGCAAGTAATTCAAAAGCGAGTCATTTTTGACAATTCTTAGACAAATGGAGAATATAGTAATGATTACCAAAGATGTAAGAGGCTAACACGACAGGGACTCTAACTAAGGCAACCGAGTATCCCGAATAAAGGAGTGAGACTGTTTGGATACTCAGTTGCCTCAGTTGGTGGATACCTTTTAGTTAGAGTCACTTCTCGTTCGGCCAACCCGGAAAACGCAGTGAGACTGCTCGGCGAAATGACTGAACGAATTAAGCATCTTCTCTGTAAGTGAATCTCTCTCTGTGGGTTCGAGTCCCAGTTTTGTCTCTTTCTTAGCCGTTTATACATTGGATTTCTCTGGGCGCGCATACGCAAAGCTTACATATATCTCTTAACGCTGCATTAATACATGAAACTACATGGGCGATTTTCTAAAATTAAATTTGTTACCGGCTTATATAAAATTGGACGACATATGCCGACTTGTAAACATGTTTTATTTATTAATTGTTTTACTTGCGGAATTTCTTGTAAACATCATTATAGAAATATTTTATTTTCATTCTCATTTGTACTTTTATTCTTATTTTTATCCGACTCGTTACTTTTTTATTAAAACACAAATTAGTGGGATTTCCTGTTTGTGTTATATAGATAAATAAATAATGAAGATTTCTGTCGAAAATCTCACAATCACGAGGGTAAAGTAAATTTTTTTGGACTTAAAAATTATGGAACTGCATTACTCTTTCTATTTTCCGTACTTTGCTGTTCGTAACCTCCTATTTTCGATATGTTTCCTCCTACTTTTTCCCCCTTCTCAGTCATTACGTTCCATGGCTCCGTCACATTCAGTCTTCCACTTCATCAATCAATTCTTCCAGCCTTCAAAGATTTCATCTCCTTTCTCTTCCCCACACCTCTGTCTTAATCCCCCTTCGCTTAGTATTTAGTTTTGTTCTCTTTCGCCTTTCTCACATTTCCACCGGCAATCCGTCCGCCGCGATTCCGTGAGTTCGGTCTCCCGCTTTACCCTTCCCTGCTCTCCGCTCCGCTTGCGTCATTATAATATTAATCTCTCGCTTAACGCTACGCTACAGTCTAATTACGATCCCACTGAATGTTTCACGATTCTCATGCGGGAGGAAACGGAAGGGGGGGGGAGGGGGAGGGGCGTGGAGGTTAAAGTGGCCACGAAATATGGCATAAAGGGTTGATGTAGTTACAGCGCGGGGCAGGTTGGAGGGAATGAGTTTAGGACTGGAGGATGAGCGACGAGAGGAATGTATGTGCATATGAACGGAGTTTTCGCGTAAATTAATAATTTGATAAAGTTGGGGGCATTCGGGTGTGTCATACATTTCTAAAAGTGCGATGTAATACTGTGGGCGTTCGTTTAAAGAATGGAGTGCGTGCAGATCGGAAAAGGCACACTCTCGCGAAAGAACTTTATGTTTGGACTACGGACGAATTTCCAGACAAAGCTATCTTTAAAACTAATACGTTTTCGTCTTTGCTGGAAGAAATTGATACACTTAAGAATATTTTCGATACACATAATCTACACTTAGATATCCTCAAATAAATACCCTGAAAGCCGCCTTTTGGAGTGTGGCAGGGGGTGTAAACAGCAAGCATTCGAGCTTCCTCTTTAACTCATCGATGTTACGTATCGCTCGCGGGAAGAATGAGTCCCTAAAACGACTTGTACTCTTATTTTGCTCTCATTGTCGGGTCGGCGGAAGTATCAGGGAGGATAATACCGATTACGTCTTCCGCAAATGTACGTACCTTATCTAAATTTATCAAGCAATCGCAGCCTAGCTTCTAATCCCCTTTCTTTCAAGGATTCCAACCTGCGTCTGAGAGCATTTGCGCAACCTTCTTCTTATCGTAGCGTTATATAACAGATGGTATCGCCTTCAATGCACTTTATCGAGTTCGCAGATGCACATTTAATCCGCTGGATCCCGTACACTCGCCGCTCATTCTAGATTGGGCCTGAACAAGGTGAAGTAACATCGCTCTTTATCCCTTTCACCGTATTTACTCAGAATGCGTTTTATAAAAACGAGCTTTTTAGTTGCTTTACCACAAAAGGACGCTATGAATAAAATTACAAATACTCTTTTCCACAGATGTATTTAAAAAAAAACACGACCGGTTACGGCGCAGATCGGCCATCCTCAGGTGATGATGACCAGTCCCGTTTTTTAAAAATACATCTGTGGAAATAATATTTGTAATTTTATTCATACCTTCCTTTTCATATGGATTTCCACAACATAGAGCCTGCCACAATCGATTTACCACAAAAATTTCGGATGTGCTTCATTTTAATTAATTTGTTAGAGTGATTCCGAGATATTCAACTGAGCCGACTTCATTTATATTCATTCATACTAACATTGCACGGGTAGTCGCAGTTGTTTCCTTTCGAATTTGTTAACTACAGAGTTTACTTAAACTAAGATTCAGTTGCCATTTTGTTACCGAACCACATTTGGACGTGAACTAAATCGTTTGATAATGAAATGCTATCTTCGTCGCTTGATATTTCTCCGAATATAGCGGAGAATTATATTCAGTATCAGTCATATTCACTACATACTGAGTCAACTAAAATGTATTAATATACCAATCATTAGTAGGGTTGGAGTAAAACGTGAGGATGGATTCTAGAAGTGAGATTCTATTTAAGGACAGACATTTTTGAGTGCACCATCTTCGAGGACATTTAAGATTAAGTACCCTTCGGTTATTTATATAGGTAATAGGTTTGCTGGATAGAAAAATAGCACATGATAAAATATCTCAACATTAACAGTTACAGAGGAGGAAAGGATTTCGACAGTAACTTACAGTCTGATATTATCGGGTAATTGAAGCTGAGAAAAATTATTCCGCGAATCACGAAAGAAAATATAATTCGTTAAAAACATTTAAGAAACATTTTACTAAATTGAATTCCTTCCTATGAGAGTTTATTTAAGGACGAGGGCAAGGTATGCTTTTTTGATATCATACCAAGGATGAACGCAAACTAAACGAATGATCCCAGAGTTTTGGAGATGAAACAGGTCCTTTTACTTTGCACGCGAAATCCCGTATGAGCTTGCCTGTTTTTTATGGAAATAAACTCTTTTGCTTTCTCAGAACTGTTTTACAGATCGACGGGACAACTTTTACCTTCCCTTGAGAAATTTTTCTTTGACGCGTGTAGTTTACATTAAAACCCTTAAGGATTTTATAAGAATTAATTTTCGATCGACTGAAGCAAATGCGAATTTTACGAATAAGTTCGACTGATAAAAAGGAGTAAACACTTCAAACTCCTTCTCCTTTTTAAGTTAAGGCAAATTCCATAACAAACTTTTATGGATTCATAATGTCGATGAAACTGATTGATTTATTGCTATTTAAACTTTCGAGTCAATACGAATCATTTGCAGCTTAATCGATATTAGGAAACGTCTGGCAAAAATTTACCTGAGTTCTAGAATTTAATACTAAAATGTGATTTTGTGATTTCAGCAATCAAAGACTAACTTAGAATAAAATTAACCGGTGGAAAATCAGATAAAATGTTTTATCATTAAATTTCTAAGCGAACATAAAGCGCGATTAAGCAAGTTTTAGTGGAACGAGTGGATGCGTAATTTCGACATGAAGAGCAAGGATTCGCAAAAAATTAGAGAGAGCCAATATTTAAAGTAAGTCAACTGAAATCGACTCTTTGAAATTGCAATGACGCATTTTGGGGATCATTTTTAAACAAACGGAAGAAAGAGCAAAGAAAAATAGAAGACTTGGAAATGCACACAGCATGTCCCCGTTGTGTTTGATTAATGTAGCAACTGTTGGTTTAAAATCATGAGAATGTTTTTCTTCGCATCGGAGAGTGGAATTTGCGCGGGTCTCAAAATTTACTCTGTTAAATGAAACGATGAGCGAAAAATAAACTGATTACAAGCGCTTTTGAATATGAAATTATAAGTCCAATCACGATGAACTCTGTAGCGAAAAATTTGCTTTAAAAATGTTTTGGCATATAAATGGAAAATATCATTATAATGGTATAACTTGCATTTTGATTTTGGCTCGCATTTGTTATACTATTGAGGATATCTTGTGTCAAAATGCTTAATTATGTTTAGAAGTTCCTTCAAAGAGTGAATTGAATTTGAACGTTTCATTTCTGTAGAAAATGGTACACCATTTGCGCTGTTCCATTAAAAATAACATAGTTAAAAATAGGAAAAGGATATTTCTGGCATGGCACAAATAAATGCCTTTACGAATTTTATTCTTTAGCAGGATAGTTGAACTTGAAATAAATATCGGGAATTCTCGACAATGACATTTAATTTAGGATTAAAAATGTTATGATAGTTTTCATCTCTAATCTGGAAGGAGAACGTTTTGCAGTGCAAAAATTGAACTATAACGTGATAAACTATAATGCGATAGCGGTTACTTCTTAGAGAATTTTCTCTTATTTCTCTTAATTCTAAATTGCGTTTTAATTGCATATTCGTATTCACTCTTAATTTACACTGTTCGGACTTCCATTGATTTCTCAACTGAGGAAAATTTACATTGATAAAGTATTAAATACTATCATATTAACTAAACTTTTAATCATGACAAGTGAGAAGTATATATGGCCTATGCTTCTCGTATAAGAAGAGGAATCGATGATTATCGAAAGATAAAAATACACGATACTAAAGAACTATATACAGAACGCTTATTAAGAAATCGAGCGTAGATTATTACGAATATAAAAACTATGAGTAGTTCTTATAAAATACCTCATTAAGACCGAAAAGAAGAGCTAGGAATAGAAAATGGACGAAAAGTGGCACAAAAGAGATGTGACGATCATTTAAACCAGTGGTGCGCACACTACATATACTTTCATTCGGACCGCAAGGCTTTATGACAGAGTAATGCTATCATTACTCGGAAATCTATTAATTCATGCGGCTTTACCTATCTTTACTCAACTGTAAGTAATGAGTCATAGATAGCTTAGAAATAATGGTGTTCAAAAATGAAGGAACCAGAAAACTATATTTTCTTGGAATGCGCAGGCGCTCTTGCTACCCGCCGATTCCAAAATAAATGTTACAGTACTACCGAGTAAAGAGTTTGGGCACCATCGATCTAAAGTTTTGATTTAAATACCTCTCGTGGAAAAAAACGAAATCACTCACCAAGCATTGAAGAAAACGGTACGGTTCGAGAATATAATCTTATCGCCTACCTGAAAAGAAAAACGTTAAAAATTAGTTATATTTTATCACCCATCTTTAAGTTATATGGTAGCAAGCTTGTACAAATTAAACAAATACCAATGAATGACTCCTACATCAAAGATAAAGGTTGATAAAAAATAACAGCATGTAAATCGAATATTCATTAGATTCTAATCTAATGAATATTCGATTAATGAAATTATATTTTCGGTCACATATTCGTAAAAATAATTTCAGCGTTATTACTACCAAAAGATATCCAATGTAGTCTTGGAATATTTGGAAGGTAGCATCAGTGCTACTGATGAGATGAATTTGAAGATCAAATAAGAAAAAAATCCTTTCCTTATACTACTGATGGGATGATTAATCGGAATCGGGAATTGGAATACCGGAGCTATTTTTGTGATTAGAATCGGTATCGGAGTTGTACATTTTTTGGGCTTAATTTTCAGTTGCAGTTCCATTTTCAGTTCAGTTCATTTTCCAATTTGGACCTAATATTTAGTTCAGTTTATTTGTGATTCTTTGGAATTTTTGTAACATAAAAACACGGACGCCTTACCAGAAGTATCACAAAGCGTGAAGTATGACTCATTTGTTTTTAAGAGTGATAACGATAGAGACTTTAATTTCAGTTTAGCTAAGTACGTAACACACTGAATAAAAAAAAGAGAAAAGAAACAAGTGATATAAATGGGAAGAAAATTCCTACGAGAGCACAAGATAAAGAGGGCAACGAAAGAAAAAAAATTACATTGATTGAAAACTATAATAAATGATGGAAATCCCTTTCGCTGGAGTAATTCTTGCAAGAGATGTATTTCCCACCATGGTGATTCTAGGTAGGAAATACATATATATCAGCACCCCTCTCTCTGATTAAAGCAAACGATTTTTTGTATTTGAGATAGCCTTTAGCAACCCAGAAGAAATCTGATGAAAGGCGAATCTGGAGAGATGATGTTTTCACATAGTAATTCAAGAACTATTGGACTTAAATATGAATAGCTTGGTATGTAAAAAAATAACCTTATCTTTATAATCGATATGATTTAGCCTTACTTGGAATGCTATAGATAAGAAATAAAAAAGTAGTTAGTAGCTTCCACACAGATTTTACTTGCGACCAGTTTCGACTCATCCGAGTCATCACTAGGTACATAGCTAGGAAATTTCCATATTTAGCACATAATTTCCATATTGACGAGTTCAGAAGTCGCTGACACAATCTATATGACCTACAGGCTGTCCAGTTTCCTTCCATTAAATTGCTGGTGGAGAACTCTCCCAGTGAAGGTACTATTGTGGCCGCCATCCAGGAGGTGGTGTGCAAATGCAGAATAGTTCCCAGCCGTTCCGCCACCTTCATCTTTATTCTGCGCCCACTTTGAGCTAAATAACAAACGCCACAATCGTCACAAGATATCTGGTAAATCCCATATCGCTCTTTCTCTTCCACTTCGTGTTCACTGGAAGCAATGACCTCCTACGGGTGTACAACCCCGCTTTCAGGTGGGCAGGTCGGAGATTTTGCAGGTGGTACGATATGTTTCCCAGGAAAGGAAGTTTTATCCACCTATGAGCAGATTCCTCTATCGGTAAAAGTGGAGGGAAAAATTTGGAGGTAGCAATTCTTCTTAATTTCTTAGATAACATATTGTCTATAAATACTAATAAAATAATAAACATATTTAATCTTGCGTATTTATTATTTTAATTAATATTTTATAGATAGATATGCTTTGTTTATTAAAGTTTCATTTTCCAAACCAAATAATGAATTTTAACCATTAAAGGAAACTGGAATGGTACTTGAATCAGAAGTTAAGAGAAGTATCGAGGATTTTATTGGAATCGGTCAAAGATTGGAAATCTTCCAATCACTATTTCATGCATCAGTCGATAGGTCGATGACATATTTCCACTGGGCGATTTCCAGTTAATTGAGCTATCGTGAACTTTAAAAAGAACTCACAAAAGATCTTCCATTCGGAAAATAAAGCATTTTTACATATTTGAAAGTAGGAAATCGAGATCTAATTTTGGCGTAATTGAAAAGTATCTCTATACGCCTCTAGAATGACGTGCAAGTCATTTGAAATGCGCATAAAAATAAGACGGCTCTTAGCGAAATGTCACCAGAAAGATCCGAACGATGGAGAACACATGAATTACCAAGAGCCCAAGTTGCTAAAGGGAAAAATTCCCCGGAACGAGGGATAAGAGATGGAGCCAATAATGGAATGGTCATGTCAGATTCATGGGCCAACAACGGCCAAATCGCCCCTTCCACTTCATCCAAACAACCCCTGCCGATTCCTCTGGAATACGCCCACTTCCCCATCCTCCAACGCCCACCGTCCCAAAGTTTACCGAATGCTTCCAAAGTCTCAAAAACTTCATCTCCCCCAATCGATTCCCTTTTCATTGGAGTTTTATGTTTCGGCGGAAACTCCGTTTGTTTTGCAACACACATAAAAGACCTAACCTTATGCAAACAGCGGATAACAAACGATCATTTTCTTCGTCGAATCGGACGTAAAAAAGGGGGAATTTTCGTCGGGAAACAATACCCGCACAATCGGAATTTCATCGCGAATTTTATCGAAAAACGAGAGAAAAAACTGGGTGGGTAAAGCGCTGGAAAAAGGGCAAAGCGATCTTGGGAAGAGAAACGTGTAGAGGGCACGATTTCCCGAATAACTCCCGTTTCCGGCGCAAGATGGCAGGAGGGATTGGGTGGATGATGGAGTCGCCTCCGATGGAGACTTGATGAGTGCGTTTGCTTGTGAGTTCGTGCGGGACAAACTAACTGCGGAAGGGCCCGTGAATCCCCGACTGGTCCCAATGGGAGGGAAATGCGGACGAGAGAACACGACGAGAGTAGAAGTGGTAGAGGAAGGAAGGAGATGGGAAATAGGATGGACAGACTGTGTTCTGTCCGGCCGATTGATGGCTAATAATGGGGACGCGGAGAGCGAAGACAGCAGACGAGGGTTTCCTCCGAAAGAAATCAACCGTGAAAACAATCGAAAGTAAATGTGAATGGGAAGAGGGAACAGAGTGAGCATTGGGGCGCAAAATCGATTGCTGGTACCTGGCAGAATGTATTTTCCTCTATTCATTCACGGTTTTTAGAAAGAAATTTGTTCGAGGATTACACTATCCAAAAAAGAGACTATTTGTTGCTTTTGATTTGACTACCCGATATCTTTTTATGTATTGAAAGATAGAATTGTGTATTTGTTTTCTTAACTTCGGCTACGCCAACGCCAACCAAAAGAAAACTCGTTGGCCATGAATAATAGTGATGATATATTTGCGGTTAAAAACATTGTGGAGAAAAATTATAATACACATATAATCTATAAGGAACGCGGCTGTGATAAGACATTAGACTCCGAGAAAAGCTCCAAAAAGCCTGTTCCAACTACGTTACCATATTTAGGAGAGAGGAATAACTCATTCTTCTTATTCCTCTTTCTAATAATACTTTTCTCCCGAAGATGGCAACATAGTTGTCGAAATACGTATTGAGAACAATAATTGCAAAGCGCGACCATGGAGAACCCCAACCTCTGCTGGTGAGAATTCTTCACCGGTTAGTTTGCTCGCAAACAACGGTTATTTGGAGCTTTTCTCGAACTCTGATGACTACGCGTATAGATAAAATTGATTTAAGAAGGCATAGTGTTTTAAAATGTTAAGATATATAGGAAACCAACAGAAATAAGGCAAAAACCGGTTTGCAAGTTGGCATCTCGTTTGTTGCTGTTGTTTAAAGCTCAAGTTTCGTTACAACACTTATTTTAAATTACAGATTTCACATTGTAAATTAAAAATTTGAAATTGACAAATTAATACATTAAAGTGGCATAATACATAAAATGGAAAATATGCATAGTATAACGGTAAACATCTATGCAAGACCACACATCCTATTATAGGTTTATATTAGCATCTTCAAGATATTTTAAATATACATGTTTTGAGATGCTAATATAACATTTTTCTTAACAAAAGTATGAGATGTCTATGGCTTTAAATTTAATTAATCATGCTATTTATTTTAATTGATTAAAGGACAAAAACCTGGACTTACCTACCGATATTTTACCAACTGTGGCACTTTTCAGGAATGTAATATCAGCGGATTGCAAGGGATTACTGTAACCACTATTAGAGTAAGAATATTTCTAATGGAAGAAAGAAATACTTCCCATAGTGGTGTATGAGATTTACGTGTTATAAAAGATTAGTTGGTAGGTTGTTCTCAGATTTTTAATTTGATGAGACTGGTTATAATGAAATAATTGTTAATTATTTATATTAATACCGCAGAGGAGAAAAGAATTCTGTCCAACTTTCTTCAATTATATCGGTGGAAAAACTATTTTTCTAATTTTCAAAATACCTGAGATTAATGAATCAGCATTTTCAGGAATTTCTTGTTAAATTCAGTCTTTATCAGTGATCAATGAAAATATTTGAGCGTTACGCAATTCATACTTTCATAACTGAAATAGGTTTAATATTTAATGCAATTTCTCATAGAGAATGTAAACTCTTATTTACACAGGAAAAAATCATTCGAAAATAACATCCACAAAGAGTTCGAAAGCTTCTCGGTTCTTCCGCAGCAACTGCATTATTAAAAGATAAGATAGCTAAGTAATAGGAAAGTGGAGATGCGAAAACAATTTTAAGCTTATGACGCAGTTACGATGTCAAACAGCCTGTTCATATGACGGTTTGTAAATTCGCGAGAGAAAATCATCATTTGATTACAATGCTTTGCTCGCGTTTTAAACAAAACATCACAATGTAACCTTCATTTCATTTCTAAATGCATATCCTGTCTCGTACCCCAATTCCACTGCCAAACATGAGTTACCGGAAATGGCAAATGCGATGAAGTGAAAATATTGCTCATCCTTCGGCAGGACTAATGGAATATTTTGTCCATGCCTGTCATCGGCATATGGGGAGTAACGGACAGTTACTATGGTGACGAGCAACGGGTAGTAAATAATCTCCACAACAGAAACAGAATGAAAAGTCGGTAGAAGAATATTATATCAAGAACGAGGAATATTTCCCTCTAAAAAGATAGAGATGATGGAATACGAGAGAAATGAAAGAAGAAAACTTAGAGAATACAATAAAAACGTCTTTATTAGGCAAAATTGAGACTAGATAGTCCCGTCTTACATTTGATCCTTGTCAAAATAATCCACCGATACGGAATGTAACATGATATAAGAAATTAAACTACAATGTATACAGACCTTAACAAGCTCAGTGGAAATAAGGAGAGCGAAGAGAAATGAAGGGTGAATATGAATAAAATTGGAAAGATTTACATGCTAAGATCTGACAGTAATCGTCAGGGTTGAGCAATCTGCTAATTGTCAATATTTATTTACATTTTGTATTCTCGTCTCAAACCTAAAAACAAGAAAGATTAGAACTTTTCTTGTCCTACGACTACGTGCTATAAAGGACTGCAAAATGTAAATAGACATAAATACAATGTATATTCTAAAGGATAAATAATATCCATAGTTACTTGCAGCGTTAGCGTAGTGTTACCCACATCGACGCTGAAATTGCTTAAATGTATCGAAAGAGAAAACTTCAACCATTAGCAAGGTTGCAACACAACAATTGTTGCGTTGTTCAACGATCGCAGACGCTAACATTTCGAAACTTGAGTAGAAAAGGTCTCTAATTAAGCATTTATTGTTTCCTTAGAGTGGCCTCGGTTCTGATGCGGCTAAAAAATAAAATGATAGTAGTAGCGGAGCAGGAATGAAATACGGAAAGGTGTAACTCAATGTGATTGAAGATTGGGGGTTGTAAATGCAAATTAGGATCTACGGTTTTATCCGAGAGTGGAAGAAGGGTGGAAATTGATTGGTGAGAGGAAAAAGAAAAGTTATACAAATGTTCGCTCTCTTAGGAAAAGATACCGCGTGGTCCCTGCGGCCTACCCCAGGGAATAGAGGCAACCCGCACATCAAAGAAGGTTGCATATGTTCGAGGATACTTCTATGCTATGATCAAACTGGGTAGTCCCATTACCTACTACTACCACCACCCATTACTATTTTTTGCTCATGAAATCTTAATCTTTCGGCGCCACTCCGTATCTTTTATCTCGAATGCTCTCTCTTTTACTGGAAAATAGTGATGCAAACTCCATACAATCTTTAGAATACTGACAGATACCGCGCACGCTAGTTTCATGAGAGCAAATTTAGCTATCTACGAACGACTCACTAACTTTACCGATATATATATANATGATACACACACAAGGTTACATATCAATACTTTACGTGAAGCAAAAAAACTTTTGATTGGTTGGCCATATTTGTTTCCAAGAAAGGTAGAACGGAAGCTTCTAAAATGTGCTTCTATGCTGGACCGCACCATAAATATATTACAATATAAAAAAATAAATATAACAATTAAAACTGTTGGCAATTAATATAGGATTTATCAAAGAATGTTCCCTTTGAATATTGATTATCAAATTCATTAATCATCATCAACTATCCATCAAATCAATCAATGATCTCCCGCAAAACATTTTAAGCTTATATGTATTTACTTCCCAGTTCTCACTATAGTATACTCCGGATATAAAGTATGAGTTGTACAGAAGATATCGAGGATTGGAGGTATTTTTCTTTATACCATATATATGACGTTAAAGAGTTTTTAACTACGAACTATTGTTGAAATTTTGGTCCGTCGCATATATTATAGTAGTAGTAGTATATTAGAGCTAGTTTTTAGTTTTTTTTACTTTTTTATATTTACTAGATTTGTTTAGAACAAGCTTTTGCTCAAAAACGTCAGTCCAAGTATAGATAATCATTTACGCCACCCTTCCATTCACCATGTCTTCACTAGTTCAGTTTTTCTTCCCATGGAAATATAACTTTATTTATGAGACTCAATTTCGAAGTTTCATCAGACTTATTCCCCTAGATTAAGGATCTATTGTGAGCTAATTGCGTCAATAAATGAAGAGGTGAAAAAAGGAAAGTCGATATTAAGACCGTCCGAATACAAATGAATGATAATCATACACTTGGGATTACAGGTGACCATTGCTGTTGGCTGTACAAAGACTCACAGGCTGAATAGAGAATAAGCGATATAAAAAGAACGTGAAAAGGAATTCTGGGAAACAATATAACCACAAGATGAGAGGGAAAGGCAGAAACACTGATTGAATGAGTACAGAGTGGATGAGCAATGAATATTAAAGAAGAAGAATAAATACGATACAGTAATATTAATGCATATTTTAGGTGATTAAATTGTGAAATAAAGAAAGAAACCGTATTAAAATCAAGTGGGAGGAGCATAATACTTAATGATATTTACCTAAAGGTATCACGTATGATATAAAGCATACAAACTAATAGGGAACAGAAAGCAGAAGTTTATGCTACCGCAAAATGACATACCCACGAGAAATTATTCTATCTAAAGAGGTTAGAGTGAAAACAGAAATAAAATAGCTTTAAGGACTAAATGTGTTCGTAAGGAATGAGTGATTATTTCACAGTACGAAGCATGAAAATGATTCTACTGAATGTTAGGAATACTGTATGCGCAGCTCCTTGCACATACATTTCTAGCTGCATGATACATTACGCTGCAAACTCAAAAATATAAATATGAAAAGTCATCAAGGCTGCTTGGATCCTCATTTCCGCAATTATTACCTACAGAAAACTGTAGAAAGGGAGTGAGGATTGCTAACAGGTTGAGGAGTGACGTAGTTTTCTAAATCCTAACTGAGCCAGAATGTAGTGAGAGAAAAAGTCCACGTGTGCGCAGAACAATGACCCTTTGAATATCCTTTTCCACAGCATTTAATAAGGGGTGTTTTCACCCTTATTATGCCTACCATTCTTCAGCACATTCCATTCCTCATATCTTTCTATTATCACAACCATGAACGAGTCTGAGGCGAGAGAAAATAAGATACGTTTTCTCAATTTTCCAGCCAAAAAGCAAATTGAAAATGTTCCATTCATCACGATACCGTAGGGGTTATAATTTTCGAATATATCCCAAGAAATATAAAATCTGTTTGGAAACAAACATTATGCGGTAGTTAGGGCATTATACACTCATGGATGACAAAGAGTAGCACCTCAGAGTTGGTTCAACGGCGCTTTCAGGCTCCCTCTGAAACTTCCGTAAGCCTCTTCTCCGCTTCCGACCGCATCGCACCTCCAATAGTGACATTGGCTGCTTCGCAAACGGGAAATATCGATGAACGGATCGAGAATGCCGAGGCACAATCTGCTAATTGTCAATATTTATTTACATTTTGTATTCTCGTCTCAAACCTAAAAACAAGAAAGATTAGAACTCTTCTTGTCCTACGACTAAGTGCTATAAAGGACTGCAAAATGTAAATAGACATAAATACAATGTATATTCTAAAGGATAAATAATATCCATAGTTACTTGCAGCGTTAGCGTAGCGTTACCAGCATCGACGCTGAAATTGCTTAAATGTATCGAAAGAGAAAACTTCAACCATTAGCAAGGTTGCAACACAACAATTGTTGCGTTGTTCAACGATCGCAGACGCTAACATTTCGAAACTTGAGTAGAAAAGGTCTCTAATTAAGCATTTATTGTTTCCTTAGAGTGGCCTCGGTTCTGATGCGGCTAAAAAATAAAATGATAGTAGTAGCGGAGCAGGAATGAAATACGGAAAGGTGTAACTCAATGTGATTGAAGATTGGGGGTTGTAAATGCAAATTAGGATCTACGGTTTTATCCGAGAGTGGAAGAAGGGTGGAAATTGATTGGTGAGAGGAAAAAGAAAAGTTATACAAATGTTCGCTCTCTTAGGAAAAGATACCGCGTGGTCCCTGCGGCCTACCCCAGGGAATAGAGGCAACCCGCACATCAAAGAAGGTTGCATATGTTCGAGGATACTTCTATGCTATGATCAAACTGGGTAGTCCCATTACCTACTACTACCACCACCCATTACTATTTTTTGCTCATGAAATCTTAATCTTTCGGCGCCACTCCGTATCTTTTATCTCGAATGCTCTCTCTTTTACTGGAAAATAGTGATGCAAACTCCATACAATTTTTAGAATACTGACAGATACCGCGCACGCTAGTTTCATGAGAGCAAATTTAGCTATCTACGAACGACTCACTAACTTTACCGATATATATATATATANCATCATTCAGTATTTAGGGGTAACATGGCAACGAGAAGCTCAGAATAGAGAGAATTGGAAAGCGCTTGGAGAGGCCTACATCCGACGTCGGATTGAAAATGGCTGATGATGATACACACACAAGGTTACATATCAATACTTTACGTGAAGCAAAAAAACTTTTGATTGGTTGGCCATATTTGTTTCCAAGAAAGGTAGAACGGAAGCTTCTAAAATGTGCTTCTATGCTGGACCGCACCATAAATATATTACAATATAAAAAAATAAATATAACAATTAAAACTGTTGGCAATTAATATAGGATTTATCAAAGAATGTTCCCTTTGAATATTGATTATCAAATTCATTAATCATCATCAACTATCCATCAAATCAATCAATGATCTCCCGCAAAACATTTTAAGCTTATATGTATTTACTTCCCAGTTCTCACTATAGTATACTCCGGATATAAAGTATGAGTTGTACAGAAGATATCGAGGATTGGAGGTATTTTTCGTTATACCATATATATGACGTTAAAGAGTTTTTAACTACGAACTATTGTTGAAATTTTGGTCCGTCGCATATATTATAGTAGTAGTAGTATATTAGAGCTAGTTTTTAGTTTTTTTTTACTTTTTTATATTTACTAGATTTGTTTAGAACAAGCTTTTGCTCAAAAACGTCAGTCCAAGTATAGATAATCATTTACGCCACCCTTCCATTCACCATGTCTTCACTAGTTCAGTTTTTCTTCCCATGGAAATATAACTTTATTTATGAGATTCAATTTCGAAGTTTCATCAGACTTATTCCCCTAGATTAAGGATATATTGTGAGCTAATTGCGTCAATAAATGAAGAGGTGAAAAAAGGAAAGTCGATATTAAGATCGTCCGAATACAAATGAATGATAATCATACACTTGTCCATGGGATTACAGGTGACCATTGCCGTTGGTTGTACAAAGACTCACAGGCTGAATAGAGAATAAGCGATATAAAAAGAACGTGAAAAGGAATTCTGGGAAACAATATAACCACAAGATGAGAGGGAAAGGCAGAAACACTGATTGAATGAGTACAGAGTGGATGAGCAATGAATATTAAAGAAGAAGAATAAATACGATACAGTAATATTAATGCATATTTTAGGTGATTAAATTGTGAAATAAAGAAAGAAACCGTATTAAAATCAAGTGGGAGGAGCATAATACTTAATGATATTTACCTAAAGGTATCACGTATGATATAAAGCATACAAACTAATAGGGAACAGAAAGCAGAAGTTTATGCTACCGCAAAATGACATACCCACGAGAAATTATTCTATCTAAAGAGGTTAGAGTGAAAACAGAAATAAAATAGCTTTAAGGACTAAATGTGTTCGTAAGGAATGAGTGATTATTTCACAGTACGAAGCATGAAAATGATTCTACTGAATGTTAGGAATACTGTATGCGCAGCTCCTTGCACATACATTTCTAGCTGCATGATACATTACGCTGCAAACTCAAAAATATAAATATGAAAAGTCATCAAGGCTGCTTGGATCCTCATTTCCGCAATTATTACCTACAGAAAACTGTAGAAAGGGAGTGAGGATTGCTAACAGGTTGAGGAGTGACGTAGTTTTCTAAATCCTAACTGAGCCAGAATGTAGTGAGAGAAAAAGTCCACGTGTGCGCAGAACAATGACCCTTTGAATATCCTTTTCCACAGCATTTAATAAGGGGTGTTTTCACCCTTATTATGCCTACCATTCTTCAGCACATTCCATTCCTCATATCTTTCTATTATCACAACCATGAACGAGTCTGAGGCGAGAGAAAATAAGATACGTTTTCTCAATTTTCCAGCCAAAAAGCAAATTGAAAATGTTCCATTCATCACGATACCGTAGGGGTTATAATTTTCGAATATATCCCAAGAAATATAAAATCTGTTTGGAAACAAACATTATGCGGTAGTTAGGGCATTATACACTCATGGATGACAAAGAGTAGCACCTCAGAGTTGGTTCAACGGCGCTTTCAGGCTCCCTCTGAAACTTCCGTAAGCCTCTTCTCCGCTTCCGACCACATCGCACCTCCAATAGTGACATTGGCTGCTTCGCAAACGGGAAATATCGATGAACGGATCGAGAATGCCGAGGCATGGGTATACTTTCCCTGTGTACCGCTTGTACCCAAGACTCAATTCCTTACGTATTAACCGATTAAATTCGGTTGCAATAGATTAATTACTAGATTTCGTAAATTTGAGAATTTATCAGGTCGTCACGAATGAGCCATTTATAGCACGCACGCTTATTCTTCTATCCAAATCTTCTCCAACCTTATATTATAGTGTGTGTGTACGTCTGTTTGTCCGCATAAAACTCGAGAACCAGAACACGCACGAATTTCAAACTTTTGAGGTTTAAAAATATATTCCCAGATTAGAAAATAAGCTACGTTTTATTTGCTGGACGTTCCCCAGACTCCAGACGTTTGAAACTGTCCTCATAAGACATGAACGTAAACCCCAGATACACCGCTTGCAGGTTTTTTTTCTTTTGAAAAATGAAATTAGAAAGGAAAGTCGTACGAAATCGTGACAAGCACCAAAAGAAAAAAAATAGAATGAGAAGTCTTTTGATATCTATTGGAATTATGTTCATTGGGATAAAATCTCGATGTGAATTAAGAATTGTTACTAGTATCAGAAATTAAAGGCGCTATTTTCATCAATAATAAACCTATCATTTTCAAATTTAAAAGTCGAAATAAAGGTATAGAGGAATGAACTCGAACACATTGAGTAAGAGTACATTTCAACTTAATGCAGAATTTTTCCATCCATTACCGACTCCATATGGTAACCCAGCTACTTAGAAACTCCATTTTTAATGAAGATTCTTTTTTTGTAAGACGAATCATCTTCGGAACCTTTCTCTTTCCGTTTCAATTAGCGGTTATAACTTAAGCCCTTATGGCATTTAATGCTGGATAATTGTCCACGGACGAAGTAATTATGGAATCATAGAAAGCAAAGATTGCTTTTGAGATGTTGAATAGCAGTAGTACTCTTTTTGAAATTGCTTCGACAGCTGAGACCATTTAGCACGTAGGCCCCACCGGGAATCGAACCCGGGATCGCTTTCAACGAAGTCGAATGCGTTGCCCACTTGGTTATCCGGGAGCCCGATGACGAATATTTTGAATTAATCGCCATCTTTCGATCGCGAAAAATTACAGAGTTTGGAAACAATTAAAGGTACATAGGTTTAAGTACAGCAAACGAACACTAAAATTCGGTACATTATCCAGAAACTTAAGTTGCTCTGTTTAAAATTAAGAAAATAAAAAGTTTTCAATGATTTCATACAATTTTGAACATAAAGAACTTATTTACGATAAATTAATGCTTTATTTGGAAAACAAAATGGTAAAATAGCAAACTTCTCGAAAGTTCTCTGATTCACGGAATGAATCCATGGATTGGATGGAAAAGAGATGAGAACCTAAGTTGCAATTGTTAAAGAAATTTAAGGAAGAACGTGATAGATACGATAGGTATTATTTCTTTTCCACGGTACTTTAATCGATCCAAGAATGAGCGTAAAATAAGAGAACAAGAGACGCAAAGAGCAATCGTCGAAAAAGTAATTCTTTCCTCGAATCATCCGCGATATACCTTGTAATAAAATTGGGCTAATAGCTTGTAGATTACACCCCCTGCCATTTCCCTTAAGGAGAATACAAAATATAAGTGTATAAAAACTGTTGAGGTCTTTTGCGTTTGAAGATATAACCCATGATAGCTTATGTTTAATGCATATTTCGGTAATTGTGGCGATTAGGTTTAACTACACATACATTGAAGGCCTCCATTGCTAATATATAACTGAAAACCTTCGAAGAGGAACTTATGTCAGTGGACGGGAACTAAGGAATGGAGAGTAGTAAGCTCTTGAGAAGTTTGGAACAGCGGCGTGAGAATGGGAAGATGTCGTAGCAATTGGAGTGGAAACCATTTTCGTGACTGGGAGAAGGGTGGACTTGGTTGCACAGCAGAAAGGGGAGAACAAGGACATACATACAAAGACTCGCGCTTGGAGCACAGATACACATCTGTCTGCACAGATTAAGCATAATGGGAAATATAGAATGGAGGGTTGCGAAATAGAGACGATAGATAGAAAGGGTAAGTGCGCAAGAGAGTGTTTATTACCATCGCGTATATCTTCCTTTGTGTTACGATTGAGGATGAATTTACTCGGTCTGTTGTCCTGGACGTTGTACTAACCTGACAATGTTATCTCATCGACGTTAAATTGAATTATGAAGTTTCAACACTCTTCACTCTCTTTATCTCCTTAGTTTATGGTTTAGTAAATGACTTAATATCAACGAAGCAGGGAATTGAATTCCATGGATATTTAATGAATTACTTTTTCTCAGGCCATAGCTTAAGTTTTCGTGTTTCTCAAGTTCATTGCAAATAGAGGCAATCGAATTTTCTACTGAAAGTAAATAAATATATTTTATTTTGAGATTACAAATATTCCATTTTCTCTATAAGCCATAAAGAATCGAAAATACAATAGGAATAAAGCATTGTTTGCATCGACGTCATCAATTATCTTCATTTATATTTCTCATGACAACGCGTACAATACTAAATTAGCAATTTTAACCTATTTTATTACTAACTCCTAAAGTATAATACAAACTCCTTACGTCTTTTGCGTTCGTATAGTAGTATAAGTTATTAATTTTTCCATGATTACTTTCCATGAATTACCGATTTACACCCATCGATCTTTTATTACTCATGTTCGGATTCTTATGCCAACCTTATGCACCATTAGAGTGTGGTATTTAGGCTTGACATGGTTTTCTCACTCCTAGGTTCTTATAATGTACGTTCTTCATTCACATTAGATTGTACTTCACTATAAATCATGCGTTAGAAGGCCGTTAGACACAAAATTTGGAATATTTTTTGTTTGAATCAACGCAAAATTTTCGGTGCCATGAATGCGCAAGTTCCTAAACCTATGATTCCTTTTCTTTGAAAATAAATTTTCTCGTTCATATTTCTCATGGAGAGACAGGATAGTAATTTCATTTACCCCGCGAGAAATAGACTGTAAGATTTGAATGAGATACCAATAATTCCCTTTTCTTCCAAACTAGAATGTATCAGAAACAACAATATGGTATAACGTACATCACGATAGTATAAGATAATCTAATGAGTGTAAAATACGACGATAACTTTCAAAAATTAATAGTTACCTGTATCTTTTGACGTTAGAAAAACGATGAGTGAGCAGTAAAAAATTTTCAGTTAGTAATATTGGAGACGATAAACATCTTTCAACATTTTAGGGAGCATGTTGTCCAGGGCTGGATATTTCGCAGGATATTTCAAGCTCACACAGAGTGTCAGGAAATGACGGGGCTTCGATTATGAATCACCTAAATAACTTGCAGTTACTTAATCGGATACAATGGACTGCTAATTATGGTGATCTTATAGGTATATTTGCTAAGCCCAAACCCAGAAGAAAGGAATTGAGTTTTATATTGATGAAATGCTGTTGTAAATTACACAAACTTTAATTATTGGCAAAGTGGGAGGCCATATTTTCCTTATTGTTGTAGCGCAACCTGTTTCCCTCGTTTTACTTTGGAAACCGCGGCCTGTTGGACCTACTTCGAAAGCTTTACATACTGAAAATTTGAGTTTGTATACACCACTTAGCTCATCCCTACACCGTTTTTCTTTTTGGCTAGGTAGCAACGATCTTTATGTAGAATTCACGTAAAAGTCCGGTTGAATTTCAGTTTTTTAAAGTTTTATATGACTCAGTTATTATCAACTCATTACTTGCCTACTTCGTAAGCCGCCCGTCATATTAATACTGATACGCGACCACTTAAAGTTTTGGATTCATTGACGTGATTTATCGTAAATATTTACTTTTATTTTCCTTAGATAACAGGTCATATTTAAATTTGAAAGAAATAAAAACTTAAAGCACAAATGATTTCTATTAGTACTTTTCGGAGATAATTTTGTAATAAGTTGATCTTTCGTGACCATAATGGTATTCCCCTCCAAAAGGGACAAATGTGGTCCCCAAAAGGGACAAATGCGATCCCGTGCATCTCATCTTTCAATACTCTTCTATGAAAACACTTGATTTTCCTTTGGTGACATTCCTTTCACTCATTCGATGGCATCACATTCCCTTAATCCCCTCGCAACGTATTGCCGAAAACGCTCACGCCCTTGAGAAACATCTTTGATCCGATTCCTTTCCCTTTCGACTCCGCACCCAGAAAATCACTTCCTGATTTCGTTATTTTCCGCGCCGTTCGATCCAGAAGTGAATTTCTGCGAGGATACTGCGAGTCCAGAGGAAGGGATGCTCGGCTTGGAAGTAGTTATGTGAATTTTCCCGGATGAAATAGGGAAGAAGTTGCCTGCAAAAGGGGACGTGGGGGAGAGGAGGTGTTTTATAGGTTGGAGGAAGGGATCCTCGAGGGAGGGAGGGGAATCAAGAAGGATGGAAAAAAATGGGTAGGGAAGAAAAATTCCCGGGCGCGAGACACGGAGAGGGCAACCTTTCCTCTTCATTTCTGCCCGCATTCTTTCCTCATGGACATATATTTCAAGTCGACGAACCGTTTCGAGCATTTGCAATTCGAAACCTTGCTCGGATCTCCGTTGGGCCGTGAATGGATTAAGGAGAGAGATGAGGAGCAGGAAGTGGGAGGGACGTATGAGGTGAGAAAGAGGTTTTAAGGGTGGACTTGGTGGAGAAAACATTTCTCAGGAAAGAAGTCCCTTAAGGTACCACCCGCTATCCCTCAATCCTTTCTCTAACCCTTGAAGCACAAAACCTTATAGCCCGGAACCGCGCTAACACATATTTCTCCCTCTACTAATCCATTTTATACCCCTTCCACGTCCATTTTTCTATGTCGTTTGCTCTTTTTCTTCACGTTTACCTACATATTTTTTCTGCCGTATTTTTCATTTACGTAGGCAGTCGGGAATAGGTCAAATACAGTCGTGGACAAAGGAGATGATGAATAAAACCTGACTTAATACGAAAATAATAAAACGTGGTACAGGATATACGTTATGGTGCTAAAATTAACTTATGAGACTCTTTTATATCAGCTGACTAATAACAGAGGTAATAAACGACTGAATGAGCTTCTACTCCTGTTTTCGGCTTGGGCTGATGACGTTTTGACGCTCAAATACGCTTGCAAATGAAAACGAAAATAGTCTATATAATTATATGATTTTATCCACTCCTGCTTCCTATTTAGTGATATACGTATTAATTCCGTAATGGATATAAATTTTCACTCCAGATTATTTCACGTCGCAAACCCTCTGAGTGCTGAGTTCAATTTCTTTCATTTCCTTCTTTTGAGATCCTTGAAGCGGGTTTACGTTCCACTTCTTTGTTGACCGTTAGCTTCTATGAGAACTGAGGTGGTGAGTATCGCTATCGCTTGGCCTCAAAGTATCCCGAAAAATGAAGTGAGATTGTTTTGCGAGATAGCTCAATCCGTGAGATCATCAGGAACATGCCTTTGAGTGCAAAGTGTGAAGGGTTTCCTTATCTCACCTTCCAATGTCATTCTTAATTGGAAGTTATTGCACGTATTTTACGAATTAGGTCCCCATGGGAAATCGTGCCAATACTAACGAAGGTTTCGTTAAAAAAAAGCGATTATAGATTGAAATAAATGTAATCATCATACTAAACATATCGAATCTTTTAGATAATGAGAGAGAAACACCCATCTCAAGGTTTCAGAGTTTCTTTTCCAGTAGCTAAACGTTCGGCGATTCCTAGAACCAATGATACAAGAACTCTACCTGTAACCTATAACATGTCATTGCAATTACTTAGCATAATAGAAAGATTTAATAACATTCATTAAATAGTAGAGTAGTATCAGTATTATACATTAAATTACCATGGTTAGCGGGAGGAAGGCCATTCAACTCTAAGGATTTAGTATTTCAAAACATTTAATCATTAATCTCAAGTATTTAAAATCTGTATTATCATCAGTTGGCCTCAGTTAATCGAGGGAAATGAATAAGATATATAAAATAAGATTTTCTTTAATTCATATAACAGGATATTAGAACAGAAAGATAAAATTTTGTTATTGTAAAGCATTCTTAAATGTATATGGGCCTAACATGACTTTTAGTCATCATCTCATACCTAATACCAATATCTTCCTTCGAAACTGATCTGTAATCAAGGAAGGGAAGGAAGATTTAAGATTGCTTGCGAATTCGATTTATCGTCATCCTTTTTACCTCTCCGTATCTTCCTCTCTTTACTCTCTAAGTTTCCTCTTCTCCACATTTGCTCCTCATTTGCGTCCTCTCCATTGCTTCTTTCTCGTTTCCTCTCCCCTCCAAGAATAAGAGAGGAGGACCTTGAAAGCCTCAGGTGCGAGCTAAGAGTTTGGAAAGGCAGACTCCGCACTCCATCACATTAGCGGTGGTCCCTTCGAATCACTTCGCCCGCAGCCGTTTGTAACCTTTTTCCCTTCTATTGAACGATTCTTAACCAATTTAAGGGGGCTTATTTGTTACACAAGGACGCCCCTTTCGACTGCCTTACGAACTCCGTTGCTTTGTGTTTATGTGCGGCTTGGTGAAGAGTTTGGGTTGAATATCGAGGGTTATTTTCATTCCGTAATTCGTCTAACTTCAGGATCCGGAAACTCTATATTCGCTCTGTGCATTAAAATTAGGTAAGGCGTATGTTTAGATCACATAACTTAGAATCTTTTGATTAGGCCTCGACTAATGGTAGATCTCCATTATAAAGAATAAGGAAAAACACTAATTAATTATTGTCGTAACGGTAGAAGTGTTTTATCCTTACTTTTTGCCCATAACTTGTTGCCTTTAGCATATAATCTCACAGTAAAAGCGCAAACGAAGTTAATAACAAATTAATGTGTTCATTTGGGCGAGATTTAGGCAGAAAAGTACTTCAACGCACCTTCAATGCTTAGAATTCCAAAGAGGAAAACTGATAGGAATAAAGTTAGAAGAGGAAGAATATAGAAACAGAAGAGATAGAGTATGAAGAAATTCGAATCTCAGAATTTGTGAGTATAAAAAAGCTAGGTTGAGCTTAGGAAAAAGTGCGTGATATAAAACGTTCACTAACAGGGTAGAATGAACAACTTGCAAACACTTACACTTAGAAATAGCTAAAAAGAAGTCGAACCTTTAGTACGGTATGGAAATAAAACACTCGATTCTAGTAATACAAGTACTAGGAAACCCATTAATAATTTATTAGAACGGAATGTAAGATTAAGCCAAAATCATAGATCATCTACGACTGTAGAGGAAAGTATAAATTATACGGAGAGTTAAATAAAAAAGGTTCTCAATGTGTTACAGAAAATGAGGATAAATATATCATCCATACGCTTCGATGTTTTCTTTCTCCACATTGCAAATATGTTATTAACTTAAATATAGCATGTCCATATACCCTATACCCAGGTGTTTAGTCAGGATTTGTCCATAGGGGTGGCTCCTGGATAGCCAAGTGGGCAATGCGTTCAAATTCAACGAAAGCGGTCCCGAGTTCGATTCCCGGTGGAAACCTACGTGCGAAATGACCTCTGCTGTCGAAGCACCTTTAACAATACTACTACTTGTCGATAGGGGGTTTAGGGCCACGAAGTAAACACTACATTGGCAGGAATACTGCCGCCCATTATTTAATGAAGGCAGAAACTGATTTATTTCAACATGTATACCATGCGAATCTCAAGTGGTATTAGCGTGGCATAATTGCGAAACGCCTTCCTCTCGCATGCTTTCCTTTATTGTTGGCTCCGTTCTCTTAGAGAGGTTTGAACCCCCAAAACCACCACCTTGGCTACCCCTCTTCCAGTACCCTTTTTCGAGGTGGACCTTCATTGGGCCGCATGTTGTTTACACTACTTCATCTACATCTACATCAATACCCTACAAGCCGCCTTTCGGCGTGTGGCAGGGGGTGGAAACACCGGATGTTCGAGCTATTTCTTTATCTTGTTACTATCGCGTATCGTCCACGGAAAGAATGAGTCCTTAAAACGACTAGTCCTAGCATCTCTTTCCCTTATTTAACGCTCATTGTCGGATCGGCCAAAATAGCAGGGGGGTCGCATAATATTCATCACGAGTGAGTCGGTTTCGTTAAACTTTCAGTTCCATTAATAGACCTCTTCTTCCTTTAAAGTATTAGCGCTATTCTAATTTTTATAGCATCTCTAAAACCTTTATATATTCAATTTTTTGTTGCTGAATAAATCCTCAACGTTTATTTGTGGAATTATCGTAAGGTTACGTATTATTTGACGATTTAATGCTTTAATATTATTCTCACATGCGCTTAAATAAACTCATAGCGACGCGGGCACCCAAAAATTCCTTCAACTGAATGCAAATTGAGTTATTATGCACAGGGTTACGGAGTGTATATTGAAAGCATCTCAAGAGTGAGGGGTTTGGTTCCTAAAATGGTAATGACGCCGAAAGGAATGGAGTGAACTTCATGGATATTTCGGCATTAAAGTTTGCGCTCGGTAACTAATGGCTTTTCTAAGGCAAGAAACTAATATCCACGTATCGAACACATACCGAAGTAAACATCCTTAGGGAAAATGTTGCGAAGGTCGACCATCGCAAAGAGCAAGAGGAATGGAGGATCGCCCAGTGAATTCTAATCTTGCGAGAGAAGGGAGAGTTCGGGAGAGAGAAAGCGGTTATTGGAAGCAGGTGGGAGTGATAGTTTATGACAATCACCGGGGAAGGAACGAGAGGATGGAGATACTTTGAGCGGTTACCAGCTCACAACCCCTCTTCCCAAAGGAGCAATTTGAGTACGTTAACGCCTTGGAATAGCTTGGTAAAGAAGACGGCGGGAAAGGAGGAAGAAATTGTAAAAGATTGATGGGAAAAAACTTCTTGCTAGCGGAGTTCCCGAAGGATATTCGACGACGTGATTATCGAAATTATAAAACTTTTTCTTGGTATATAACTGTTTGTGAATGATACCAGTACGAGGCGCATTTCATTTGAGTCCGACTCGATTAACAGTTACTTGGTTGGGCGACTATACAATGACCGACCACGTTTATCCGACGCCTCCTTTAACCGACAGGCTGGTTTTCTGTTTCTATCCTATACAGATACTCATGCAATTTTAAAAATTTAAAAGAACACCAGGGAAATGCTCCGCAGCAAGAGGAGTTTAACCATTTTCCTGACATATCCGAGATATCACGCTGAAGAGAGTGGTTTTAAAAACCAGTTATGCCCGAGATGTCTCACATTTAGGATTTTCTGCTTTTCGACAATTTTTTACTTTCAAAAAGATATCTCAGTCAAAATGTCGAGCACTTTGAGCTTGTGTAGGATGTATTATTTTATTTGTGTTCCATTTTATGTTCCTTTTGTTATGTCTACTATGTGGATAGATCGTAAACAGGTTAAAAATTAAAAAAATGCAAAAAGTGGAATATAATATTAAATAGCTATCCAATTGGAAAAAAGACTATCTGTTCTTCGTTAAGTATAAGCACAAAAATTAACAAATAAAACGTATGCTTTTTCCAAGACCAACTTATACAAAAATTTGTTGAGGAAGGTGTTCAGTGGAAAGTTTCACATAAATATAAATGATGAAAATGAATTTGTCATTATCTTCCGTATATAATTCCATTCTATTCCGCTTTATTAGTTACAACCCGTCTTCGATGTAAAAAATCGCTCGTAAAAAATAAATACCACCTATGAAATGTTGGTAAATAAATTAATGTGTTCATTTGGGCGAGATTGAGGCAGAAAAGTACTTCAACGCACCTTCAATGCTTAGAATTCCAAAGAGGAAAACTGATAGGAATAAAGTTAGAAGAGGAAGAATATAGAAACAGAAGAGATAGAGTATGAAGAAATTCGAATCTCAGAATTTGTGAGTATAAAAAAGCTAGGTTGAGCTTAGGAAAAAGTGCGTGATATAAAACGTTCACTAACAGGGTAGAATGAACAACTTGCAAACACTTACACTTAGAAATAGCTAAAAAGAAGTCGAACCTTTAGTACGGTATGGAAATAAAACACTCGATTCTAGTAATACAAGTACTAGGAAACCCATTAATAATTTATTAGAACGGAATGTAAGATTAAGCCAAAATCATAGATCATCTACGACTGTAGAGGAAAGTATAAATTATACGGAGAGTTAAATAAAAAAGGTTCTCAATGTGTTACAGAAAATGAGGATAAATATATCATCCATACGCTTCGATGTTTTCTTTCTCCACATTGCAAATATGTTATTAACTTAAATATAGCATGTCCATATACCCTATACCCAGGTGTTTAGTCAGGATTTGTCCATAGGGGTGGCTCCTGGATAGCCAAGTNTTTTAGCAATTTCGTTGAAAATTTTGCACCAATCGCCAATTCGTAATTCTGTTTTAGAAAAAACATATCAAGCAATGTTTGGTGGAGCATCATATCCATAATTTATAAAAAGATTATGTTACAAAAATAGACTAAATCCAAATATCATCTGACCAGGTGATGAGGGTTAACTTCCAATTCGGTCGCATTCTGTTTTCCTATATCGTGGATTTAGTTTAGTAGTGTAACATAATCTTTAATAAATTTGTTTGAGACATTATTGAAGAATAATATAGATCAAGTGGGCCTTAAGTTGGTGAAATTCCAAAACAGAAACAAGCCAGGGACTAATAATGGTTTATCTCTAGAACAACACAATTATACTAACTAACAGAAGACGGGTTTATAGTATTTCGCCTGCTTTCATTATTTCAGAGATTAATTGATTACATCACTACATTAATATACATAATTACATTGCATTAATTGCAAAACTAAGCAATAAATATGCAAAGGGAGCTCGAAACATTTACTCCCAACACAAGAGAAAATCAAGACCCTGAGGAATGGGGAGATAGAGTAGTACTAGCAATCTTTATCCTATAGAAGCAAATAAAGATACCTTAAAAAAGTCTTGACTACACAGGCAAAAGGAAAGATTCAAACACTACCATACTTCGGTCAAAATTTCAAAACGGTGTTCCAAAGTGTGTGCCGCTGAACAAACAAGTGCATCGCAAAAGCAGCGAATGAGAGCCTCTAAATATATTTTCCCCTCGCTTTCCCGCCGAGATGAAAAAGGAAGCCCTCCCACTTCCGTCCACTCTCCTCACGCCATCATCTCCTTCGCATAGGAACATTTTCCCCGAGATAGAATTTAAGAATCGGGCGATGATGTAGTTTCGCCTCAAAAATCAGGAAATCGGGCCCTTGGGAAGACCTCCCGGAGAACCGATTTGATTGGCTGCCCTAGGGCCCTTCAGAAGGAAGAGTAGAGGTGGTTTAGAGGGAAATAAAAATAAAATGCACACGAGATGAGGGCTGAATGCGAAGCGAGGAGTTATTCCATTTGGGCGAGCGCAGTGAAAAGTGAGATATTTCCTTGGCGTGGAGTCTTAAGGGGCTCGAGGCGTGCTTCTGTGAGCAGTTACGGGCAAGTAGCACGCACTGCTATCCCTTCCCTTCTCCATAAGGGTACGTGCTAGCAAAGGGGAGAGCTGCACCGCGGGGGATGAAAAAATGAAGGCGGAACTCCCTCAACTATCTCGCCACTTCAAAACTTATCCTTTTTTCCTCCCACAGCCACTCGCTTCCGCATTGTGACTGGCTATTATGAGGACGAAACAAGAAGCAAGCTGGTGGTTTGTGTGGCTATATTCAAATACTCCCATGAAAAAACGGAAAGGATATTTGCGTATGTTATAGGAGAGGTGAATTTAGGCTTATGTGGAAGTGAATAGGGCATGGAACGTTCAAATCACACGAATTTTCGGATAATATTTCCTTCGGATTTTTTTAATGCCATGCACTTTCCTTCTTTTCTTACATAATATATAACATATTGCTCGACCTATGTATGATTCAGATGCTAGGCGTAGGTACGTGTGATTGCCCACCTTGTGATGCATGATGTGATATCCCACCTTGTGAGCTCTCAGATAAGCTCAATATGCGAAGGCGCTACTTCGCGGAGGCCATAATGAAAATAAAGTACGGATGAACGAATGATGATGAGTATATGAATTAAAGTACGGAGGATATTCTTATGAAATTAAAAATTTTGAATTCGTTGGAGAAACCACTGACAAGTTTTTGAAACTGCATTGTACTTTTCTTAAAGTGGAGCAGCATCTTCATGGCTCAAGGGGTTGGAAGTAATGGTAATATGGAATTCAAAAAGGAGGAAGTAAGGGAGGGTTGAATACGAGGGGAAGAGATAAGAGATAGTATGATGCGGAGGAAAAAGTGTAATGGAGGGTCAAAAACGATGTGAGAAGCATAAAAAGATAGCGTGTTCTCTGCTAAGAAATAGAAGACGCAATAGTGCACTAAGAAGATGGGAGGTAAGGAAGAAGATTTACTTGAATAGTTAGCTGTCTTGAAGCTGTCTTGAGTTAAAGTGAGGAGAGGGAAGTCAAATTCTCGAGAATTTTGGACAGGTCCGCTGCGTAGCACTAAAATACAGAACCATAAATAAAATCACGTGATTATTAGCATCTGATATGATGTTTTTTTGTTTACTTTATCTCTCAATTACGGACTTTTTTTCAACTCTCAAAGATTACTTTCCAAGGAAACACAAGGAAAGGTGTAAATACTTTGCACGATGAAGTCGTGCGGCTGGATCCCAAGGAATAACAAGCGTGAAAAATAGCGACATGACTGGAGCTCGAACCCAGGTCTCCCACTTTCCGGGCAGGAATTTTTTTATGTAAGTAATGCTTCACAAAGCATTCCCTTAACAGTGTGGAAAGGACGTGGCATGGTAGTTCAGTGGTTAGAATACCTACCCGGAAAGTTGGAGACCTGGGTTCGAGTCCCAATCACGTTGCTATTTTTCGCACTTGTTATTCCTTGAAACAAGGAAAAGTCGAACTTTTACAAACAGCAATATTTATTGGAAGACGGCCATGGCTTCGACTATCTTTTCATAGAATTGTATTTAATTCAATATTCATATTATTGTATTTCATAGCATTGCACGAAAGATTTTCAGGATAGCAGTTTAAGCACAACGTCATCTTTTTCGTACTCTAGAATTTAGAGCGTAGCGCTTATCTCGGGAAAGAAATAGATGGCTATGTGAGAGCGACGGAGTAGATACTGTAGGACATCTCGCGGTTCGCTCGAGGGCTAAGTAATCAACGTCTGAACCTGGCGAGGAAGAAACGAGCTGAAGTCATAAGGAACGCTTACTCCGCTTTTGAATAATTGCGTCCCATTCCATAACGGCTTCAAGCAGTGCGCGTTATGCAAGAGTGGTCACCAAGACATCATGAAGGTGAGGGTAGTTTGTGAAAACGACGGGATTAAGTGAATTTTAAGTTTCTCTACGCGAAATGTACGATGCATATCGTATCAGGTTCCTCAAGTGGGCTATGTTTCCCTTTTTTTTAATCTAGTAAATGACAATGAGATTGAAATTTTATTCTCTATTTTTCATTCTAACTCTATTGATCGGAATCAAACCGTGATTTCAGTTAGCATTCATAAGATATTCCGCTATCCCTTAGGGGTTAACCAAATAGCCGCAAAAGACCTCATGATTAGATGTTTTATTTCCCTACAGCTCTTACGTTTAGTGAAATTTCGTTACATACGAACTTTAATAAAAGCGATAGTAATTAGCATTTATGGAAGAATTCACAATATTTTTTAAAATGTCTACCGATATCAGTATATTTCTTTTTCGATTCAATCATAATTGGAAATTTACAGATATACGAGAGGCTACTGAGAAGCAATGCAATATGAATAAGAAGGAATTATCTACCAATTACTTCATATGCTGAGGAACATTTTTGAGTAAACCTATCCTTTATCAATAGACACAAGGATTACGAACTCAAAATTAGGTAAAATAATCATGCTTTAAGCTGTACAGAAAGAAGGAAATAATGGCTACTTCACGATAAGATAAAAAATGTACATTGCTGCGGGGGTTATTACAATGGTCGTCAGCTGAATGAATTTCACCTAGGGCCTGAAGAGGTCCTTCATCTTCATTCTAAAATTAGGGACGTATTACGGTATCGAAAGATGACTAATAGCAAAGTTAGGGTAACTGAGATGGGAAATAATAATGGAATACTGTTAATACGCGAGGCTATTGGAGTGGTTTTACCCGGAAGAGAACTATGAATATGCTATATTATTAAAAAAAATTATTTCCCGATGTCCCCACAAACGTCAGTTTACCGGACGATTACAGAGGTGGCTGTAAGCAATAACAACGGACACACATTCCCTGACCGGAATGATCCGACTAGCCCGGACTCGAACTTGTGACTATAGAGTTGGATGGCTAGAACGCTAACCACTTCGCCACAGAGGCCATTATATGTATGTGTCTACGACATATGAAAGGTGATCAATGTGATTACTGAAAGTTTAAAGGCCCTGTATTAAAACGCGTACTTAAAATTGGCCTTATACATATCTTCATACATATCTTCACTTTCGGGATGATAATAACAATGGTTTGTTAAAGTTAAAGTGAAGATAATTATTAGTCTCCAATATATATGATGGATTTCATTTCATGTCCCTTTTTTCCTCCATTATAATTCAAGATTTATTGCAAACATTACTAACATATTACTGAATTACATATAAAGATACACACATAAAGAACTACACAAAAGATCAAGCATTTATGAATATTCTCTAATGGTTGAATAGTCTATCAGCAAGCATTCAATTAAGTTAAACATAAACATAAAATCACAAGACAGAGACAGAGATGCTATTTTGGTCCCCTGAGCCACAATAAGGGAAGTTTTATAAAAAACCAGAGCTTCAATTTTATAGTTCCCTATTTCCTGCATTGATCACAGTAAAATTCTAATATATCTGTACAAATGCATATTAAAACAAAAGTCAGTATTTTAATTCTAACAATGATAATAATGCGAAAATTAGTCAAAGTCCATTTTAAGTAAACATCATAATAACGGGCCAAAGTCTATAAAGCGATGATTATCAAGCGTTAGAAGGAATTTGTCTCGTTTTAATAGCATAAAATATTCGATGTGAGTGATGAGTAATTTTAAATTTACATTCAAAGCATTTATTCTAACGACAGAAAACAAACGATGCTTTTGGAGTATATCTTAGTCAAAGATGGCGCGCGTTAAATACTTTAATGTAAGCCATTCGGGAAAAATCGACAAAGCAGTCGGAGAATGGAGGGAAAGCTATGCGAGAGGACAAAGAAGAGCTGAAAGCGGGTAATATTGTGGTCAGAGAATCTGGGAATAAAGGAACTCCGCAAACAAGAGAAATTTCATGCGACCGAAGGGTAAATATGAGCAAGGAAGTAAACATCTTCCGCACTGCCTCAGAGAGATGTTCCAGCCTCCAAACTCCAAGCCTCCTCCACTCGCGCTCCATACTGGATTTGTTAATTAAGCAGGGTAATTCTACGTTAAAGACTGATGTGCGATTACATCAGTTTATCTGTCCAATTTAACAAAAGATAACTCAAGGAACAGAGTACGTCTAGTCTAGATTTTTCTGCGTATCTGTTGGTCCAAAGTGGATTAATGGATTGCGCTGAAAAAAGTATCTTTTATCTTGTATAGAAGAAATAACAAGTATTTACTGAAACAAAACTAAAATTGAATTGTAATCCATTGTTTTTATTTAATATTCGTGTCCAAACCTGCATTGTTTTATATTCGGCCTTGACCTAGCGGTTTTTCAGACTCCCGGTACGAGAGATTTCAATCAAATTATTTTAATAACTCTAATCCCAGTAACTTTACCCTACAATGATTCGAGAAAGTAACACGAGTAATGCTTTCACAATAGTTTCCACTAAAATTTAAGGTTTTCGGAAATATATTAGAATTCTTATACCTCACATTATATTTGATGAAGAATATACGATATATCTGTTTTTCCAAAATTTGCAAATTTTTCTCAAAACTTGAAAATGCAATAGGTAGAGTCTTCAGACATCATTGGCCAAGAATGGTAAAACTATGGTGTTTAATAAACCGATAGCGGAAAATTAAGGAATATAGCCGGATATGTCAGATATTTTTCTGATATACCTTGTTAAGGGCATTGAAATATTTATAAGTAAAAGCCTCTTGTTTTACATAGAAGGTTTTGACAACGCTTACATAACGGTTATGAACGCAGAGCTAATTGATGCGTTTTCGGGAAACCAAAAATAATGTATGAAAGGTTTCCCTACGTTTCCTTCATGAGACGATTCACCCAAAGACGTATACTCAACAGCCGATTCTCCCAAGGACAGTTCTTCCAAGGGACTTCTCATCTGGAGGTGTTTCGCTGAAAATTTTCCAATGAGAATGCGTTAAATGCAAGGGTTTCGCCAAATTCTGCTTCCAAGAAGGTTGTCACCAACCAAAAACAAGCACCGATGAAGTATCTCTCGGGTGAAGAATACTTGGACGAAAATTTTTGGACCTAATGTGTCTGGTTGAGAAGTCTTTTGGATGAACTATCCTCGGGTGAAATTTCTAGGGGTGAAATGTCTTTGGGTGAAATGTCTTTGGGTTAAATGTCTTTGAGTGAAATGTTTTTGGGTGAAACGTTCTCCCATGAAACGCCCTGGAACTTCGCCTTATTAGTATTAAATAGAATTCAGTTGGCATTACGGTACTAACATCTAGATTATTATTTTTAGATTCCATGGCCTTTAATTTTTTTCAGAGATGCACAATGAAAGCAGCAATTCAAATACACTAGGAGACATGCAAATGCACACACCGATAAAACTGCGTTAAAATATCCAATAAAGTACGATTCCGCATCAGAGGCAGTGTAGGCAGTAATTCCCATATAAACTTGGAAATTGACCCAATATGGATCAAGGAATACACGGGTTTTCCATTAGTTCTCGTCATTACCCGACTAATGCTCCCAACGCGATCGTTAAAATTTACCGTTTCTGCTTTTAGCTTTTCATTCTCATCCAATCATCATCAAAAAAGGCGGTGAAACGCGTACCGCATCTAATGGAAACTAATTTTATACCGGGGTTATATATCCACAAAAGTAAATACCCGCTGCGGTCACGTTGCTGATTTTATTTTCTCGGAAAAATAATGAGAATCTGAGCGCCGACGATGAGCCCGCGCGTTGGTCGATCCGATGCATGCGTCTAGTCGCCTTTCTTTTTTTTTTAATTCGATTCGGTATGAGAGAATATCCACACGCACTCTGCCTCCCTAAAATCGTGGTTATTGCGCGGGAACTTCCTCCGTTACCCGCGTGAGGTCATCAGAGGCGTTTACTGTAGAGAAGACCATTTGCATTTCGCATGGATAAGAACTGAGCTGCGTCATCAGTCGATGATCGAGAAAGGGTAAGTGAGCCGATGCATCTACGTTTGTTGTTGACGTCCAATCAAGGATGAGAAGGTTTTTACATTTAAGTCTTCAGGACAAAGATAGGATGGAAGTCGGTCTTAGACGGAATTTCATCCGATGAAGTATGTATCACACGAGGTGTTCCGCAGGGAATAGTTCTAGGGCAGATTTTGTTTCTCATCTACATTATCGACCTAGTAAATAACGTAAAGAGCAGAGTTAGATTATTTGCAGATGATACTCTCACAGATAGAGAGATTCCATCAGAAGATGACTGTAGTATAGAACCACCTAAGCGTAATATAAGTTGGTACCTACAAAGATTGGAATCTTGATTTGAATATGAAGAAGTGCGTTGCTAAATCTTTCACGCGTTTCACCAACGTTATAAGCGAACAAACCAAATTTCAGGATATTCCTTGGGGCTGTGCGTCACGAAAAATACCTAAGAGTTACACTCAGCAGTAGTTGATCGTTCAAGGAGCATAATTGAGATGCTATGGGAAAGGCGAATAGAATGCAGATGTTAAGAAGTGGAACCCTGAGGAGATGCCCATCTACAGTCAAAGAAATTGCTTACTTTTCCCTTATTCGACCAAGTCTCGAATACTGGCGCGCAATTTGGGATCCACATGAAGTAGGGTTAGTCTCAGATTTAGACGTGGCCCAACGTGGAGTAGCCCGTTTCTTAAGTGGAGATTTCAGGTTCGACTGTAGCGTTACAGTTACTGTAACAGCGTTCATTGGTTCAGGATTTTTAGGCAAAGTAAAAGACTCAATATTGGCAGTATTGGTGAAAAAAGAGCGCAATATGCGAGGGGCATCGACAATGCTTTACAAGGAATTAATCACTAAAACAGATGGTTTAGAACAGGTGAGGTACAGGTACCCCCTGACACGCTCCAGTGGTGGCTCGCGGGGTACAAAATCTTTAATGATTGATACTTCTTTACTCATTTGAAATTCTTTGTTCAACTATATTGGGAATTGACTTATTTTACAATTTAATGTCTTCATAAAAGCGAAATGTGTTGAACAGCCTAATTATGTTTCATGTTCCCGAGAAAAATAAACTTACTTCAGAACTCGGATACCAAAGCCTTACATCAAATAGGCCTCATAACTTCCAATTAAGAACTAGCGGGCCGCAGATGGTGAACTCTGCTCTCTACTTGAGTTATAGATTATCAAAAATCAACACTTTCTTCTATGATTGCCCTTATATTTACAGAAATAATACTATTTCCCCTGATTTGGCAATTTTCTGCTAAAGTTGCTTGGAGATGAATGAAGATGACTTTGCGTCATAAGGCGAACAACTAGGAATATTACTTTCTAGGTGAGGGCTAGCGGTTTGTGTGACTAAGAAGCGTAGTCAACAGCCGTAACCTCAATGAGGCACCGACTTAAGTGGTGGAAAGAGAACATGAGTTTTGGATCATAGAAGGAAACGGATGAAGATTACGTAAGTGTGTGCCTAGGAATATCACACTAGAGATAGCATCTTTACAAAGCGCTTATCAATTGCAGCACTTCGTATTCATAAGATATAAATTTGTACGAGCCTCAAAGAGAGGTGCCGAGTCTGTTCTGAGTAGGCCGCTGGTTGGACGCCCGCAAAATTCATCTTCAAGATAATGATATCGAAACAGATTTTTACTAAGAATACCCGAAATGGTGCGAAAAGAAGTTAAATTGAGACTTTAAATTTAAAGGAACGCCCAGGGATCAAATATATTATGTAGCAGCTGATCAATACCCCCAAAAAGTGTTTTATGTTTTTTTCTTCTGTAGAAAATTCAGTTGACGTCAATATACGTAAATGCACCGATCAGAACCACTCAAATATTGTGATCGTCATTTCTATTATGAAGGGTATAACGAACCCAAGGAAAAACGGACAAGAAAGACTGGACCAAGACTCGAACTTGGATTCCAGCTTGGATTCTTGATCCTGTCAGACATTTTATGTCCGTTTCTCATTGCGATTTTTGCTACGCTTTACGTGCTATGTTACTTATATACCTTTCCTTAGGTGTAAGCAATTTTTAAAATACAATAAACGTCAAAAACAATAAAAGGTTAAAAAATACAATACTGCATTACTTGATTGTTTAAATTTAGGGACCGTATATCAATTCTTTAAGTAGCAATAAAGCCTGGAGTATATTAGGTACTAAAACTACCTCGAGTATTTAGGTAGTGACTACCTGGAGTATTTTATTCTACTTCAGTTGTATAGATAACTGCGATATTTTAAAAATTCATTCACGAATTTGTTACTGGTAAGGCTTACCGGTAACCCAGAAAATATCAACAACCTACATCTATAAGTGATGCTCTATGATTAGGCAAATGAAATAATTAGAGTACCCTAATTTTATTACACGTCTGTAAGTTGAAATTTTTAGGTTAATTGGGTTAAAATCATTAAAATTCACTGAATAAAACAGATGTCAAAGACAAGTCGAAATACACACATGCATATGCTCCTATTTTACCCCAAAGAGACATTAGAAAGAGATAAAAAATCAGGGAATGGTAGGAAGTCAATTCGTACGATTTCAGACTGGTCAAGAGCTATAACTTAATTAAAACATGGTAGAAGAATTCTTCCAATATAGACCAACTCGATCATCCTTCGGTTGAATTGTGCTAGCAGATAGCCAAAACATATCACGTCTGGGACAAGTTCAGACTTCCCTTTGGTTTAACATTGGATTAACATTATATGGTTTTATGAAAACATATCACTGATGCTAGTGATTCTGCCTACAATTAGCAAGTCTGTAACAAACAAACACGCAAAGAAAGAAACTGACTAAAACCAAATTCATGCCTCTCTTCACGAATCAGTTTGAATAAAGACCACAAAAGCAGAATCTTTCCAATCCCATTTTTTCTGAACTAACAATTCCACTAATTTTTAAGTTCGACCATGGGGTTGTTATCATCAAAGTATAATCCAGTAAGACCTGTAAACGATTTCATGAAAACTTGGCCCAAAATGGTCTACTTCATTTAAGGTATACATTAGAAATATTAAATTTAGATACATTTGCATTCATTCAAAGTATATACTCCATAAATCATTAACGCGAATTGTTTAAATTGTGCTTAGGAATCAGTTTGAGGTACGTCTTTTAATGTCACCATGACTATGTGGGCAATATACGAATGATAACCCCGCGATTCTTCACAATTAGCTGGGGAAACGAAAATCCCTCTCATGGACGGCAATGAACAGAGAAAGGCGTGCAGAAAAGAAGACACGAGAAAAGTGAATGAGAGATAGATGGGGAGGAAGGAGAGAGGAAAAAGGATGATGAAAGAGCTCTTCGGAAGTGAGGGGGAGAAGTCGAGGGCCCCTGGCGAAGAGAAAGCAATTTGTGGTCCATGCGAATGTAAAATGAATAAACTCATATGTGCGTTAGTGGAAGCGGTTTGGGTCACTTGGCTCCTTGTCCAATATTGATGTCAGGGAACAGATCCGAGCGATAAATAGGAGCACAATGCACGGCGAAACAAACGACGCAGCTATCTGGCGCATTAAACATTAACGTCCACGTGACCCGTCGGTTTTCATAAGCCGAGCCGAAATTAAAAATGGCAATTTTTCGTCGTCGTCTCCTCCGGCAAAACGTTTCGTTTCCACATATCGGACGGAACGAGTTTTTGAAAGAATTCCCGAATTCAGTAATGGAATCGCATTAAAAAAAGACTGGACGCGCAGTTTTCCGCGATGATTTTTTCCTACGCGGTTTCATGCCGTTCCCAAAGAGCGCGCGACATAAATCGTTTACATAAATGTGGCTCCGAAAAGCTTTCCGATGCTTTTAAAAATTGTGTTAATCATTCGTTTCGGTATTTATGGTTGCGCTAAACGAAGGGGAAAAAAGACCTCCTTTGTCAGCGCTTCGGTCATCACTGCCGTATAAAAATACTCGGGTTCATTAACAGTCGTCCATTTTTTCGATAGAGTTGTGTAACGAACTACATCGGAATGTGTGATAATGGCTTCTATAGCATTCTAAATGTANTCAACTAAAAACAATGATTCTGTAATGACAAAGCTCAAGCTTGAAGTTTTTGAAGATATTAAACAGTAAATTTAAAATGAGGATAATTGCCAAATATGGAATTTAGAGATTGTAACTCAAAAGGCATACTTGTATTTTTTAAATCATTGTGTACAATCAATGTGTAGCTATTTTGTTCTACAAATGGATAAATTAGAAACTTTTCAGTTCATAGAATCAACTGCCTAGATCGTGACTTCGTAGTAGGATTCCATGAAGGAACAAGAAAAAATAAAACTTTTACAAATCACAATAAATATTGGAAGACGACCGTGGTTTCGATTAATTGAGTCATCTTCAGGTGCGTACAAAAACATCATTTGACCTAATGATGACGGTCCTCTTCCAATAAATATTGTAAAATTTTAATTCCATTAGGGGATTACAATTTTTATCGATGAATATGAAAATTGTATAGAATTACGGTCGCGATAATTTCCAAACTTTGTGATTGAGATGTTACTTTATCTGTTGGAAAATCTGATTTAATTTAAGTTGAATAAAGTTCATCATCTCTAAAATTCAGGTATTATAGAATGTGATGTACGTTTATCCTAAAAGTATCTCTCTTCTTCTATTATTCATGTATGGTTTACGTTAATCTCAGATTGGTTATTCAAATCGCCGTCTACCAAATCACAAAATAACAAATATACAATTTTTAAGTGATACATATTAATTGTACGTTTACAAATGCTAGGTTATTTACTTATGAAATCATATAAAAACTATGGTCCAGGAAAGCTTCGAGATTCGATTTCGAAATAAGGTTTAAATTCAATTCCTTCTGAAAAGAAATTTTCGAGTATCCAACTCAAGATCGTTATTGAAAGTATTTGGGGCCTTATACCGTACTTTCGACAGTTGAGCTCACCATTTGTAAATACCAGCGAAATCTTGAATACAACTAACAGAATAATATTACAACAATATTAAGAAACTTTTATGTTTCTTTTCATCGCCATCTGTTTTATTTTGCGCTACTTAAACCCCATCTAGAGTGTACTGGTATTACATGGGACCTGGCAGTTAAAAATTGCATTCGTGATTTAGAAAAAAGCACAGCGTAAATCTGCAAAGTTTTAACTGAATATCCGCAACAAATCGATAAGCGGTATGTAGTTGCCGTTTGACAAAGGTAAGGGAGAATCGTTAAGGCGCATTTACACATTCGCGCGAATGGCGAGTAGAATCGGGAGTGGCGAGATCGCGAATGTGTAACTGGTTCACTCTCCATTCACCAAAGGCGCGCCTCGACTTGTCATATGAAAACTCGGCGAATGTGAAAACGGTCATTCGCGCTGAGGGAATGAACTTGCAAACGCTAACTTTTTGCTGGGGATGGGCGACCGTATCACATAAAAGAAATAGACTTATGGACTGGTGCAAGCACTCCATGAAACACTCCAATTCGCAGGGGTCATTTAAAAATGCAGCTAAGTATAAAAAGTTAAATTACCTTGGATACATTGAAAAGTATTCACTCTTATATTTTCATTCTTAAATTATATAAAATTATATTCTTCTTAATCAATATCCATTACAAACTGAATTTTCCGATTGAATTAGAAAGAAAATTAGCAACTGCTCTCGAGTTATTTAAAATATATACTCGAGTCGCAAATATATTTCTGATTTTCTCGAAAACATTTTCAAAACACCCATTTGCTTCTTCCGACCACTGTTAAATTTAAATATCAATTTTGGTGACAATTTTGGTATCCAAACCCTCACCTTCACCTTTTACCCATGCACCATGCCTTTACATTTACCTCTTTAACATTTCATTCATTAGCTATCATACGAGTTGTCGTTGGTTGGACCTTAATATTGGATGAGATTTTACCATAATATGCATGATGCAACAGGAACTGCAATTCAATCCATGGCTTATTCAAATCTCACGCATGGGAGTGTGTATGTATGAGAACTTTCACACATTCCGAAATAGAAAGTGGAAGAGGAGGTATTCATTCTAAGCGTCGCGTAGCAATTCAGCTCAAAGGATTAGAGGCATTAGTCGTCTCGCCATAGGACACAAGTTACGCTTTCTCATTTACTTCTAATCCTCTTGAACTGTAACTGATTCAGAATGATATCGTAGTTGAGACGAACTTTGGTGCATTTAATTGCAATTCAGTCGTTCAGAATGCTTATGACCTTGAGTCAGGAGGATCGTGCATATCTAATTCCTTGGATCTTATCAAAATAAACCAAATTTTTTCGCTACTCTCTTGGTAATTATGTAACTGGGTTTTTCGTGTCGCAGTTATGACAGACAGCAATTAAGCGAACATGCTAGGAATATAGTATTGATTTTAAAATTGCTTCGACAGATAATAATATTGAAATCTGAAATTGAACTCACCGAATTCGAATGCGTAACCCACACGGATATCCGAAAGTCCTCATAATACAGATTAGTCAGAAAATATCTGATGCTCCTGTGTGATGTTATCATTTATTTATTTCGGCTACAGAAGTACCATATATATTTTAGGTAGAATCTTAACTTTTCACTAATCACAAATTTGAGGTTTTTCAGCAATAACGAGTTTACTCCATAGAGTTACTCTCTATGGAGTGTTTTGATTCTTTGAGTTTTCATTCGTTCACTTAATTCGTAGAGTTAGCTTTTTATTAACTTTTCTGAGTTATTGCAGCCTTTTTGTTCTTCTAATCCTGTTGATTTATTCATGAATGTGATAGTTTTACTTATTACCTCATGAAACTAACTAATGTTTACTAACTGCCAAAGAATAATTATCTTCCATGACCATCCGGAAGCCCTTTTAGATTATAATCAAACAAAAATATACCGAACAGATTCTAAAACTGTCATGAATAATAAGAGTAATTTAGAATGTACTTAAAAATTTAAACGCATATGGCTAAACGTTACTGGGACCACGAAATACATCTCGTTGTTTTTGTTTTAACGGGTTTTAAGAACTTTTTCTTTCGTCAATCATAACACGAACAACAGGTTTTCTTTTCTTGTATCATCTTATAAACGAGAAACATCCAAAATTTCTTTAACAAAATAGCTACCGGTTAACCTGCGTCAAAAATGTAACTTTTAAATTTATGTGGTCTAATTGATAAATCAATGGAATTCTGGGGAACATTAAATCCGTCCCAAAATATTTTCTAATAAAAGGAGTAATTGGATGAACTAAAGTTTCTCCACTCATAGCACCGGTCATTGTATAATTTAAACTAGTCTAAGAAGTGACCAAATATGGTAAATAACGGTGACAAGATGAAACACGAAGGCAATTAAGCAAGGCAATGATAATTCGGAAGAAGAGGAGATGCATTTAAGCGTAATTCCAAAGAAAAGCTTTAAAGCAAGGGTATTTCATTACTGCCTCAGTTTCGGGACGAATCGCAATAATTCAGCTGCATTCAGTAGAATTCGCTCTCTGGCAAAACTCAATTCTGAGATTACTCCGCAGTCATAATTAATCTTCACGCCTGACATGTATGCATCCCACTCCTCCGCGAACTAAATTCAGATTTAGAGATTCAATTAAAACGTCCAAGTTAGCTGCGAAGCTCACAAAGTTGTTTGGCCAAATGAGGACTTAAAAGTCGCCAGAAAATTGGGGTGAATATTATTTTATCACCAAATAGTAGTAATTTTGTCAATTAGCTTGGTATTCGGTGATTCTAAATACTTAGAAGCTTCTTCAACTAAAAACAATGATTCTGTAATGACAAAGCTCAAGCTTGAAGTTTTTGAAGATATTAAACAGTAAATTTAAAATGAGGATAATTGCCAAATATGGAATTTAGAGATTGCAACTCAAAAGGCATACTTGTATTTTTTAAATCATTGTGTACAACCAATGTGTAGCTATTTTGTTCTACAAATGGATAAATTAGAAACTTTTCAGTTCATAGAATCAACTGCTTAGATCGTGACGTCGTAGTAGGATTCCACGAAGGAACAAGAAAAAATAAAACTTTTACAAATCACAATAAATATTGGAAGACGACCGGGGTTTCGATTAATTGAGTCATCTTCAGGTGCGTACACAAACATCATTTGACCTAATGATGATGGTCCTCTTCCAATAAATATTGTAAAAGTTAGACTTTTCTTTCTTCCTTTCAGTTCAGTATCCAATAGCTATTAAAAAAATGAGTTTGGTCCACTCGTTTCCAATTTCTTGTGAAATATTGACGATAATTCAAAGAGGTCATATTTGTTAATGTGTAACTAATGTTAATATAATTCAGCTCATCCCTTTCATTTAATTTCTTTGAGATTTCAATGCAATCAATTAGTTTCCCCATGAATAAACTGGCTTATTGACCCACATGGCAGGAAGCATCCTCCAAAAAGTCGGGTGAAAACCCCGCGAAAGCTTCTGACAAAGTAAGCGAGAGAAAAGAACTATACATACGTACAGAAATTACGTTGAAAACACCTGAAAATGACTCTAAATTAAGAGTGCTCAACCAGTGATCCTTAGTCGGTCTCATAATATATAGTTTCTTGAACTAACCATAGGTTTATTTCAGCATTTGATTGCGAACTGGAATAGGTTAACTGCGCCATCAAAAAGTAGACCTCATCGAAACCCATATCGAATGTTTCTATAATACTAACACTAAAGCGCTAACAGGACGATACACCATTTGCTGAATTCTAATAAAAAATTTTGAAAAGCATTGCTTGTGGTCCGCGAAGCCTATCTTAATGCTTAATCTCGAGGAAAGAGCTTGTACATCTCTGATTTGGAAAAGTACTAACAATACCAAAGTAAAATCGACGCATAATTGTTGTTGCGAACTGTGTGAAACACTACCACGTGTAAGGGAACTATTTCATCGGTCAATTACTTTATAGTATGGATAATAAGACAAAATTTGCAATAATATATACACCGTGAAATACTGCAAGTTCGTCAGAGAAAACATTGCCAATAGTATATTATATTTACTTAATATACTTAGTATTCTGCGGATTTTCTCCATTGCTCCCTGTGGGTATTCTATAGAGAACTATTGTCTGTGAGATAAATAGTTTCTTAACGAACTTTTTGTGGAAATTCTCTTAAAAATCAGTTTTATTAGTAAAGCAAAAATTCTAATACGTCTGACACTATTTTCTCCAGATTTATAAGTGTTTGGAACTTCAGTTTGCAGTATCATGCAGCAATAGCAAAATCAGTTTGGTTATTTTAGTGTTTTGATGAGTATTTTAGGGTTGTAAGGAGACTAACAAAATAGGTTCAGCTATTAATTATTACGAAAATTCACGAGAATTTGTTGAATAAGAAACACAGTTTTGAACAAAAATTTTTAGATCGCAATTTACAAAATTACGAACAATACCAAAGCAAAACGACGCGACGTATATTTTTGCAGCAAACTGTACGAAACATTAAACCACATGTAAAAGAAATATTCAATCAGTTACTTATTAAATAGTACAGTCATAAGACAAAATTTTCAATACACCCTAAAATTCTGTAAGTTCTTCAGATATACTATTGCCGAAACAGGAGCACTTTAAAAATTCAATCACTTCATTAAACTCAAGTAAAGACTTATTTGTTAACCTAAAAATTAGTTCTCTTTTTGCCTAAACTTTTATTCTATCTTCCAAAAAGCTATTTGCTCCCATTTTTATGACATAGGGTTTTATTTAAGAAGTGTCTTATAAGCACCAATCTCGCACATGCATAAAGACATATTGTTATTATTGTTGCTGCTATTATTTATGTTAGTATACTTGTAAATATTTACCTCAACAGCAGTTATTTCGTCCATGAAACAAAATACTACAGTAAATGATTAAAGAATTTGTAGAGAAGAAAGCAAAATGGAGAACAGGAAAAGGTCTGGCACCTCCAAATTTATGGGGAAAACAAAAAAAGCAATCGCGGAAAAAGGGAAATCCCTTGCGATATGCGACGGAGACAGAGCCAAACAAGCGGAAACCCATTTAGCCTAGCGTTAATGACGAGAAAAAAGGGTGAAGGAACCCTCAAAACAATCGAATTGAATTTAATTGCCAAGAACGATCCTCTCGAGCTTGAACAATGAGTAAAGAAAAGCGAATCCCGATGAAGAAAACAGAGAGTAGAGAAACTACCAAATAATAGTCGAATGATTTGGATTTAATGATTTAAAAACGACGAAAGTTTAGGTGAAGGCAGTTAGGAAAGGGTAATTGTAACGAGACATAGGCTTTCTTTTTAATTAGTTGGGTCGTTTTGTGTTATGTGTTTGTTCGAGGATGAGGTAAAATTCTTGAAATAGTTCGCGAGAGATGAGATCTACCATTCAAGGTTATTCAAACGTAAGTTAAACTCCGAGTCGAAACAAATTTCCATATTCATGACAGGATAAGGATGACAAAATAACTATAAACTCACAGCTTTCACTGTTCAAACTAATTTCCATGTTGAATTCTAAGAAAGTTCATTTCTATCGCCGGTATAATTCAGTCTTTCAGCGAAACCGGTCGTGATTGTGCACACTTTTGTTAGTGAAGTGAAGTATTTTTACATCTATGTCTCTGTCTATGTAAGTACGCAGTAAGCCACCTTTTGGCGTGTGGCAGGGAGTGTATGCACTATGATTTTACTTCCCTAATCGATTACTTTCACGAATCGTTCGCGAAAAAAATGTATTCTTGAATCGATTCCTTCTAGCATCTATTTCCCTGATATTCCTCGCAATATCAGAGTGTCCTATCTAACATGGATGACACGCTATATTGGTTACATCATCTGTGAATGTGCTTTCTCTGAACTTATTTAGTAAATTGATCCTTTATTTAAATCTTATAATCTCTAAAGATTCCCATCCTGCGTCCTGAATCATCTACGTAACTCTCACTGATTAATCGCAGAAAGAAGAAACAGACATGAAAATTTTTCTTTCTTTCATTTTTTCATGTCCGCTTCTCCTTTTCTGGTGCACGCCTTATCGTGCCAAGTCACCTTGTGTGTAGCAATTCTTCAAATTTTGTGTTGCCTTTCGCTGCACCATTTCTAATTCCCGAATACAACCCTTATCGGCAGGGTTCCATACACTATTCGCGTACTCAAGATGAGGCCTAACTGGCGCGAATTCTAATTATGATTGCTATCGAATACCAATCAGTAAAGCCCAAATAGATTAGGTTAAATTTCTATTAGATTTGAAAAAGTTGTTTTTTAATCAATATTTTAAACCTTGAAATATTTGTAATCAAGAAAAATAAAAATCATTCAACAAGGTAATAATAAAGTGAACTGTTACTAAATTTGACGCTAGATTTGAAATGGAACAGAATTGATGAACTGACACGAAACATAGTGAGCCGAAGAGACCTGCGAGGAGGTATCGGAAGATGGTTATTAATATTTTAACTCGTAGATGCGATAAGTTAGTCGGGAGAAGTGCATTGATAAGAGGTAAGGAAAATGATAACAGTTCAAGACTTGGTAAAAATGGGTAAGTGAGGAAAAACAGGAATAATAAGGAACGATATTTCTGAGAAATATTGACAAGGAACTCAAAGAGAGAGAAAGATGAAATTAAGAGAAGAGGAAGAATATGAAGAGGATAGAGATTAAATATAGATACTTGAGAAAACATACCAAAAAGCATAGTAATAGTAGCATAACGTGGCAGGAACAGTTAACAGAAGAAAGAATCTGTTGCGGGTATATGAAATATGATATAGGGATAAAGACAAAGGACTCCAAGAATGAGATTTAGGTATGAGCGCAGTAAAAAAGGACCTCAGTAGTATTGATAATACAATAGTAAATAATACTACACGAGCTCATAGCAGAGCAATAAATAGGAGTAAAATGAAATATAATATGTATGAGTTACGACAGTAAACTATACTAGAGCAAAATTAATTGGTAAAAAGCTCATTTCAAACACATATACATAAAATTTCTTTAATAAAATGTTGCGCTTTCATCGCTCAAAGATGGAGAACTTTTTAACGATTAAGAACTTTGAACTCAATACACGAAGGCGTTACATCGTCGAAGGAAAAATAATGGGGATATATAAGAAATCATCCTAGCGGGGATAATATTTATATCCCATATAAAGTACACATTACTACAAAAGAAATATTTTAATCGGTAAAGTGGCAAGGAAAGTAAAAACAAACAGCCGAAATAGATGTAACAAAAAATAGATGAAGCATGAGGAAAGGAACGGACAATGAAAGTAGGAAAGTACTAGAAGGTAAAGAGATGGATATAGCGACATTTGGATTGATAAAGAAAGCTAGTGCGTCCAGATATGACTGACATATGTTTCCAAACTAATCGCGATCCGTTGCGAAAAAATTCCATCCCGCTAATCCATTCAATTTTACGCCACTCTCTTTTTCACCCTTCTCGTGCATATATGTTATAGAATTCGGACCATGCGACATCATCGAGCGGGTCCTCGTTGAAGTCGCCGATCAGAAACGTCACCGATAGGAAATGCTCGCCGAAGGGAGCAAAAGTGCAAACGTGCATTCCCTCGTATCACCTGCCGAAATTAGTGCCACTCAATATTCTTCCGAACTAATATTCTACCTTGAATAAACAATGATCCGGAAAATTGCGTTTTTGGATCACGTCACTCACCCAAAACTGTTTTATCTCTCCGCGTTGCAATTAATATACCTTGAAACAATTTTCGTGTTATTAATTTATCCTTAATGAAGCCCTCCGTAGATGGAATTATGCAATTTCAGCTTGGGAAGCTGGTAGGGATATATTAAAATTGTCCACTATAGTTGAAAAGCTAAAATTCGTGCAACGCTAGTGACATGTTCGGAAATATAGGGATGTATTTTCATAAATTCATATTTCATGCGGTTATTTGCTATGAGAAATTGTCATTAAGTCTCCAAGCTAGTTAATGTACAGCGAAGATAGGTTTGATTATTAAATTGTACTATTAAAAGTAAACTAAAAGTATTACCTAATAATTCCAAGAATTTTGTCGTATATTTAAAAAATACCATCACTTACATAAATATGATTTTAGGCGTGACTTCGTGGAAAGCCATAATGCAATGAAAGCAAAGACTTAGTAATTTTCCACACTAAAAGTGGAAACACTTCCACTTTTAGTGTGGAAAATTACTAAGTCTTTGCTTTCATTGGATTCCAATGAAGTACATTTTGAAGTTAATGTTGTTCATATTGATATATAAGTAAAGGAAGTCTCAATTTTTAATGAGAACATAATGTTCAATTAATCTTCAAGTACATTTTTCTTGGTCACCTACATTTTCTTTCACCGCAAGAAAATTTCTAAACCTTCTGAACTTGCAGGTACATACATATTATTACGGTAAGGTAAGAGTATCCCACTATGGCGAAACAGGCAGATGACGGAAAAACATCCTAGATCAATATGAAAGATAAAAACTTTGTAGTTTTTCACAGGATTTATTTCAACACAACCGGTTTCGCTGCTGAGTAAGTATAATTCTGTGGAAAACTACTAAGTTTTTCTCTTTCATACTACAGCTTTCCGCCAAGTAAAAACTTCCCATTTTGATTTTATCCAAAGGTAAGGTTATTTTGAATACTTTAAATCTGGAACATATTACAAAGCTAACAAAATTTCCTCCAGCAGAAAAACGACAAAATTACCAAATATATTTCTGCCACTGCCAAATAATAACGATATAATCGTTATCGATAAAAAAATTACCACGTTTATTGCTGCTGCGATGGGTAAAAGATAGCTAATCGTATTGAAATATATCTTAAACAATAGGTTTCCTTAACATTAAGGTTAAACCACCCAGGAAACACGATAAAAGTCAAACAGTGCCACACTGAATAACTCCAAGAAAGCTTTAAAAAACCCCTTATGACTGGAATGAAATGAATGTCCGAATTCAGTGTTTTGGTTATTAAACGGGCGATAAAAACCATAGGCGCATTTCAAGCGGAGGACAGCTGTCAGGAAGGCCTTTGACAGCGGACGAGAATTTCCCAGTTGGCTTACTGTTTTATTTCGCTCTCTAACGTCATTTTAACTTTGAGATCCGTCCTGTTATTTCCCAAACCTCCTTTAAAAGTCGCTTTTATGGATCCTCCCGCCTATTTCATAGAAGTGCGAAACCACCGGCGTAGAATGAAAACGTTATTGAAGTGAACATGGCGTGAATTTTTAAGCGCGGATGAATCAAGAACTGACGGCAATCAACTGAATCATGAATATGAATCGTTTTCACACTTTTCCGAATGATTTTGATCAGTAATTTTAACCGAAGTCAAATGCCTATAAACTGCTAAATATAATGAGTATATTTGTAGAATCAAACCGGAAGGATACTAAAAATTGCGTCATGAAACACGTAGTAACTTGTCTAAAATTAAAATGAGGAGATGGAACTATACGATAAATCTTAAAAAAAGTTAACAATAAAAAGCTTGCGATGAAAAACCTCAGGTATACGTCTTGCAGTAAAAGTGAAGTAAACAGCTCACGGTGATAAATATAATTGAGAATGATTTTCTATTTAATGACAAACTTGCACAATTCCCCAAAAACTTGAACACACGTCAACCGGTTTTGGCGTGAGTTTACCCATTATCAGAACAGACAGGAACCCAGAGTAAGAGGATATATATGCACATAGAAACGGGAGGGAAGGGGGACAGGGGGGGGGGGTAAACAAAGTAAGGAAAGTCAGTGACAACCGTCAGTGTATTGAAATGTGGGGAGGGAGGGGATAAATGTGGGAGTATGGCCGTTAGGAGTGGTAAGCGGGAGAGGAACTCTATTAATCTGAAATGAGCGGAATTTAAGGAGGTGAGTATGTAGTTTTTCATCTTTATATCCCGGGTTTACAATAAGGATCAAATCGATCTTCCGTATTGCAAAGAAGGGACCGCACATTGCTTTTCGTATTGCATACCTTTGAAAATTAATAAATGCACTCGTCGGTAAAATTTATTTCCTATATTCCTGTCAGTTCTGATGACTGCGTAAACTCACGCTGACACCGGTTAACGTGTGCTAAAGTTTTCGTGGAATTGTACAAGTTTTATCTTTAAACACTTAATTATCATAATTTCCAGCAATTTTCGCTTGATACTATTCCGGATATAGTATCTCTGATATGACTGAAATTCATAACTAACAAAATATCTTTTCTTTACACAAGGAAGGATTCCAATAAAAAAAATTAGATAAAATTTCCGTTGAAACATACGCCTTGAAAATCCATTCCGCGCCGGTAAATTTTTCAATTTAAATAAAGCGAATTCCAATGATTTAAGCGCGTAGTTGGTCCTCGAAATAGAAATTCTAGAATACTCGCTTCTGACGCAAAATATATATGCCATGTAGCAGAATGGATTAGGGATGATCTGCGAGAACTCTATTGAATGAGAAGAGAGAATGAGAGAGAGAATTGGAGAGTAGGGAGAGAGAAGGGAGGAAGAAAAGATATCGCTAAGATAAGAGGATTGATGATGTCGTTAAAAGTGGCATCCACTGGATCGCGATGCCCTCCGCTATGCCAGGAACCCAATCGACGTGATTCCCACCATCGCAATATTTGATCGACGATCGCAATGATGGACGAATCGGGAGATCGAATGAATCTTTTACGGATAAATCCAAGTACTTAGCATCCGTAACGCAGTCACCCTAATGTAATACAAAGAACGGGATTGTGTTGGGTGGTTGAACGTCCTAGTTCACGCGAGAATTTGTCTTTATTGAGTCAAAAGAAGCGGCCGCTGTGCTTTATATTAATACGCTGAAGTCTACGATGCAATTATACTCTACAAGCCAAGTAATTAAACGCATGCATCGTATAACCCGTCAATACAAAGAAAACCCTAAACATATATTGTGACATTTACTTCTCGTGTTTTTCTAACGTTGGCGTAGAAACTTAATTATAGAAAACTTATAACTTATATAACTTATCAGAAAAGAATTCCAAAATTCGTTATAATTATTTTATATAAAAACATTGATTTATAACTAAAGGCCCCCTCTTAAAATTCCAATCTGAAATTTGTCGCTATAACTTAGTACATAAGTTAGTTTACCTCTGCGGTGGATATAGACTTTTCTATAGAGAAGTGCTAATGATTGAACGATTCTCATAATACAATCTAAGAAATTTCAGGAAGGGTCCATTTAATTTGATTTATTGAGTAAAATATTTTGATTTTTGTTTTAAAAAATAAAGAGATATTCGTAGAATAGGGGAGAGTGAACTATATCGCACCGCTTCCAAAATCGCACCACTTCCAAAATCACACCACTAGCCTAGAAACTGATATATTGCTGGTAAGCGATGGGAAACGCATGATTCACATGCTTGAATTTAGATGAAGAAATGAAAAGTCTGCCGCAGCCGGAAATCGAACCAGGGTCTCCCGCTTTCCGGGCGGGTGCTCTGTCCTCTAAGCTACCACGATCAAACACGAGCACCCGCCCGGAAAGTGGGAGACCCGGGTTCGATTTCCGGCTGCGGCAGACCTTTCTCTTTCAATTTCTTCATCTGATATACTGCGCTTGAGTCTCATCTATCACCAACGTTACAACTTCTAACATCCCCAAGTACGCCTTACTTGAGTTGTGGCAGTTGGTGAAGTAATAAGTATTGTGTGTACATTTTAAGATGTATATATTACATAAGGGTCTCTCTAGCTATTTTCTTCGGATGTTCATAAAAATGTACATTATAGGTGAATTTTATTTCTTTTATCTTAGTTAATTATCATACTTTTGTACTCTCTTAGGTTGCATTTAGTGCCATTACTGCTGTGGTATTCACACGCATTTTGGGAGGGAAAAATCATTTCTTTTTATTTTTGCAAATTGGTGCAATATGAGCAACCCTATATAGTTAGAAACGTCCATACTCGGTTTAAGTCTTTTTAAAAGCGAACTACTGTAGGAATTGATTCGATGAGCATATTTCCTTTAAAGTTTATCCACTGATGTATCCAATTCGATAAAGATGATTATGCAGTGTTTAAGAAACATTTAAATCATAGTCATTTGGACGAGTTAATATAATTTTGCTGACTTAAATACACGAGGAACCTAGCAAATCACAACGATTTAAAATTACCTTGGTCTAATTGTTGCCCAGAAAATGTGAACATAACCAAATTAGCTTGCTTTTGAAGCTTCTCTTGTTTGGACAACACTAATAGCAGCTATAAATCTAGTTTTGACACATTCCGTAATTTAGTAAGAATGATCTGCCGGAAGTAAATTATATTAATTACATCACAATTTTAGTTTAGTCTGTGTTCGTTCACAGAAATACCTGAGGTTCAGTAAAAAATAATTTACTGCAAGTGGTAAATAGACAAGCACAATTAATATCTATAGGAGTCTAAATGTGCACCAGAAATAAACAAACTTTGTAATATATTTGTCCATAGGATTTATATATTTCCGGTACCATAAATATTCTACGAAGTGGGGGCATGCAATGTAGATTACACATGTCAAATGGAGCTATTGTAGGTTTGTTTAAATCAAAGTGCACTTTTTCGTTGAAAAGAAGGATAGAGATCACGTAATTTAGAAAAGTATGAAAGGATGTCGATTAAGAAAGGTGAACTTCTCGAGGAAACTTACTTTTTTAGGTTATTCGATGCACGTCACGAAATTAAACTGAAACCAAAGTTACAGATTCAGCGTATATTTTCCACAGATATGATATTTCCAGAGGTACAGACTAAAACGTCATTCAAAGGGTGAGATGAATTGTGACTAAAAGTCGCCAGTTTTCAAACCACTAATTTAAAAAAAAAATTTGAGTTTCACTATCTCTAAACATAGTTTAAATGGGTTGGAAAGGCGCTCGATATCATATACCTTTGAACCGCGTACCTTAGCAGATCCTGCTCTCCACATTTATTTTTAACGCTTATCTTAAGCGTGTTAGGAGTGTAATTAAATAAATAACGTATGACGTCTTGGAATAGCTTTATCCTTCTTCGTCGCGGCTGCAAACAATTATATTGCTTGCTTCATTAGAAAATTCAAATCCCGATAAAAAATTCATTTCGATTCATAGTCACTACTATTATTTTCCAAAATTTCCCAATTTTCAGCTCCTGAAATGTTTCTTTTGAAACCTTTTGAATAAGTTGTCATTCCTTCCTTGAATACGTAATACTATCGTTCTTACTCCGTCGCTTTTATTAGCTCATATATTTTTAAATATAAACATAATTATGATGGCAAGGAAAGGGTAGAATTTAGAATTTACGCTTAATGTTGTGCGCCTAAGAAAACCAAAAGGATAAGAGAAAGAGTCTGATATCGCTGTTTCTCATACGCTGTACTCATTCCCGAATATTTCGAAGAACGACAAGAGAGTGTTCTGGAATACAGTTCACTAGGTTAGAGAATAATATAATATAGAGAATAATGTAGATGTATTAAAATATTTTCTTCCGCACTTAACTTTGTGATCCTTTCCCACTTGAATTCAGACTGAGAAATCAAACCCTTGGTTTATTGTAACACCAAATTAACTGAATTTGTAGTGTTTAAATGATAATGATAAACAGAGAATTTCAGCAGTCGCATAACGGTTAACCGATATATTTCGAAAACCTCAAAGCGAATACGCGAAACTTAACGGTGTCAACGTCTGACTCGCATGCACGTTAATTATTCGTATTTTCCCGTCGCCGATAACGAATTTACGGTGCACGCCGCGCTGAAACTTTCCGACATGTTGATGTGCCGTGGGATTCAAAGGGTTAGGAAGCACTGAATTAGAGCATCCGTATACAGTGGTATTGGAAGACTCGGGTTTGAGTATTGGTCTCGTCAGACTTTTCCAACCTTTAATCCTTTGGATATCATAAAGATCAAAAAAACCGAAACCAATATTCATAGAATAAACGTGATGATGCACGAGAGTTACGAAAACATTAACGCTTTGAGAAAAAGAAATAGAAACATTTCGGTAGAGGGAATGGGAAATTATCGATTCGGAAGGAAACAACGGAAAGTTCGGTTAATCATGTAGAATTAAATTGCTGAAATATATCTTCGGTAATCGTTAGCAATTTCATTATCATCCGTCAACGATGATAAAAAGAAATTCAAAATAATCGGAATTGTATTCCGCAGCAGTAATTGATCGGGCAGAAGCAGCGAATAAAAGTTTACGTTAACAACGACCACCGAGGGGAATAAGTTTTGGCAGTAATTCAATGAAAACACATTTTAATTAATAAAGAATCAATTACCTACTACTTTAATTATCAAGGAGCAAATTATACCCGGAATTGCTTCCCGCTAATTCATTTTTCAATCCAACCGTAAACTAACGTTTTCCAATGTAGCTTAATTGACGAGCACATGATAAAGAAAATAAAAGGATTAAACATACATATAGTTCTCAAAGTAAATGAGGGAATTTAAATCCTTCCAAATACAATTGAAAATTTGCAACAATATCCTAATATGATGAATTATAAGATATAAGTGGAGAAAATTAAGGACATTTGTTATTAATCACACTTTTTGTCAATTATTTCGAATAAGTAAGAAATCGAGCATTATCTTCCATATATGACAAACTCTAAATTGGTTTCATTGAAGATTTTCCAAACAACTTTTGTACGGTTCAGCAGTAGCATTATTTGAAAATAAACTCTTTACTCCACCCAAGGAAGAATGGACTTGAAAAAAGTCTGACGGGACCGGGAATCGAACCCGGGTCTCCCAATTGCCGGTCGGGTGCTCTGTCCGTTGAGCACCCGACCGGCAATTGGGAGACCCGGGTTCGATTCCCGGTCCCGTCAGACTTTTTTCAAGTCCATTCTTCCTTGGGATATTTCCTGGGTGCGCACCATCTTGCGCAAAGTCACCCTTACCCGTTTTCCTTTCTTTACTCTACGTTACTAATCAAGAAACTTTTTGTAGTGACTCTAACTTACGGAAACCGTTAGAATAGATATTACTATGATGTTAACAAAATAGAATCATGAAGCAAAAAGGAAAGATGAAGAGTGATTTGAGAAATGTGACAGATTTCATCGCTTAAACGCAGAGTACAAAACATTTAATAAGAAACTTTATAAATTAGAGAAACAATGAGAAAGTATTCTTCATTTTGGGAAGGCAATAAGGGCTGCGTTGGGTTTTTCAACAATAACATTTCTTAGTCGCATAGACTTGCGTAGTTCAACTTGATGGAGGGAAGGGTAAATTCATTTCGTCCTTAGGAAATTGATCAAAGCCCTAACATCGTGAAGGGAGGAGAAATTAGCAAATAAAAGTTAAGCGCTGAGATTGAAAGCAATTATCGTAGTTTGTTCGCTTAGAATTACGAAGGTATCTTCGATCTCCAGTTTTTATCTATAATATGTACAGAATTATAATATTATGATTTCATGAATTGTAGGAAAATATTAAAATTACTAATTAAGGATAGGAATTCTACAAATTAGGTTTCTCACAATATACACTCATAAAATTGGGGTATTGATGAAATGGGATGGGAAAAAACTGAACAGTGTAGGAAATGGAAAGTTACCAGCTGAGATGAGGGACAAAGAAATGACAGGAAGATGAAAAAATAGAAGAAGCAAGCCAGCGACGAAGATTGAGAGACTATGGGGTCAGCGACGTAAAGGGAAAGGAGAAAAAGAGTCCGGCTTGGCAGATAATTTCTGGAAGAGATGCTTAAGGGAAGAAAGGAAGTAAATCCGTAAACCATGGGAGGGAAGAAAGACGTGGGTATCTCCGCTTGCTGTAAGCGAACTCATCAGTAGGTGGCATCCGGGATCAGAATATAGAAAGGATTTCGGGGGAGAGAAAAAGAGAGATTTGAGCAGGAAATGGAGGACACTGAAGGAGCATTAGTAAGGGTCGAAGATTCGATGGAAGGACGGGAAGGAAGGGGTAGAAGAGGTCCATCGCGCACGAGTGATATTCGTTCTATCTCGACCAAATGGAGTTGCATCACGCAGAGTTCCCTCCTGGGAGTCGGCGAGACAGTGACATCGAGAAACCGATAAAGCGATTGGCAGGAAAGCTTACCCACGCTTAAGAGCACTCCAGAAATGGAATTTTAAACTTTGATTCGACGTGGATTGCATCCTAACATCACGTCCTGCCTTTAAGGGAGTTTTGCAAACAATCGCGTCGGAGAGGGAAAATGCAAAGTACCGTTTTGACTGACGCCTCTACTCGCTCGGAGAGGGGAAGCGATTGCTCGAAAAAGTGGAGTCGGAGCATTCGGCGTGGAAGAGATGCGATGGTTTCGTAAATCGAATCATTTTCCTGGTTATTTCGTCTCGAGAAACGATAGAGTCCAAAGTCGGACATGAAAGTTTTACGTGTCCGTCTATCTTTTTCTGATGTAACAGAAGCTTCTTGAAGGCGATGGCAACAATAATATTCAAAAGAAAGTCACAATGTATATCTACTGAACGTAAGAAATAGCAATAATATATCTCTGACATTTATGTAAATCTGATCCTAATAACATAGCACATGTTACACTCCAATTTTTAAATAACTATATAAACACTTCACAGAAACGACAAAAATATAATGCATAGAATATATATCTCTTTTATCTAAGTAGCTTACAGTATTTGTGTAACCACGCTCTAACATGATTTAGAATAATTTTAGGTAATACATACAATGTTTTCACTTCATAGATTTAGACAAAACAAGCTCTTGCAGATCTGAGGGAAAGGAAGGACACTATTGTCAGATGATGACAGATGAAGTATATTGAGATATTCCTAGAAAAGGAAATTTCAACGCTCAAAATCTCGATTCATTCAATTTAAAATTGCATTTATTTATATTTCCATTCGATATATGTAATATCCTTTATCGTTAGAATATAAGTCTTTCAAAACCGAGTTATAAAAATAGAAAGATAAAAATGATTAAATTGATTTTATCCGTAGAAAATGACATCAGACCCCAAAATATAGGATGTAGTATAGACTTTTCGTAACGTTTCAAAACCATTTGGAGCGTGTCATAACTTAGAGTAAGAGACGATACAATTAACCCGGAAGAAAACGTTTCACTGATATCGTAATTTCATTTCATCTTGCTTTCATTAACGATGAAAGTTCCAATTGTGTTATTGAAGGCCTTGCAGAAACTCTCTAGCTTATATTCTCAAACAACTTGAACTAAATAGTTCCTAATGCGTACATGGAACTTATATATGTTGATTCTATTAGCACCACTTCATTAGTTCTCATTTAGACAAATGTTTACAATTCTCATCGAATTGATTTCTGCAAGGTGCTATGCTTTAGATGTGTATGACTTAAAAATATTCATATCAACCAGAAATTCAATGTTTCTCAGTTATCAGTTCAAAGTAAGACAATATTAGCCGTTTTCTCTATTTATCCAAGAAGCTTCAATTCCATTTTTTCTTACACTTTTCAATCTTTTTCATAATCTGAAGAGTTTCATTTCCTACGAAGCCGCTCTGTACGATAATGCATATATACGTAAGTGCCCTAATATCTTTCTTACTGAAATAACAAAAATAATCCACTAATGGCTAATATCGATTTAAAAAAAACTGTAAATAATTAGTTTTAGTTATACCTTCATTATCTAGTTATGTTTAGGTTAGGTTAGATTACTTCAAATATAAGAGCCTATCTCCAATACTTCCTAAAGTAACAAACAATTCTATTAGCTTTATTCGGGGGTTATAACTGCCTTAGAGGGTTTCCACCGCTCATAATGACTTCCTTGAAGCCGATGAGCAACAAGACAAAAGGGTCAGACAGACCACTATTCCCTATCCAATGCCCTTTTCTTCGTTTTTATGTAACATATTCCACCCTTTATGTCATCAAATGTATTTTGCATGTGCCTTCCATTCGGTATTTCCCCTCTCTTCTGTCTTTTATTACTTCCTTTAATAATCCCTCTCCTTTTAATACTTGACCCGCCCTCTGCCAACGCACATTTCCGTGACATAAAAAAGTCGGAAAATTCTATTAAAGTTAACCTTTCCTTCTGGTTGGATATATTTAAGGATTTGGAATTTACCTCTCTAATTTTTATGCGCAGTGGGAATCCTCTATACACTTCGGCACCTGTTACCTCACATTCAGCTACGCTGCAAAAGAAAGAGAGGACACATACAATCAGAGCCTCTCTTTCGTTACTCCGGCATTACGACCTCTATTTCCCTCACCAAGCACTGACATTCATCCATCGATTCCCTCCTCCATTAGCGGCGTGATTGAACTTACAGCCGATGATTAAAGGGCAGGGAGAGAATACTCCCTTTGTCTTCCTCGCGACTCCTTTACATGACACCGCACTCTCGCGCCTCTCACGAAAGGACGATCAGCGCACGCCGTCGAGGAAGAAAGCGTCAATGACTACTCTTTTTATTCACGCGTTTTCCGTCTGCTCGATCGGCTGCCTTTGCCTGCAAATAGCTCTTCGTAGATTCCATTCCTTCCGAGGATTTTCAAAGCCGCCGCAACTGGTGGAGGAATCCTAACGGAGAGATACATCACGTCTTGATTCGTCGACGCGGGGACTCAACCGTCGAAGACCCAGCGTCTAGATCCCGAGTGTAGAAGAGTAGGAAATCTATTTGTTTGTTACCCCGCCGATTGCATCTAATCTGAGAGCCATTTCTTCCGGTTTGACGCTAGGAAGACTTTCCCGCATAGGGAAGTAATCGACTAAAAACCGTGCGGATTTAACGCTTCCCTCACTCCACTCTCGTTTATTGGTGCCTCTAGCATGCAGAAGGGAGTGAAAAGGCTCGAAAGGGTCGCCCTTTTTTTCTTTATTTGGGTGTCCTTACCCTGAATGGTGCTGGTCATATTCCGGATTACTGCCTCCCCAAACCTTTACTTCCTTTCGTTGCTCATCTGTGTTCGTATCAATACTCGCTTCGAGCGCGAAACGGCTGCTTCGCTATCGAACGATTTGCGTACGGATTAAACCTCTGCATAGGTAAATATTTCACTCTTAGCTTAAGACTGACTAATATAACTTTACTTACTCTGTTGAATGGTACACCTTTTGATTCCTATCAAAACCCACAACTTCAGGCTTAACTTTGTTATAAGATACCGCGAGTCAATTATGCAGCGTAATGGATTTACCAACACTAATTAATACTTAAGTCTTTCGGGAAGGATAGGATTTCCGGACTTAGTACCCTTAAGGGGAGCTTTCAGGAGAAAGCCACGGTAAAGCAGCAATGAAGATCTGAGACTAAGAGAAAATCGACATGATTGAGTGCACTGTAAGATGGCTTTGAGGCTAATCGGGATTTGAATCCCAATCTCATCAGACTTATAACGTCCATTTCTCCTTTGGGTTAATTTCCATTCATCTACGTTAACTTTTATTGGTACTGATACCAAAATATACCATATCCACCAAGCGTAATTGATCTATTGGACTACCGTCACTTTTCCCCATATTTCTAAGACGATTCTGAAGAAATGGAATTATCTGTGGAAATACGCTATATAATCTGCAGTCATTAATAGAGCTCAGGGGAGCTTTTCCCACAATTATATTTTAAGCGGTAAATATTTAGTGCAAAAATATGCAAGAGAACATCGCACTATTGTTTCTTCCACTTTTCCACTTTACTGGAGAGCTTATGGGATTGTCAGATCTACTCTCAAGTCCTGCGTGTTAACGTTCAAAGTGGGAATTTAAAGACATATTTAGATTTTGAGATAGACATTAAATAGGGATATGAATATTTTAAATATTGACTCGTTTCCATTCATAATATCTGACATCTTTTTCGTAAATGTTGCTAAGCTGTTATCAGTAAATCCTATGGAAATTAAGAAGATGGAATTAACATAATGTAATAATATAAGTAAAATATTTTCAATCGGTATTTTGTGTTCAATGAAAAGAATCTTATTTTCTCAAACTTAATATCAGCAGGAGCGACGGTAACATTTGGAAAATTTGCACATTCAAATAAAAGGTGGCGTTTTCTTTTATTTAGCAAAAGATTCAGGCCAACTTCTAAATAAGAATTATCCGATCAATACCAATTTACAATTTAAGAGTAGCCTAGTGGGCCTTTATGCGTGGAACGGTATTGCATACACGAGTTTACCCTTTTCTAGTGCGAGTATCTCAATTTCGAAAAAATAATAATTACAGAAAATTAGGACAAACATTGAAATGAGAGTATCAGCTTCATGGGCTTATCAGTAATTCATAGATTTAATTTTGGAGTTAATTTAACTTGTCTTTGTTCGTGGAAACACTGCCCAGAGGGAAAATATTTCTGGGTGAAAATATTTATAAAATCCACAATAAACTCAATTTGTTATTCTCTATTTTTACATCAAAATTACCTCAATAGAGTCGCAATTGCATCGTGGTAAAATTAGTTCAACGCTCCTCGCAAATTTGCGGATGAATTTTGTATTGCATGGCTTGAATGTCCTAAGTAATTAACGGCTTCCCGGATAGCCAAGTCACACGTTCGACTTTGTTACCAACGATCCCGCGTCAGTTTCCGGTGGGAGCCTAAATGTGCAATATGACCTGAGCAGTCGACGCTATTTTAAGAATAATAATACTACTACTATAATAATTAGCCATAATGTACAGCAAACAAGTATAGAATGGTGGCAGTATCTGCTTGTGATTTGTTAATCCTCAACCAAAATAAAAACAATAATTACAAAAAATGCAAAGTTAAAATAAGTTTCTGGGGATAAATTAAGTAAATTTTCAATATCAAGGGTAAGGTGGCGTTTCCTTCAGTTTCAACAAAAAGAGTTAAAGTAAATAAATAAATTAAATAGTAAATAATATTAAATAGTAAATTAAGGCAAAATATGCCCTTTCTGCGGTAGTAAACTGGTTATTAAGCTTATGGTAATAAAAATTAAGTAGTTCAGAGGAAACAAATATTTTATTGCTAAGTAAGGTAAACTTGACTCATAATTCATTTGATTCATAGAAAGTCTACCGGTTCCAAATCGCCACCTGATGTAGTACCACATTTTAAATTTCTAGGAATTTTTTTCCACTAAATTTTCATGTACATTCTCCATTTTCCACTAAATTTACGTGTACTTCTTCCCACTTTAACATCCCTTAATAAGGAAAGATCCCTGACAATTTCCTAAGAAACCAACACCTAAATTAAAAATTGAGTACTCTTTACTTTTGAAATAAATTGAAGTAAAAGAAAAAAGCAACACTTTGTGCATTACTTTAACATATAAATCTTTTGATAACTCTCTTAGCTATCCTGTATACCCTGCAGGCCGGGAAACACTCCCTGGTTATAACATGCAAAATGCATTTATATGAAATTACACCTCCACGAAAACATCGTTCCTTTCTGCAGAAAAAATGAAGCATGATAAACGCATGCAAGGGGAGTTATTTATAATTGAATAGACGCATTAACGTTCACGACAATAATTACTTTGAATTAAATGCTAATTTGGCTATTGAGTTACGCGACCGCAGTGTTAATGACTCATGCCGATCAATTATTAAATATCAGTTTGAGGTCAGCGAGCTAAAACAAGAGAGCGTTTCATAAAATCATGATGTAGCTTTCCACCTTCATTTCAATATTTCAATTACTAATAGATCCGAACATGGAAATACAATCACCGGAATGACAGGTATGAAATTGATATTTTATTCTCGGAAATTCAATTATGAGAAACCTTTTACACAGATGGTAACGTAACATTCGGAAAATAAATTTATACGGAGGGAGTACGCTCTCGTACCGTCACATTTTATTGATTTTCTACAGGTTCAGTCAGAGATAGATGTATAAAGATACGCGAATACTTCGTTTTGGATAGGGCATATGGAATACTAGGATTAATTCCAATAATTTCAATAATTATCTTCTGCGTATAGTGCAGGGATGGGAAATATTTTTGGAGTGCGTGCCAAAATCAGCAAAATCTCACACAAAAATATTTTCCAACAATAACGTGTTACTAAAAGTTTTGCTTGGCAAAACTTGATTTTTAATTTGTAAGTGATTTAGTATACTACGTAAAGGTGAGTGATTGAAAAATTAAGACAGTCTTTTTACGAAAAACTTTGTGGTTGGACATGTGGATTTGTTTCGCGGGACAGAAAGGTGTCATCTGCGTGCCGCGTTTGGCACGTGTGCCAATGGTTGCCCACCGATAATACCCCTGGGTGACAACCAAACATAGAGATGTTCCCTCGCGGAAAATTAGGAGATCGCGAAAAGGCGAGCCAAAGGGTTTGCGTCCATCATCCGGCAAATGAAGGATCCGGGTCTGATTCCCAGTTTCGTCGGACTTCTTTTTTCCGATCCATTAAGGAATTTCTGTGGAAATTATATTTTAAATTAGAATCGCGAAAAGTTCTATTTTGTTTCTCGATCCAAACTCGGAGATAACACCAATTAAACTCCATTTTCCCGTTGAAAAACAGAAACAATTTGATTGATTTGAGTTGGTTTCATAAGAATGCTTTAATTTATGAAATCCAATCAACATAAATTATTCTTTATAATGGGGTGTCTTTTCGGATGAATTCACGCAATCCATTTCAATTTAGATGGCCTGTTATCAACGATGAGGTGTGAAGGAATGGATGAGAAAAAAGAGCTAAAAGAGAGTTTTGATTAGTATCATCCTGACTTAGCAATGCATAATTACGCGTCTTAGTCGTTTCCTACAGCAGATGTTTTTTTAAATGTAAAGTTATTTTGAGGAAATATCTCAAATCCTAAATATAGGAAATTGAAATTTAGACGTTGATTCATGGGATGATGGGAAATTTTACGTTCGATCATCATCGCTTTCGTAGGGTATTAAGTGAGATAAGGAGTATTACTCTTTTTTATTACACACTATTTAGCACATGAGATATTGCTATCCCGCATCGAAAAGTCGACTTTTCGATCCTAATGAAACGCTATTAATTTGAATTTCAAGGGACTAAATGCATTACGTTTTTCGCTACTTTAATGCTATCGTCAAATGGCACGACCCTTGAAAAATGAGGCCGCAAGGGTCCAGCTACGTAACTGCGAGACATTTACCACCCGCTCTCCAGAATCAATTTAATTAGACCCAATATCATAAATAACCAATTAATCTCGGCAACGCGCAACTCATCTATCCCAATATCTCAATCGGACATAATTGTATTCGGTGGGGGGAATTCAATCTCGTAATGAATGTCAATTCTCGAAGATACGACACGCGAGATTAACTCATTAACGAGCGAATGATGGATGATCGTCTCAAGTCCCTGTATCGCGAAATAAAGTCATTCATCTAACGACCTATCAAACGGAATTAACCCTCAACGACGCAAAACTCAATTTTTCACGAGCAATGGTCCCGCCGCGCATATTTTGCCTTTTACGTCTGCCTCCCCGATGCATTACGGGGCTTATAGCAATCCATTAGTAGCAATCAGAAGGAGGAGCTTGAAGAGATCGAAATTTCTCATCTCTCTCAGGAAGGTAATCAACGTGGAGCGAAGGATACCTTCCCTTAGATCATATCCCCGACTTTGGCGGACAATGAAACGGACAGCGGCCATCCTTTTTTTCCTCGAACGAGCTCCAAATCAGATCCTCACGTCAAAGTCTTCCTTACCCAACTCAATCGGGTCTTGTCATTCTTCCCAGCTTACGGACCCTTTCTGCTCCCCCACCCTTTCAAGGCTTCATCCCCTTTTGCCATTCTTATCCTTTCTCTCTTTCAATCCAACGACACTCTTGGTATCCTTTCTCATTGGTTTCTTGTCGTTTTTAACGTTGATTCTACTAGGTAATACAGGATCATGTTTTAGTCTGCCTTCGCGTGACTACGTGTCACGTGTGTCTTTTGCTTTCTTCCAGATTATGCGGTACATCTAAATGCATCCACCATCCCGAAATAGTGTATCACCGTTTTTTTAGTGATGAAAGTATCCAATCGGCCAAACCCAATAGGGCAATAAGATATTCCATTAATTTATGCTCGCAAGCATTGATTTTGACCCAAAGTTATTAGAGGAAATAAAATAATTACGTGAAAATTCCTCTATATTTATTTAAAACTTGTGGATAATATATAGCTATTTCGATTACAATATGAAGTATTAGTAGGATCTGATCAATCTAAACAAATCTAGAGGGATTTTCATTTAACTAATTGTCTGTATTAACTTTGTATTTTCACATTGTACTTCTTTCGTCAAATATATCAAGAACTGCTTATCCAATTCCGGAATATTATTTATGTATTCAATCCCTAGTTATCGAAAGAGAATGATTTACTAATATATTAACGTTAAAACGTTATTTGAAAAATAGGGCTCGACGATTTTCTTTCCAAGTAAACATTTCAGCTATTATATAAAAATGGAACTTATAAATTTCTGATTTTATATAAAAATTAATCAAGAACAATCCAACCGTGCCAGATTTATATTAAAATCATATTAGGAAGCAAGATAGAGGAAGCCAAATGTTTTCTGCACTGACAAATTTCTTTAACGATTTAGTCAATTTCTATTTTCATTTGTAAATGAGGATTATAGACGCATTAACGTTCACGACAATAATTACTTTGAATTAAATGCTAATTTGGCTATTGAGTTACGCGACCGCAGTGTTAATGACTCATGCCGATCAATTATTAAATATCAGTTTGAGGTCAGCGAGCTAAAACAAGAGAGCGTTTCATAAAATCATGATGTAGCTTTCCACCTTCATTTCAATATTTCAATTACTAATAGATCCGAACATGGAAATANAAATTCTAAAACTCTTCGCTGAAAAGACGCTTGTAGGATTCCATTTGTAATGTATTATTATATGGAATAATAAAAACTCTTGGTTAAGAACACGATTTCATTATGTATGAAATATTATGAAATCACCAATCTCAAATAATCTGAATAGTGAAACAAAAAGTCTATGTAAAACTCGGGACAGAAAAATGAGGGAAAATGTCATTTTACCGAAAAAAAAATTAGGGTGAAGACTAACTCAGAACGTGTAAATAGAGATTATTAGGGAAATGAGAAATAAACAGAAAAAACTTTTTAATGCCGGAAAGACGATGACAGCAGCCTTTTTTAAAGCACAGTCGCCTATTCCAGGAAGTAAGGTCAGGCGGGTGAGTCCGAAGGTAATCCGGACTGTCTTTTTCTTAATGAGGCCTTCTCTAAGCTCTCTGCTAAAAGCGCAGACATTCAATGCAATGGCTTCGCGGGAAAAGTCCTGAACTCAAAGCATGGAGTACTCAGACAGACAAGGGTTTAGAGCAGCAGAAATTGCTGCGCAGGTAACTGCGATTTCATCCTCTTTATATATATATTTCGTATTGATGCGTTGTGTTGCTGCAGGACGAGGGTGAAGTTATGGTTTCAGACACCAAATCGAGAGTTAGAGAACCATGAATTTTCAGGAATAGGACACTCGTGTGATAAACGAGTGGAATTTGAGTGTTGGTATCAGATCATTAAATGATTTGACGACTGAAATATATGAACAATAAAGCCTGAGGAAAGATTTATTTTGGAAGAATTTGCTCCCTAAAGATACGATGAGGAATTTTGACTGATTGGAAAAAAGGAAGATTGATTAAGCATTGATTTATGGTTGAATTTAAAGGCGAAACATTGAAGAGAAGAGAATGGATCATTACAAAAATTTCCAAAATTTCAGTCCGCATTACTGCTCATGCTTAGTTGTAAAAATAAACGCATCGCTTTCCTGAGACTGATCTTGCATTCAATTTTCCTTAAAAATAGCATAATTATCTATTTTATATTATCTTTGGTTATCATTATATCTCATATTATCACTTAAAGGATTTCTAAGGCTAGGCTTGCTACATGTCCAGCTTTAACCGGAATTGGTTTGGAGGAATCGTCCCGGTCTTATTCATATATAAAACACTCTAATACTGTCATCGTATTGTGGTAGCCCTAGCCTAGTCCTTTAATTGAAAACTAACGTTCTACGTCTATCACTACTTGATATTACATCAACTTTAGCAACACCTATGAATCTATTCTACTGTATATCACACGTATTTATAAACAGAAATATCTTTTTTCAGTTACATTCGATTAAAAATTGCGCGTAAATTATTTTTCAGACATTTTCTCGGCAATCTGTTAATTTAAGGTTATTTTCCCTATTTGTATTAAAATAAAAGTGTGCGTGATTATGATAAATCGAGGAAAATAATCCGAATCTCGTATGCAATTATGTTTTGAAGCACTTAATTTCTTAAAAGTCAATAATGGCTGTAGGGTTTATAAAGGGGTATAATTGTCTTCATATATCAGCAAGATTTAACAGCTGTTGCGTCACGAATAATTAAAAATTTCTTTCGTCATCTCTACACCTAATATTTATAACAAACACCGAGCGAAACATTCCATCTTTCGAGGTACGGTAGTATTAACGGTTAATCGCCACGAAATGTTAAGAGCGGAAAATGGACCGAGTGCATCTGGAGACCTTTGCCGTTCCAGCTGTACCATCCGGTGACCGTGGTCGTCACTCTCTTCCTGTATTAACCCTCGATGCTTTCAGGAGCGGAGGCACAGAAAAAATTTCCGAAATAGAGAAAGTGGGGAGATGCTAATGGGAAGTGCGAGAGAGCAGCACGAAAGGCCCAAAGAGCCAAAGGTGCATGATGCTGCGTAAAACTCAACAGGCAAATATTTATTCCTGGAGTTAGAGATGCGTCCGCGCTGTATGGAAACTCAAAGGGAATATTCAGAAAGGTTTAGAACTCTGCCGTCGGAGAACGAGGAAAATGGCGACCCCAAAAGGGGTTTTCCTTTCTGGTGCATCCAGTCACTTCCACCGTCTAATAATGGAATAAGTCACTTTGGTCCGGAAATGGCGGGCAAGTGAGGTTAAAGGTCCACGGTAGGTTTTGGAGCATTTCCGAGAACTTCTCCACCATGACCTTGTGGAATGGGGAGGGAAACTTATGAATAATATGAGGCTTAAGAGCATGAAATGCAATGCCACGAGAATCAACGCACGCGCTTAATTGGGATGTATCTGTGACACGATTCGCTAGAGTTCGCTACTAGTTATTACAAACAAACATATTTTCGAACTTTACTGACTTAGGCGCATGCGCAAAGTTTATATCTCGATACTAAATAGTTTATGTGATCTTTCCTTTGTATACCCACATTAGAAAAAAAGCTTGCTTACAAGGAAAAAAGACTGTAAAATCCGTTTCAGTACTTTGGATGAATTGGTGGAAAGGAGGCCAAAATTGTAATAAATACATGATTGCGAATTGAATCAATTCTTAAATGTTTGGTAAAAGGTATTACGAGGAAAAAATAAAGCTGAGAAGCGATCTATCTTTCTTTCTGAAATAACAAAAATAATACACGAATGGCTAACATCGATCTAAAAAAAAAACAACGCTGTAAATAATTAGTTTTAGTTATACCTTCATTATCTAGTTAAGTTTAGGTTAGGTTAGGTTAGATTACTTCAAATATAAGAGCCTATCTCCAATACTTCCTAAGGTAACAAACAATTCTATTAGCCCTATCCGGGGGTTATAACTGCCTTAGAGGGTTTCCACCGCTTATAATGACTTCCTTAAAGCCGATGAGCAACAAGATAAAAGGGTCAGACCGACCATTTAAAAAACATTCATAAATTTCATCAATATACTTATGTGAGATTAATATAGTCAAGTTAATAAATAAGATGGTCCTCTAACGTGTGCTGCTCAAAAGGTATAACTCTTCTAAATGGAGGCCAAATTTAATAAAAATTCCGACATTACTTGCATTAATAACTTAGCAACAAACATTTTCCGGGTAAAATTTTTTGCCTCGCGGATGTGTCAAAAATGGAGTAAAATATTTCAGAATGTTTTTAAAGATACGACCTCGTACGCTGTCTGATTTCCCGTGAAATGGCCCATGCATACTAGGGTATGGAAGGAGAGGATTCATTAACCTAGATTTTCGGAAAACTTTGCTGGAAATTTTACGTTTCTATTTCAAATGAAGCAAAAATCGCATGAGTCTAAAACAGCAAAGTATGTTACACTGACTGTTTGGAGTGTATGACAATAATCCTGTAGGGCCGTGGATATCTAAAAGAGAATATATAAAAGCAATATGATGTCACAATATTTCAAAATGACAAAGCTGATTATCATTTCACGTCATTATTAATTTTCATATCGTACAGATTCAAGCATTTGAGTCATAATCCGAGTGTCTCTTTCCTCAAATTATTTTTTTTTTGAACCTCGTTGCTCCCCGTAATGTTTTATTTCACTATAATGCAGTAGGACTTTTCTGCTGATTAAATCAATTTAACACATTCACTAAAGGGCTTTCGTGACATAATTGTAATTAAAAACTACTTAATTAGTAAGTAATATACATGTGAGTGATGTAATGTAATGTACAACTTATTAGTGAGTCATGTAAGTAATATCTCATTGTATGTAATCTCATTTACCATTCGGTAGCATAAGAAGGGCTGCACATGAAAAAATTTGGCCGTTCTTCTGTTGCAAGTTGTCTATAATTAAAATAACCAAAATCTGAAATAGCAAAAAAACCTTTCGTTCCAGAATGCAGTCAGAATGCTTTATAAGATAAGGTGCCAAATCCTAAAACGTAACAACTGTCGAAATAAATGCCTTTTTTCAGCTACCAAAAATTGACAGGAACCGTTTCTTTTAGCGATTTCTGTAAATTGTTTACCCTTCTGATAAGCGTTATGTTTTATAATAATAATAATCGGATTACAGATAATAAAAGTTAGATTTATGAAAAGAGACCTAGTATAATCACCCTAATAACTTCGTTTTATTATTATTATTTGCCGGGTCCGGGACACAGCGTGATATTCTCCGAAAAAAGAGTTAGTAAGGTGCTTGATTTATTAGCTGGAAAATTAGTCATTAGTCTCTAGTTAGCCATGAATTCTCTGTATGGTCAAAAAACTCGGTCATAGGAAAAAAATGCATTTCTTTGTATATTTGTAAGTTCAAAAAAAAAAACATACTCAGATATTCACTTCCGTAAAATTATATGACCTTATATTTAAATTTTCTATGATTCGATCTTCCAATAAAAGAGGATATTACAAGCCCGCTTAGCTAGTTTTTATCCCGTTTGGCTGCTAAAAGTCTAAATTCTACGCGAACGATGTTTGAACGCTAAGCGGCAGTCTTTCGCAAGCATGTTTCTGAAATTTATGGGATATTTAGAAAGCCTTATGAAGTTTGCCTGGAGGCAAGCGTCATTGTAGTAGCGTGTGTACACATTACCCGAGAACAATAAACTCTGGATTAGAATCATTATCCTTCATTGTTATCAAACCGCTTAGGACTTGACTATTTAATATTTCTTCGACCGAGTATTGTTAATCATAAACGGATCTTCTTGGTTTTGAATCTTTTGAAGAAAGGAATTCCTAATTTCACTGCCCTACTGATAGTCACACCTCTAGCAGTATAATATAGATACAAAGCGATTAAATCATCGAATAGAACAGACAAGGGGTCTGTAAACATCATCTCGCGAGCCTTATGCAACTATTTGTGTATGTATACACGTGTGGCTCCTGCATTTAAAGTTGGAAATGACAATAGAAGTGTGCGGATAGGAAACAATTGTATGTACAATAACCGTGAACAAGAAAGACCAGGAAGCGCGACCAATATTTCAGAGTTTATCCCCATAGTCACGTCCTAGAGCTCTGAGATATTGCTATATTTCTTATTATATGATTCCAGTAAATACCAGTTTTTTTGCGCCTTTACGATGGAATACAACGATGAACATTTGGTTTATGTTCTCATAACATTTATTCCGACAGTATATATTTATTCCGACATAAATTTCATTAAATGTAAATTGAGGATATAAATTGATCTCATGATGCCATTCTGAGGAGACTATTTAAACCAGGAGAGGCGAACATTTCTTCATCAGAAGGCTGCATATGTATGTATGTATGTAGGCCGGATAAGAAAGACCGCATGTGGAAACAGCAGGCCGCTCTAGATTTGCGTTACCTACATTCAGATAATTTGTCACTAACCTTGTGTGAACGAAAATGAATTTATTTTCTTATCGAATATAAAGAATACATTCTAAATTTAATTTCCGCTGTATGAACGGCATTAAAAAATGTTAAAATTTAGGAATTTGTTTCAGGAAGTGATGAAAAGCCGCACTGAACGCCTGAATAGACCGAATGTGGCTAAGATGCCTGTTTCGGGCAAACGATTCAAAAATATTTTCAATTCGAAAAATCTTTTGTCCTTCATAAAATACACTTAACAAATATACATAACTATTGGATCGAATTGCCATGAGCTTACTATAAATATTCCATATTTCTAAAAATACATATGCGAATATCTCATAAATTAATATTTTTGATGGAACAGCTAGGTCCTTCCACCTAAAAGGACAGCTTTCCTCTTTAGTCCACCTATATTTCATTTTAAAAAGATATCCAAGCTAGAATGGGTACGGACATGCTATGAATAAAGGTTAGAAAACGTACAAACGTATCATCCGCATGATTTCGCTTGACATGCTTTATTTCTTCGGTGTCTCTGTCAGTCTCCGCTACGTGTGTTTTGGACTCCACATCGTATGTCTCTATCATTTAACGCAGTTCGCTTAACCGAATTGCCAGAATTGCTGTGTAAACTGCGGATGAAATCGCCGGAGCAATCGAATCGTCCTTGTCTTTGCTCAGTGCTCAAATTGAGCAGCGTATGAATTTGTCCAACGGATTCATCTCTCTATTAACATGGCCGAACTTGAATCTCGACCATACTACAGTTATTAATGAAATTATGAAGATTTGATTGCATGCCTCATCTTCTCTGTTATTCCCTCAAAGATATCTTGCCGCTGCCAAATAGTTAAGAATAGCTTTGAAGAAATTGTAAAATAATTTAATCTATTTCAATATATGTGTATGATACAGCGGATAAGAAAGATCATTCGCTTCGGTATCACATTTGTGTGTTAAAATTTTTGTTAGCCGAAATTGTAATATTATAGTAGTACTGGTAAAGTGCTTCGAAAACTCAAGTCATATCGCACATGTGAGCCCGGAAGGCATGCCGACCGGGAATCGAACCCTGGACCGCTTCCACCGTGGAGGCGTCGAGAACACGCCGCAACTTGCACGGAGCGCGCTCATTATCCGAGCCGAATCTCGGGAACTATGGGGTAGATTTTATAAATAAATCAGTAAATATCTATTAATATTATTGGTATAATAGTTTGTTATGTTATTTCAAAAGCAAATGTCGTGTTATTTGCCGAAGAAAAGCAGAAAGATCAGTGATATGGTAGATATCGGTCTGAAGTCTTAGAAAAGCATATATACTTCATTTATTCTCTATCTATTAATACATATTGGTAAAAGTATCAAAAATAATAAAGGATGGGAACACTCCGTTATCACCGTTGAGACCGAAAAACGGCCAAAAATGTTGAAATGTATAAACTTTAAGTGCGATGCGGCACTTCTTCCCGTATGATTACAATTACAATTACAATAATAATTTACACTATGTGTTTTCTGACAATATGAAACAAATTTATGGGCCCCCAAAAGAATTTCCGACTGAAAAATAAGGACCATCGTTATTGAGCTACCACCCGGAACTCACGTGCTGAACCCTATACCGGATTCACCAAATTCGAACGCCTTACTTACATCACTATCCGGAGGCCCACTTGCGGTGTATATGCGGGACGATAGCGCGCATACAATGCCAAAACTAAAAAAGGGTTTGTTTTGGTTCGAAAATGGGGAAAAAAGATGAGACGGAGGGGGGCGCTAACAGGTGTCTCTTTGACGTAGCGGCGGAAAGGTTCGCACTTGGATGGAGGTCAAAAGGTCAAGAGTACGACGCATAAGTGCACTGGTGTATGCGTGGGTAAGGTCTGAAGAGGGAAAGAGTTGAAACAGGAAGCTGGGGTACTCATAATGGGCCGACAGAGGAGAAACTAAATGAAACGGTTGCTATAGCAATTCGCAATCTCATGACCATGATGAGCCGGGTAGCGAATGAGATGAGACTGAAAGACCGCTTTGTTTTACTTTTATGAGGGAAAAAAGCAGCCTTAAGAGTGACAAATTTTCTAGGAGATAATGATTAGAATGAGGAAGTGAGAGCTCTAAATTGAGGATCTCTTCTTTCACAAGAATGTGATGGATAGCAAAAATTTGATCTGGAAAAATATGTATTCTAAGTAGTCAAAGCGTGGATTCTGTGAAGTTCTGGGTTCTGGTATAGATGGGTGAAAAACGTGTGATCAAAGATGAATCTCAATCGTTCATTATCCATTCAGTTACGGATGCGTAGGTTCTTGAAAGGCGATTCCAAATGGCAATCGTATAAATATATCGTCGTAGTTCAGTGGTTGTATGATTGCCCGGAAAAAGGAAGTCTTTGGTACTAGTCCCAGTTATATATATTTTTTACTTCTGTGTATCTTTGTGTTTTTAGCAGGACATCGAACTTTTGTTCTCCATGTTATGAAGAATTTGTGAAACCGCGTTGTTATGAGATACTCAGCTTATTGCTAGCCGCGACACAAAAAGAAGAACTCAAAATATTTCCAAAATAAGAATGAACGGCGTATATGATAAAAAACCACCTCTAGTTTCTAGAAAAAGAGACTAGAGGTGACTAGAATACAAATAATTCAATTAATAACTACTTTGCTATTATTTGGGTTATATGCGTGATCGTCATGTCATTGAATTCATGACCCCATTAAAAAAGATAAAGAATATTGATTGAAATAACAAGAATAGTTCGTTTGTTGTATAACAGCATGGAAATGAAACATATAAGGGCGTTTCCAGGGTTTCTCTTCTTTATAAAAAATTATCAAAACAAAAGTAACAAACCGTGGTGTTTAAAATAATAGCGATAATTTAAATTGTCGATCGAAGTAAATCTTTAAATCGATTTTAATTTGGACGTTAAAGAAATACCTTGGGACATAGTAGATCCGAGGGAAGGAAGTACGTTGGAGTAAAGTATGCTTAAATGAAAGGAATCAGGAGGGATGCAGAAAAAGGTCACATTAATACGACTAAAGTGTTCTCTCGGATAGAAAAGCGGAGGATGGTGCGAGGAGAGGTCACTGCCTGATCCCACTGATGAGCGGCAGAAATGAATGAGGAAGGATTGGAACATACTCCTTTCGGAAGAGACTTCTTAGGTAGCCAAGATGAATATTCTCCCTTTGTACCCTTCTCCCTCTCGCTCGCTTTCAAAAGAATCTACCATTCCCCCGTAAGATACACATAGGCATCGAAATCATCGTGCTTTTTTTCGATGGGGTAAATCTCTGATTAATGAGGGTGGCTGAGGGGAAATCAAGAGGAGGAATTCTTCATTAGGGTGATGACAGGAGGTGAGGGAGCTTAATCTTCGCCTGCGCTCCAATCGGAATAAGCGAATGGGCGAATACGACGATGCCGGACTTGAAACTACGAAAGTGAGGAATCCTTAACGGCTCTCGGTTTTGTGAAATAGCATGAACAGACGTGAAATGTAAGAACTAATTTCCGTCGATGTTCCGAGCGTGAAAGCCAATCTTCGTAGTCATCTCTTTTCACTCCTATAACTTTCTCTCCTCTCCTCTCGGCCTTTGTGTAGTTTCCAATGAGCCTACAAATTCTCTTTGAAATTCAGTCACGTTTCCATTTCTCCAAAAATATCTGAATGAATATCTAGAATCCGAAAAACGCTTAACCAGCTGGAAACAAAATTTAGGGAATTCCGAAAATTAAATGTGCTTTAATGGGGGTATACATTAGAAAAATAATTAAGCGAATGTTACACTTGTTCATAGCTGCGGATTAAAGAAGAAACTAGGATATTAAAGACTCATCTCATTAAGTTAACTGTCCAGCAAAGTAATGGAGCATGTCGTAGTCAGCTCACTCAGGAAATTCTTAGATAGCACTCGTTTCCTACGTAAGAGCCAACACGGCTTTTAAAAGGCCCGTCCATGAGACACTCAACTTGAGCTATTCGTTCAAGACACTTAAAAGTCCGCTGAGAATAAAAACTAAGTGGATGCTACTTTCCTTCATTCCAAAAAGGCTTTCGACAAGGTCACTACAAGTTAATTTAAAAATTAAGATTTTCTGGTATAAATAAGGAAGTGGTTGACTGGGTGAAGGATTTTCTCTATTAAGGAGAACAGCAAGTAGTACTTGATGGCATTAGTTCGAAGAAAGTGGAAGTTACATCAGGCGTATCTCAATGGAACGTAATTGAACCTGTTTCAGCAGAGGTAATTGGATCTATTTTCATTGAGTTTCTGCCGCACGGCTCTTCCGTGCTATGTTATTCACTTTTCTCTCATCCTTGGACCTCTTTCGTTCCAGATATGTATCAATGATCCTAGCGACAGAATGGGTAGCATTGTGAGGGTGTTTACGGATAACACGGTAAGACATAGAGAAAGAACAAACGAGATAGATTGCATTTCACTATCAAACGACTGAGTGCATATTCTAAGGTGGTGCGAAAATGACAAAAATGTAGTCGAATTAGTAAAATGTCGGAATTACTCTTGAAATACCTTTAATTGGATCTATATATTAAAATCTGCGTTAAAGCGACTAAAAAGCTCGGCTTTGCGGTAGGAAGATGCGATGAAAGCGATGTTGTTTCATCTTCTAGATTATGCGGCGAATATATGGGGTCCCGCGAACGAAACGTGTACGTGTACGAAACGCGAGCAAGTACAGTACATAACGATGCGATTTTTAAAAATTACTAAAACAGAAAGAAAGCGTAACGAAAATGCTATCAGACGCAGGTTGGGAATCCTTGAAAGAAAGGAGATTGGTATCCAGGTTGCGATTGCTTGATTATTTCGGAGAAAGTACTTTAGCGGAAGGCGTAATTGAATTTATGCGCCCTGCTACTTTAGTCGATCCGATAATGAGCTTAAAATAAGTGAAACAGACTTTAGGAAGTCTATCTATCGAAAGCGATATTCCACGACAACATTAAGAATCTTCATTTATTTTCCCTTCTTTTGACCATCGTCCCGAATTTCAAGGACAAGTATTTCTAATTTGAATCAATAAAAGAAACACACGCTGCAAAAGATAAAAGTGAACTCCACGTGTATTTCGTGTGGAGACGCTTTTAGTCGCATTTGTCGTCAAGGGGATGGGTTGTTTATAACACGTAAATAATACTAAAATAGCCTTCATTTTGGTAAGAAATGTACTACTCCCTTTGGCCATAAGGCAAGTTAGTCCGCTTCTTTCCCCGTTTCCACTTTTGGCCTCGGAAGATATGCGCAAACCGCCAGAAAGCGGCTCTATACGTAGATGGATGGAAAGGTATCTGGATGTAAGAATGTCAGTAAAATAATCAGCATTCAGCAAAATAATGTTAGTTATATTTGAAGTATAATAGTTTGCTGAGTCATTTCAAAAGCAAATGTTGGGTTATTTGCCGAGGAAAAGCAGAAAGATCAGTCATAAGGTAGATATTGATCTGAAGTTTTAGAAAATTATATACACTTCTTTATTCATATAGAATAATGAAGTACAGTCTTTGTAGGGAGCTTCGGAATCCGTTTTCACTAAACGTCAGATCAAAGCTTTGATTTTGATCAAGAAAGTGGACTGGATTGAGGATAATGTAACTACCGCCACATCCATCAGTTATAAATGTAATGAGTTTCTAAGACAGAAGCTAAATTATCGATTTCCTTTGCCTTTAGTTTCTAAAATGTAACGATTTGAACTTGTTTTAGATTACAACGGGGGTATTTTGAGTGGTGTTTTATCTCTCATCAACTCCAAACGACCTTTTTTAACAGAAGGAGAAACTAACGGTCTTATGCTTTGATGACATCAAGTTTCAGAATTGCTATTTCAAAACTCATAATTTCAAAGAACTCTCTATTTTTTCCATCATGATTTTAAGGCTCACCTTTTCCGCAAACGATACGCGATAACAATAAGTTAATGAAGTACCTCGAACGCTCAGCATTAATACCCTGCCACACGCCGATAGGCGGTTGGCGTTAATGTCCTTTCCTCAACCGTTGGGTTGGTGGGCAGCATTAATACGAGTATATATGCAGATGTATATCCTTATGAAAGACAGATATAAGTCCTTCACAAGTTTTATGCGTCAGAAAATTAGCTTTCTTTCGCTGGACTTCGTGGAACGCCATCTAAGTTTGAGTAAAACCAAAATGTTTGTGTTTATAAGAGATTTATTTTCGACAGATTGGCATCGTATGATCTCCTAGGGATGACGAAACTGGTTGAAAATGAAATCTCATTTGGTAAATGCAAATTTTAGTATCACTCATTCTTTAAGAGCCATATTATGAATATATTCACTAAGCCGCCATCTTATTACATACAGGAATAATTTATTGAATCCTTGGGAATCTATAGGTTTTGATAAATAACTGTGATTGTAGCTCACAGCACATTTAAAAAATTTAACTATAATAATGAAATGGTAATATATGCAAGAATAATAGCATACGATTTTTCAGTTCACCATAAATGTAAAAATAGTGAGGATTTGTGAAAGGAAAAATCACTTTACTAATGAGCTACGTCTTTATGTATTGCTCTGAATCGAAATGTAGCTTCATTCCTCTTGCGTTTGTTTACAATAAAAACAGCTTTTTCATCAATTATGAATACCATGGTTAGGAATTTGGATCCTTTTGCCGAAGCATTTCAAGGAATGTATTTCCATCCCCTCACAAAGACCAATTCAAGCATCATTAGAATCTTGCAAAACCAACAATAACTCATGTCTTGGGTCAAAACATCTTTCATTCTTTGATTTTCTATTTGGTTGAAAAACTCACTTGTTCTTCCGTAGAAATTCGTTGTATAGGATATTTGGAAAAGCTCACGCTCAATCATTCTATTTCTATGAAACTTACTATCTTGTTATAAAGGAATTTTGAATTATTTTCACACCATATGAAATTAACCGGTTGTGTTACTATCAAATAATCCCTTCGTGTTCTTTTCAAGTGGTTCTATTCCTTATGTAAGCAGCACCATCTTAATGAAGATACGTAATCGTAGGAAAAGGAACTCACTAAAATCAAGCTGTTAACGTATGTAATCCTAAGGTCGATTAAATCCAAGAATTTTATTCCCCTTTGATAACTAGTACTTGATACTCATTTGTTTACTTTGATACTAATTACTACTTAAATTAAAAGTATTTTAACTATTTTTACGGTAAAAATGAAGAAGTAAAATCTGTTATAAAACATAAAAAAGAATGATTCATATCACACCAGATTGGATAAATGATACGGGTCACTATGAAAATGGAAAAAGTAATAAAATCAGCTATATGCAAATTATAATACAGGAAAAATAGAGAAATTGATTTAACTGATATGATATGCTTTCAGAAAAAAATCAACATTACTCGATTATTTACATATCGGTAGATCATTGAGCATTCATTGTCAGTATAGAAATATATGTAAGTTCTTTGGTTGTGCTTGTATACATAAGTATCTCTACAGGGAACTAATGAATGTCCATTGTGTTAATATATGAGATAATTTGTTGAGATAAGTTTCTACATGAAGCATTTCACGATTATTTATAAGGATTGCTAGTCTGCAGCGGTTCAATTTTAGTACACGCGAGCTTTTGCCCGCTGGCCATTGGTCCACTTGCAATGTTTGTTAGTATGAGCAAAAAAACCTACATCATTAGCTATCGGAAGCCCTAGAGTGGGAATGAGGTATTATGGCAAGGTGAGGTATGAGGTAATTTTCCCTTCTTTCCTCACGGAGACAGTGATGCAATGCAATGAGAGGAACAAGTCTACGCACATGTGGTACCATGACCTTAAGAATAACACTTATCGAAACATTCAACTAGGAGAGGCCTTAGTGATAACCATTACTCAGTGTCATTCATACCTCGGCTCATTCAGTAGCTTCATACTGTCACGGTTATGAAAAAGACTGAGATGAAATTAAAGGGAAGATATTTCTATCCTATCCCAAAAGGGAAGTCAAAAACATTCCATTCATTAGGATTATCCATTAATTAGGATTATCCATTCATTATGGTAGCAGCAACTCCGCGTAACTTATCACAATTAAGAACCATCGCAATTATATTATCAAATGCACATAACTGTGGATTAACGAGGGAGGAGGGAAAAAATATATAAAGTGCTTCATCAAATGAAAGAAAAGACGAGTAGAATGTGGAGAGAGGCGAGATGTAGGAAGGAGATTTCTGGGAAATGTTGCCGTCGTCACCTGTTGCCTAGAAGAGAAACGCTGGCGCGGGTTCCTTGCTTGTGAGAGCCGAGTTCACCAATGACGCGCAAAGGAAGATAATGGTGCGGCGGAGAAAGGCACCATGTGCAGCGGAAGACGGCGGGAGAGTCTTTGGAACTGAAATTCAGAGATTCCCCGAGTTTACCAAACAGATTCTCAAAAGAAAACGAGATGAAGGGTGAGAGAGAGAGAGTTTTGTTTGCGTTCTCTAATGCAGAAGCAAACAAAGAGCATCGCGAAATGGGCCTCTGAACGCTCACTTCGGAGAGAAGTGCCTCTCGCGCGTGAAACGGCGTGCGAAAGAGAAGGTGGAATTAAAAATTCGAATTGGTCGAGATAAACTTAGGCCTGATATTTCACTGTGCGGAAGGTGACGAGAATGATAATGCAATGGAGGAATGAGAAGGCTGGTGCGCAGTGCGTGGCCGTTCTAAGTCAACGACTGTCGGCGTCTTTACTGTTTCGGTGCTCTCCCTCGACTCGCATTTCGACAATTTCGGCTTCAAATATTATTATTACCATTATATTTTCTTCCTCTTCTCAGCTATTATTAGATATTAATCGTCGCAGACTCGTACAAGACGTACATTTCGAGCGTATCTGTAACGATTATTGCTAGGAAACGAAAAATTAACTCTTAATTAGTAGCGTGAATAATACCCCTGCCGACGCACTTTCTGAATAGCAGACTTATGAAAATACTGGAGGTATGGGTCAAGGTGAATGGAAGGAAAATTGACATGATAAGATTTGCTGACAATATTGCTGTAATTACAGACACAGTGGGAGACTTAGAAAGCATTGTAAATGAAATGTACCGAATTCTCAAGGGGAAAAACAATATGAAAAGAAATAGCAAGAAAACTAAAGTAATGACATGCAGCACAGATCAAGCCCAGGAACAGAGGATAAATATTATGTTAGGAAAACAACAACTGGAAGAGATTAAAGAATTTACCTATTTGGAAAGCAGAATCACAAAAGATGGTAGATGTAAAAGGGAAATGATAAGTAGGATTCAACAAGCTAAGATTGACTCAAAGAAAAACATCCTTACCCATAGAAACATTGATCTAGATACAATGAAGAGATTCATGAAAGCATATATGTGGAGTGTTGTTTTGTATGGATGTGAGACGTGGACTGTTGGGATACAAGAAAAAAGAAGATTGAACGCGTTTGAAGCCTGGTGCTACCGTAGGATGTTGAAAATCAGCTGGGTTGAAAGAATAACAAACGAAGAAGTGTTCAGAAGAGCAAAAGAGACAAGGACATTATGGATTAACATCCAAACAAGACGAGTCAAATTAATCGGTCTCATCCTACGTGGAGACTGCATCATTCGAACAATAGTGGAAGGAATGGTTGAAGAAAGAAACCGTCGAGGAAGACCCAGACTGTCCTACACTCAGCAAATCATGGCCGATGTCGGTTGCACTTCCTATGAAGAGCTAAAAGGGAAAGCAGAACGAAGATCGGAATGTCGTGCTGTTGCAAACCAACCCCAGGGTTGACAGGAAGAAGACGAATTAGTATGACTGATTTAAGCAACGCTTACCAATTAGGCTAGGGGCTTGGTAATTGAAAATTAAATATTTGGTATGCTGGTTGCCTGAACTATTGCTTGGGTGATCACTATTTTTCTATGAGATTTTCTGATACTGAAATGGGTAGTACTGGTAGTAGGGCACCCGATAGCCAAGTGGGCAACAAGTTCAACTTCGATGAAAGCGGTCCCGGGTTCGATTCCAGGTGGGGGCCTACGTGCGAAATGACCAAAGCAGTCGAAGCACTTTTAACAATACTACTACTATACTACTACTAGGTCTGGTAGTATTTTCAACAAAGCTTCGACAGCTGAGGTCGTTTCCCACGTTGGCCACGACGGGGAATCGAAGCCGGGACCACTTTCACCGAAGTCGAGCGCGTTTTCCGCTTGCCTATAAGGGAGCCCACTACTGAAAAGGTCTTGGGAATATCGAAGGGGTAAACGGTTGTGTGAACGGGTGACGGATGTCTGACGAGGCCCAGACAGGTGCCCAGATTTTCCTTTATCATAGCGGCTACTGCAACTACGGTGTGGGTCAAGATTCTCCAACCAATAGTGTATTTAACAGGGTGTCCCATGTAGATTAGAACAGTAGGCAAGTGAAAGATCCGGGTTCTAGTACCTCTCTCAACACTTTTCTCGACTTCGTTCACCCTCTCAGTGTTTTCAGGGCGTAAGCCTTATAATTCAAAATTGATCTGAGTCCTTAAGTCTTGAGAATCCTCAGAGAGTACAGATTGTACTTCATAAAGATCTCCAATGTATTTGTCAGCAAGGGTAAGACAATTTACAATGGGATATATTCAACGAGCTTCAAAAGAATAGCTCTTATATTACATGCGTAAAGGCAACTTAGGCTTCATTAACATCGAATAAAAATCAGTCTTCATTTAGGGAACAGGGACGAAGGTAAAGAGGAGTAGGTGAAAAGATATATGAGAGATGGAGAATAGGAGATGGAGAAGTGGGAAAAATAGGGGTGGCAGACTGGGGAGGAGGAATGAGGATGTGGTGGAAAGGGGAAAATGATGCAGAGGGGCATCCAGGGGAGGGAGGCGAAAGGGGAGGGGAAAAAGGAGGTGTGCCCCAGTCAACCAGATCCGCTCTGGTCGTCCAATAGAGTGTGAGGATTTTGCGTGCGTCATCGGCAGAATGGGTGAGGGGATAACAGCTCCAAAGGGAGGGAGCAGAAGTGAGGGGAGAAAGATGGATGTGGGTGGGAGTAACACAGGTGAGAGGGGAATGTCTAGGTGAGGGAAAGAGGAAAGTGATTGTCAAAAGGGAGGCGAAGAAAGGAGGAGGGAGGGCGGAGTGGAGAATGAGGGAGGAGAGATAAATTAGGGTAGGCAAAGGTAATGGAATAATGAGAAAGGGAGAATAAAGTTTGATCAAGGGGATTAGCGTGATTTTCGAGGAGTATAAGATGAGAATTAGAGGCAATGAGGAGTTGAACTGCTAGCAGATTGAGAATTAGTAAATATACTGACAAAATTAGGGGAGGAATTTGGAGGCCGCTAAGCCAGCGGTGGATCCAAGAGGGTTTCTCATATAGCACTCCTCTTAGTGCTTCTTGGAAAACTCATTTCGTTCGGCAAATCCACCTCCGTTGACTCAAAAATCGTTATATCTAATATTACGGCTAAGTTTAATAACGGGCGATCTTTGTGTTCCCTCCCGCTTTCTCCGACTGTCCATCGCGTGCGTTTTTTTCAACATTTCCCAAAACATGGGAAAATATTTTTGATAAAATCTTAGCACCTCAACTGAATTTTTGGCAAATAAAAGCACATTGCATAATTCATGTATTTTGTCTTTTTTTATTCTCACCACTCACAATCAGAAGTAAAATATTTTATACTGGACATCGACAAACTGCCTTCAAGATGAAAACAAACTGTATACGAGCTAATTATTTGATTAAATAAATTCGTTTAATTTTTCCTGTAATATTTTAGGTTTTACCTGAGAATATGCAGGTTTCAGCTGCATATTTATACTTTAGCTTTATCCGAAAATGCGTCACGTTAGCATATTTCTAAGAAGTTTCCATTATACTAATAAGATTAGAGTAATGAATGAGACCATTTGGAAAATGAAGCCTCCACAATCGGATATATATTCCCAAGAATAGACAGGAGTTTAAAAGAGAGTTAAATGATTCAACTCAGGACGCCCACTTATTTTTAGAAGTGCCTCAACAGTTGAAGTTATCTTGCACATATGAGCCCCCATCGGGAATCGAAGCCGGGACCGCTTTCCCTAGAAGCGAACGCGTTATTAACTTGGCTATCTGAAGGCACCCTTTTCTACTTTCCGGGCAGATATTGCAACAATTCTGGGTGGAAGACCTGGGTTAAAGCCTCTTTGATATCTTTATTTTTGACTGCTGTTTATCCTTGGGTTTTAAGACGCATGTCTATTCGTGCGAAGTTAAACTATTTTCCCTCATCCTTGTCGGCTATCTATCATCCGAACGTTCATTAGGCGACATTGAGATAGATATTTGTAACAATATGTAGTAATTATTTTTGATTGAGCTTGGTATAGAAGGAAAATATACGTAAAACCTGAAAAAGACAGGGATAAATGAAAAAAAAATGTGTCGGCCTGAGCGGTTGGAAAGTATAACTGGAAAGAATAGCTGGTTCCGTATCGCAGTCACGTCAATTTTTTTATTTATCTCTTCTTTAGTTTTTCAGGCGCACACCTAATCTTGATAATTATTAGTCTTCTTTACCCCTATTCATAAAAATAAATCATTGCCGAAAGACAGATGAAACTGGTAAACTATGGTAAGGAAATGATCGTATATTAAAGGGTACTAAATGGAAGATTGCAAGATTTGTTATTATATTTTATCTTTGTAAGGGTTAAACGAGATAAAAATTTAAATTTTAATACGGCATTCTATATAACTGTAGCCTGACAGACAAAATTGATTCGACATTATTCATTCTTATCTTGGTCTGTCGTTTCTCAGACTAATCCCAAGTGATACACTGCTTAAAGTAGGGGCGGGCAACCACTGGCATTCATACCAAACGTGGCACGATGATCACTTATTTCAGGCACGCGAATCAAAACCTTGCTAAATTTATTTCAATTTTTAGTGGAATAAATTTACTTCTTCGTAAAAACTTGACTATTTTTTCATCCTTTCAATTTTATATTATTTACGATTCGAACATAATGATTTACGAATCAAATAAAATTTGACTTTACGAATCAAATATCATGATATCAAATAATGTTTTCTTAAAGCACTTTGGTTGGCACCTGGAAAAACGCACGTGGAAAAAGTTTGGCACGCTCTCTAAAATAGATTGCCCATCCCTGGCTAAGAGTTGACTATAATTGATTATCAATTTTTTAATTAATTTATATTTCAATGATATTACGAAGTAGCTTACTCCTAGTACGATGCCTACAGTTAGAGGAAATATATTCCCAAAGTTAACTTGAATGTTAAGAATAATTATATTATAAACGTCTCCTTTACAGTGGAAATAAAATACTTCTTTATGTATCGTTATGAAATACACAGATTATATTTTAAGAACTTGATGATGAACGATAACGTACATGATCGAGCTTTTTGGGATTTATGCATTAAAAATGTGAGTAGCGTGACGAATTATCTGTCTTATGTAAAGAAAGCTCAGTGAACTTTTTTGCTTTCAGCATTTTAGTATCTTAAAAGAATTTTTCATCAGAAAAGCATTCTTTCTCAGCGATTCTATTGCAAAAGATGGTGGAATACGATAACTCGCTGTTGCTATTAATAACAGAAAATGTTTTCACCGATCAGTCAGTACACAGTACAGATTTCAGTACACAGCGAGTTAAAAAGATTAATCGCTAGTTTACGGTATACTTTTAAATATCAATTGTACGTGCCTATTATTTGAAAATTTTAATTACTGTAATATTTCATAAAAGCTATATAATAATAATAAAGGACTTTGTTCAGGGCGAGATTGAGACTAACAAGTCTCTTCTTACATCTAACCCTTAATATTAACCCTTATTATGTCAATATCTTGTCAATGTTATGTGAAATAATTGTACACAGGGCCTTATGGTATACGAAAATTTAATGCTTTTCCATTCTGGCAGAGATTTTTTAGGGAAATCATTGCTGTTACGTCTCATAATGAAAGGTAATTTTGTTTTCAACCAATAAATCTAAGGATGATTACTTATATGTGAATATAGGGACTGTCATTTAGGTGAAGTTAGCAAATTCTATATCTTTTGCGCATAAATGACAATCATTGCAGCCTTTTACCACCTCCTCTTTCAATCAAACGAAAAGATAACGAATTCTTAAAAACTTTATCAACTATAATAAGAAGAATACTATGCTAGCAGCAGTACTACTTTTATTCGCAGTATTACCTCCCCATCAAGAGCGTGCAAGCTGTAAATGGAACCTTGCAGACAGGAGATGCATTCTTGAAAGGTCCTACGAAAATCCGTGCATTTTTTAAAGAATTGCTACAGAAAATCGATAAGCGTTACCTGGGTGCTGGTGTGCATAGGATAGGAACCGTTCTAAAATTGTAGATTAGAATCTAGGTTGATTTTACTCGATAAACTCTGAGATAATACTCTCTCGGATAACGTGGTAGATATTTTGCATCCACTCTATGTCATAGGCCGTTAAGATAAAAAATTAGGGAAGAAGATGCCAGAGACAGCCGTTTAAAGTAATCATTCAAAATTACACTGCGCACGGCACTCGAAGGTAAAAGGTAAAATAGACTTATTGTATGTACGTGTACCACCTGCCACTCTCCGAGAAGCGACTTGCGGGGTAAATGTACAAATGAAGATATAGTTGTCTATATGCCTAGGTAATTGGAATCTCAAGAGACATACATCAACATTCTTTTGTTGTCCTTGTAGTTATTGTGAATTACGCTAAAAGAGAAATGGTACGATCCAAATTGAGCAGACTAATATTTAGCAACAAGATAGAATAAACCCAAAATACTTTTAAGTTCCTTTCTTGACTAAAACTTCACTTCGTCTATTCATGAACCAGTATTTTCTTCAAATATATACGCATAAGAACACTATCGCGAGAGGGAAGATAATTCACTGGATATTTATGAATCAAAAGTTAAATGAACTACGTACCTATGACCTACTACTAGGCAATTTTGGGATATGGTCATGACGCCATCTGATGATGTTGTTAAGCCAACGTCAATCAGTATTAATAACTAAATTTAATTTATTAGTTATTTGTATAGATATTTTCCCTTCCTGTTTTAATTAGAAAAAGCCTTTACTCCTTCAGTCACTTTATATGTGCACCAGTACAATAGCACCACAATATCTAACGAATACCAAAACCATCCATACTACTGAAATATAGATATATAGCAACTACTGTCATGAAAGAAAATTAAACTATAGTTTGTAGACTTTGCGTCATAGAGAACAAAACGTATCACCCTACTAATATTGTGAATATGAGAATTTTTAATGAAGAACTTTTTCGGCGCGGAAAGTGAGATTAAAGGCGAGATAAAAAAGCCCTTAATCAGGGGAACTCGAGCGCTTAAAGATGCTTCAGTAGACGAGGAGGTTTGTATGTGCGTGAAATCGGCAGAAAGTGAGTTCTCGACGAGGAGAACTCTTCTGCGTTCTTGCTCTCGAGTGACTTTAAGTGCATTTCGCCGCCCAGAAAAAAGGGAACAAACGGAAAAGGAAAAACAAAAGAAAACATGAGCCGAGGGTTCTGTCCCATTTCTCACGCACGCTGCTTGGGTAGGGGAAGTAAACACCGCAGAGTGAAAAAGTGGGCGAATCTGGCGATTTTGACATTTCCTCGAACGAAAAAAAGACGATGCGGAACGGAGAAAAAACTCCCAATGCTGTAAATGAAGAAGTAAGTAAACTCTTCTTATTATATGGGATATAGAATGTTATATTATACCTAAAGAAAGTAACTTGTTGAGAATTTATATTTGTGATCCGAGGCCCTCACTAGAAGATTATACGCAATTCCGAGGGGTTTTGGGAACAATCGAATTAAATTAAAATATCCAAGTGTGACTTGGTGAACCTTAAAAGAAAGAATATTACTTAAAATACGAAGTATTGCCTTTTAAGATAATTTAATTTTTGAATCGTTATCACTCTTATTATTGTAAACATTTAGGAAGATTATATTTCCGTGGGCAGTCTATTTAATGCATGCATAAAATTTACATATGCACATCTTGGAATTCGTGAAATCTCATCTACTTGATTCTGAAGTTTTCAGAGGTCATGGATCAGATCCACATCGCTCCTGTAGCGGTCACGGAAAAACTCCCCGCAGTATATAATCTATTCAAGGAATTCCTTACGGCCTCCAGAACTGTCGTCACTACAGTAAAAATCTCAAATACCTATTTCATTCCATCTATTTTTATGCAAGGCATTAGGTGATTCCGCACGGCAGCGTGAGCACCCAGGGAAAATCCCAATGGAGTCTCTAACCAAGTCCGGCAAAACGAATACCAGGTTTGGAGTACCAGTTTCGTCAAAACTTTTCCACTTCCTGTTCCCTCTGGTTTCAATTATTATATTATCCACAACGGAAGATTTCTTCCCAAGAGTCATTAGAATAGTTGAATATTTTAATTCCTCACTGCTTAATGGAAACCATGAGCGTCTATGCTCAGGAACATTTTTACATGAAATGTTTTGGAGAGAATTGCGGAATTATTTTATTGATATCACAGGATACATATCCAGATTTTCATATATGCTTTTATCGATATTGTTAACATTTATTTGAGTATTCGAAATTTAGAAAAACGTAATTACTAATTTTGAGATTATCAGTGTAGACTCGTATATCATATCATTGGAAGACCCAAATATTGTATTTGAATAGTCTGTGCATTTTCGCATTCTGCAATGTGTCTTTTTCTACATCAGGGTTGGCGAGCCTTTTGTGGTAAGAGTGCTATAATTGATAAATATAAAGGACTTTGTGGGAATTGGATCCCAAACCATAGAGTGAGATGCGCATATTATCTATTTTATTATGTCAATGATGAGATTAAGTTTGTAATTGATCAAAATAACTATCAATTGTCGTTACTAAAGAATATAATCCACATTTATATACTCGGGGGCTTCAAACTTAAATGAGTACATAACAAGGTTTGTGGCATCAAATTTCCGAATGCCAAAAAAACCCCTCGTGTGCCACTTTGGGCACGTGTGCCATAGTTCGTCACCCCTATTTTACATTCATATTGATGAGATCGGGAAACAGCGAGCGAGTGGTGTGAACAACATGAAAGCAACTTATTTCTTTAGTTTATTTCCATAATGTATTGCTTTGGCAAAATGATTCTATGCAAATAAAGAATGTAGTAAATAGGCAAGTAGAGATTTAAAATATTGCTCTGGAAATACTTTATACATGTTATGCTCCAAACATATCAATTTTGAAAATAGCACATTCGAAATGAGATCTTAGAATTCGTAGAATTTAAAGGATAAATTCAAGATATTGAAATATTTCCGACCATCCCATTTTTTTGCGATAACAACACTTTCGGAACTGACCTGATTTACCCTAGTTACATCTTTAACGGAACGTATTGACTAAATTCTCTCTTTCGTAGCAAGAGAGCTTATTCGAATCCAACAGCTAGTGTACCTTATGAAGGAAACTTCCGCATCTGATGCTTAATTTGAACCTGTATTTTTCCACCAGAAATGGATGACGGCGTGTCACTTGTGAAGTGCCAGAGACGCCGCAGCTGCCACTGGTTACATTTTATTAGCTTTGCATAACCCATGAGAAGAGAGCGTGCGGGCAATATAGGAAAGAAACCGGCGTAGGATTAATGGGAAGAGAGGGAAGATATCCAAAGCAAAACTTAAGAAGGCGCAGAGAAGAGGAAATGGGAAGTCGAGGTGAAAGGTCGATTGACAGTGTGCCATCACAAAATGGTGAATTAATTTTAAGCCCGTTGACTTTGCGGTTTTAAGAAGAGTTTCATGAGCGTGTTATGGGATAATAGAAGTGTTAAAATCGTAGGTGAGGAAATAAATTTGACACGAAGGACTTCGTATTTTTCGCACAATTCTATTAACCGACCGGTTTCGGCCTTCTATCTATCATCAGTTAAAAACCATGGAAATACTGTGAAAAATACGACGTATCTTAACTCTCATTTATTAAATGGCGTTCCACGAAGTAAGGTCCAATCATATTGATTAGATAGAAGTGAGGAACCTTAATTCTTCGAAAGCTACACTTGAGTGGCAGATAGCGTACATTTAAGTGGTAAAAAATTGCAAAGAACATACGATTTGAACCGAAGAAAACGAATCTATTCCCTAAGAGAAGTGGATGTAAATATCTTCATTTTAACTTGAAATCAAATAATAATCGAGTAAGTAATATAATTGCATTATATAAGAAATTAGTTACTATCAAGGATCGAAGAAATGGCTGCTGATTGAGTTGGTAAAGACCGCAGGTTCTCCACACACGGTTAAGTTATGTTCAATAGGAAGATGAGAAACGCTGGGTGTATTTCAGGATTTAAAGAATAAGAGGATAGTCTTTACAAATTTTCCATAGCTTTCATTAATGCAAAACGCACTGCTGATTTTCAATTACCTTAAATTGCTATCACACCTTCCCGGAAATATCCTCCATAGTAATGTAAAGTGAGCGATTCGCTTAACTAATCAATTACGCGATGCTAAGCTTCAATTAGTGTCTCTAATCTCTCCTTAATCGCTACGTCACCGCTGAACTATACTCGGTGATTATGAACTCATAATGAAGGGAGGGTGACGAGTAGGTAAATGCGGAGCTCTGCGGTCGATTCGGCTCAGCGAAGTCGATTATGATATTTCACACTAATAAACGCATTACCGATGACACGTACGATTATTATGCGTTTTTTGTCCATTGGACATAAATACATTGAAAGGGAATCGAGTAAATTCGCGATTAGCTAAGCACTTAGATATAGGGACGATAAACTCCTATGCTCTTCAGATTCCACTTTAGATGTGATTGGAATTCGCGTTAACTTTGACTCTATGTTGTAATATAAAGAAATGCAGCAATCAGGTTTCAAAAATGAGATCCAATAATTTAGTAATTGATGATCTTAAAATGCAGTTCGTATGCCCAGCTCTCGCTAATAGGAATCATTATTAGTCGAAGATTTATTAATAATTGAGAATTACAATTATGATTTATTAAGAATTAGAAATCTAAGATAACTCGTACAGCCTTTTGGACGATACTGACGGAACGGATTTTTATGGGTTTTGTTAAAGGAAAAATAAGTGAATCAGATCGTATCTCAGGAATAGTAACTATAGTTATATAAGCATCAAATATAGAAATTGAGAATCTAAGTAACTTTCCATTCGGATTGGCATTCGATAATGAAGTAAATTGCAAATTTAATGAGCAACAGTTGACATATTCATATAATAAAACACTAACAATTCATTCGCATATGATACATCATCTTTACCATATCATACTTTTTACCATACAACTAATACTGACTGATCAGAATGAGGACTAATTCTCTTTCACTTGACTATGCACGAATATATGTATGTAATGTATAACCACTGCCACCAGATGTTTAATCTACTTTTAGTGTTTCTGTGATAATAATAATAATAATAATAATCATTTAGATGACTTACGGGGTCAGCTGCTGATATTAAAGATGATTAGCAATGATATTATAAAATTGTTGCTAATGGCACTAGTTTTCATGACCGGCTGTCCTTCTTACTACCAATACGTCTCAGGAAAACTGAGGTCACACCGGGATTGAACCTGGTACATTTTCCCCATTGGCGGGCGCGCTACCAGCTCTCCATATTTATATGATGATTGAATGATGATAATAGGCGCACTTGCCTTTGCAACGCTCATACTAAATAATAATATGATCAGTAACATATTCCTTGTTTTCAAGAATCAACGTTTCTGGAAAGCGCGACATCTACATTAAGTCACTTACTTCAAATAATACATACGTCATAGAAAGAGAGCATAGGAAATTATATAGGGCAAACACCTGTGCTTCCCCGAAAACCGCCACCTGATCTCATCGATCCTTCTTTCCAGTTTCCTTTACGTACAGTTGCACATCGAAACGTTTGCGAAAGTCTTCCAAAAATCCTGGGCGACGTCTTTTAAGGGCCTCCATCGCTCTCTCGTTAATTTCCGTTTCCCGCTCACCGTTTCCTCTCGAGTCTACGTGACAACCTTAAAGCGTTATCTCTGAAGGAGGCAACGCTCTGTGCGCCAAAGAAAGGGACGAGATAGAAAGTTATTGCGATCGAAGTGAAAGAAACATCCTTCCCACGTCGGAAATTTCGAGCCGTATGACGTTTGAATTGCGTGATACCGCTCTTCTTGCGATTGCGCTCCTCCAAGGTGCTCATCTTCAATACATTTCACGTGTATCCGCGAGGAGTTTCCAACTGAATTCGAAGACTCCACTCGCTATCTTCCTTGTCCCAAAAGCGTTTCTGTTAGCGACGAAGAGGAATCTTTTGTTCGACAACCCGAGTTAAATTGATTAGTTTTATCTGATAAAGTAGACAACGAGCTCGTTTATTGCTATAGGACGGAAGGTAATGGAAGTGTATAACCTAATACATAAAAAGAAAAGTTTGGACGTTTATTAGAAAGAAAATTTGCTGAAACACTTAATTTGCTGACGCTATAGCGCTTATACGGATTGACTGACAAATTAAACAAATCTACAATTCATTCTTACCACGGGTAATATTTTGGCTCAAAAGCGGGAAATCTTGAATAAAAAGAAATGATTTCTTGTAGAACTTCGAGGCTTAGCAAAAGTGCAACCTTGACGTTCACAAACTTCTTATTTGAACAGCGCAACACTGAGCGACACCAATTCGCTGAAGCAAAGAGGCCTCTCTGTAATTCGGTTTCCATTCATATCTTTGAGATAGCCTTATCACTTGGAAACCAACACGAAAGCAGAAATTAAAAGTATCGATAACGGATAACTTCCTCTATGGATTCGACTAAAAGTCGAAAAGTAAAAATTTTACGGAAATTAAGTGGAACTATACTTTGCAGACAAAAAATGATGAATGATTTGAGATTGTCATTAAATTTGCGACAGAACAAAGAAGGAAAGTAGCCACGATCTCATTTACTAAATGCAATCTGAGATCAGACAACATCAGATGTTAAATATAAACGGATGAAACTTTAAAACTCCATTTATCAAATTCCTGGAGAAATTGATGATGTTAACTGTGCTTTTTAATGATTCTAGAGCTCGTTATTTTTTTGGCTAGGTTTACTGACAAGGAAAATTCGGGAATGAGGCAAAAATTGAAACCATTAAATACATCCCCCGAAGATTGAACCCTTTTTCTCACTAAGAATAGAACTAAAGCTTAAACAGACTAAAGTTCGATGATTGACATCAAACATCTCGATTAAATTAACACTTTATTAATCAACAGCGAGTATTTACGCTAAACCGAGGTGATGTATGGTATTCCTCTCGAATGACAAAGGTCTGACATACTCGTTCCCTCGAATCACTAGCGTAGATAATATCGCATAAAAGAAAATTACCGGAGGGCCAAAAACTTTTAGTTAGATGCTCAATATTTCACTTGTTCTTGACGCAAAGGAAAACTATCCCATGCGCAATATTGAGCTTTCACTCCCTCTCGGACAAAAATATTACATCGGGTAATTCCGACTACCGCGATTTCGTAATATAACACTTCGCTTGAATAGCTTGCGAAACTTATGGAACAATCGAGGCCGACATAAACTGGATTTTATATACTCGATGAAGGAGTTCATCTCAGAGTGAGGTTTCCCTCATCCCCTTCTCGTCCCGACTCACCTCTATCTCTCTCATCTCGCTTCTATCGACTCCATCTCTACCTCAGTCCATTTTCCTCCTTTCCAATGCTTTCCTCTGTATCTACCATGCACCCCTCCCTCTCCTTCCCCAACGCCTCCTACCCCTGCACACCCGTTCCTCCTCAATCTCAAATAAATCCCCTCACATAGTCTTTCCTCTCGACGACTGCTCTTATCGAGCATTTTATAAATTATTTGTCTTCTTCGCCCGCTCTATTATTTAACGCAGCATCTTTCTGACGCGGATATTGAAGAAATTTCCAGTAGCTTACGGTGGCCATTTTTGCACACGCTTCAAGAGAAAAGGAACGAAATGAAATTCTATCGCTCATAATAGACATTCTAACATGGCATAAACCAAAGGTTTTCAACGGGGGCGATATCGCCTCCTCTGGGGGCGTTTTAAAAATAATGGAGGGCTCTGGCATAGAAGAGGGTATCAAGAATCTCATTAGTTGAAATAATAAACTAGCAAATGAGCTGGTTGCAAAGGTGAATAATGAAGAATACATACTGTTTCGACAGGAAATTTTTATTATTTCTTTTATTATTTAGGGGTGAGTAAAGTTAACATTGTGTACAAACAGAACAATGAGTTCGGAAAATACGAAAGGCTGAAGACAGGGGCGTAGCGAGGATGTATCTATAAGTGGAGTTTCAGGGCCATAGACAAAACACTGCATTGCTTACAATCCAGTGGCAGGAATAATTTCGCCCAGAATTAACGAAAAAGGACATTCATTAACTTTAAGGTGTATACACTGCGAGCCTTCGGTGGTGTTTGTATGGCACCATTGCGAGAGGCCATCCTCTCTCATGCTTTCGTTTATCGTTGGCTTTGCCCTCAAGAAGGGGGGTTTGAACCCCCAAAACCAATCCCTTGGCTACGCTTCTGGTTGAAGACCTTAATTTTGTGTTAATCCAAAACCTAACAAATCTAACAACAAAAAACACAAACTATGGACAGTAATATTTTACTGCGCAACAAATACTCTAAGCGATGAGGGTTACGAAGCATAGCACCATCATCAGACCACCAGGAATGGTTACAATAGATAATGGAAAGTACTAACTAAACCCGTCATTGCTACAGGCCATTTTCCACCAAACTGAAACCACGCGAGCCGCACTATGTCAGTCCTCGGCCATTTTGCCGTTTTTTGTGGACTTGTCCCAGTCACAGCGTACTGGATAACTGAGGAAAACTACGGGTAACCACCTCACTCTCCGTCTTGCCCAGCAAGCCCTATTCCCTCATCCCTTCCGGTCGCTAACTATGAATGGTTTGTAGCTCGAGTCAGCCCTCGGACTGAAGAATTTACAGACAGACCGGGCCATTTAGCGCAGAAAAAGTAAAAAAGAAACACAAAAGAAGGTTGGAGTGGTGAGACGTAATGCAGTAATAAATTTCACTTAAGAGGACGGGATGGATAAAGGAAAAGCGTGCGGAAACTATGACGTTCATTACCTAGCGAGAAATAATAAAAATACTTCGAGAAGAATGAGATGAACGGTAGAAAGAGGATCGGCAGAATAGTCGGGATAAAGGAGGGAAAAATGTGGTGTGGCGAACGGCAGAGAGAATGATTTTATGGAGGGGATAGAGGAGCTTTGAGAGATAAGCAAGAGAAATGGGCCGGAGATCTGGAACGAAGAAAAGCATTTCGGTGGCGAAAAGAATGAGCGAGGAGGCGCTTAGCACTCAACGTTGCTAGGATGAATGTTCGAATGTTTCTACGTTCAATGCCGAACCTAGATGACGATTCGTCAACTGAGAGGAATTCTGTTTGAAGAGCTGTATCTCAACATAACATAGAAAACTGGGATTTACCATATGAATGTAATATCACCCAGCTAAGCACGCTCCGAGGGGTTGGTTCAATCGAGTGTCTTTACAATCGTCAGCCCGAGGAATGGTTGCAGCCTCGACCTCTCTCGTTAGCTGCAGAAATCTTTGTAGAGTGGATGAGGCGACTAGGCAAGATTAGGAACAGGTGCGAGACATTATCGTACATCGTCTCGTATTATCCTCACTGAGCCATAATGCTGTCTGTGTCTTTTCTCCATTACTGTTACTTGATTTTCATGTAATCTCAAGATTAGGAGTAGGTACGAGACATTATCGTGCATCATCTCATATTATCCTCACTGAGCCAGAACGCTGTCTGTGGAAAGACCCTCGTCATTGCAATACAATGAACCTGTGAGTAACTGTTTCTATAGGTTTGAAGGAATAGAGACTTTGTACTTTTCCCACAGGATCTTAATACAGACACGACCAGGTTTCAGCAAATGGTCGCCATCATCGCTAAAACCTGGTAGTGTCTGTATTATATTAATCCTGTGGAAAAAGTACAAAGTATCTTTTCCTTCAAACATGGACCCGGGTTCGTTTCCCGGTCCCGTCAGACTTTTTTCAAGTCCATTCTTCCTTGGGATGGAGTATTTCCACAAACCATCGCCAGTATCTGTGAATTTTACTTTCTATAGGATTAACAAGGAGGGTCCAATATGAATTCAGCATCAACCATACCTTAGAATCATACCTTATCAAATCATCTTTTAGTCAGCAACGAAACTAACAAAACATTTAATCATAGACGCACACTTCTTCGTACCGTAACAAAAAGGAGTAATATTCTACTCAGGGGATGTTGTAAAAGGAACATAAATCGAGTAAATAATGATCATATTTCATGAAAAGCTGTTCCAGTTGAGTTCGAGCCTCCATAAATCACAAATTCTACGACTTCTACTCCCATCTTTGTTCACAAAGTAATCACGATAGGAAATACGCTATCAACGAATTGACGATGTTCTCGTATGTAATGCTTAATTAATGGAAGGGATTTTACACGGGTTTAAAAGCAATGCGGAGAATTCCAAAGTTACAATTTTACATGAATAGATATAAAAATGAGGTATTATACATAAGATATTACTTATTGAGCCCTGCGGTCAGTCTGTTATCACAAAAGTTGACGTAAAATAAGAATAAATTAAATTGATTTTCATTTATTTTGAAATAATTGGATTATGTATCGGAAGTATGATATTTTTTCCTCCATTACTGTTACTTTATTTTCATGAAGAAGCTTACGCTTTCTACGTACCTTCAAAGCTGTCGTAGAATGGATCGACACAAAAATTTGGGCCCTCTAAGATTAGATGTTAACAAACACACTTTAAGAACCGTTACGCCGGCAGTTCGCATCTTTTCCTCTGTGACCAAAACGAGAAACAAGGGAAACGGATTGATCGGCCTTCTAGAAATCCCTTAAGGCGATTATATTATTCCTAGAAGGCCGGTTAATTCGTTTCCTTGACCACGTTTCCTGTTTGGGTCACAGAGTAAGAGGCGAGCCCGGAATAACGGGTCCTTGGGTGTTTTTAATCCTCTAATTCATTAACAGCCCGGTTCAATTTTTTCCTTACACGCTCTAAGATGCACAAATAGCGTCAATATTTCCCGAGGTGAAGTAAGGATATCGTTTTTCAATGATTTAAATTAAACATTTCTCTTGATTGGCATTATAATAATTAATTTGTACCCAAGAATTGCAATTAATAGAATTTGACAACGGTTTTCCATATCTTAAATTCTTTCGAAATTTAAGAGCTGAATTGTGGAAAAGAAGGATAAAGGAAGTCCAAGAGTTAATAGTTGAGCCGACGATAGATCTCTTTTAGAGCTAAAATTACCCGAACACCATTAAGCATCTCCAGCAAAAACTACGAGTAGAGAACTAAAGGTTGGTCTTTGGCAGGCGAATATTCCAACCCCTTCCCAACGGGAGCAGACGATAGAATTCGAAGAAAATGACGCAAATCGAGAGATAAAGGGAAGATGAGAAGGGCCTTAAAGGAAAAGGAATTGCGGGGAGTGGTAATATAGGCCGTAGCAGAAGAGGCAAGGGGATAAAAGGAGGCAGTATGGTAAAGGGAACGAGAGAGTTGAATAGGAGAAGGAGAGCGGAACCGCGGCGTAACTGACCCCAGGCGTCTCTCCACAAATTCAGTCATTCAGCCGCCCAATTAGAGAGACTTCTTCGCAGAGAAGAGCAACGATTACGTTGTGAGGAACCTTAAGGGGAAAGAGGCTCGAGGCTTAGTTAGGTAAAAAGGGGAGGGGGAGAACGCAGTACGAAAGTTAGCAGATTTCGTAATCGCTATTTTCCATCGCTCTATTCCCGTATAGCTCGCGATTAATTTCCAACCTCTGGCTGCGGAGTAGCCAAGAAATATTTTCTTTGGAAGGAAAAGATCCGCACATGGATGTGAGAGAGTGCTGCTGGCTGTGGGGAACTGTAATGGAAGATGAAGAAAGGAGAGATGGAGAAGATGAAAGAAGAGCAATGTCCGACTACTATGGACAAACTATCTAGGACCTGACCGACGAAATACTGAGAGACGAAATATACTAGGGTTATAGATGTCAATGTAATCTGCCTGTAAAGTATTCAGCCCGATGGACAGTTGGAACCTCATCCCCTATGGCATCAGCTACGAATAGCTAGGAGAGGGAGATGAGGTTCACTAGGCAAGATGAGGAGTGAGGTAGTTTGGCCTTGCTTTAGGCTGAGCCAGAATGCTATAAGCAGAAAGACCACGTTCGTTAACCACAATTACTCTTCAAGTAACACTTTTCGTAACATTGCATTAGGAGAATCCTTAATTAATGCTATTATTCAGCATAACTCATACCTTTCATTTCATCACAGCTATGAACATGACTGATCGTGAGACTAAAGTTTATAAAAGATACATTTTTCTCTACTCCATACCAAAAGACAAATGAAAAATATTTCATTCATCAAGATGTGGTAGCAGGACCATCAATATAGTAACACATATTACAGGTTCCCTAATTCCTCGGTTTCCACACTAGATTGCTTTGAAGTTAGTTATTCCCTAGGCTGCATTCACTGTGATAAGAAATATATTCTAAAGTGAACAATTCACTTTCATAGATAGCTGTGGCTGTAGGACAGCGCCAATCTGTAATAACCTAGATGAGTTGCTCTTGGAATGTTTCAAAATCATATTATTCTTATTCAACCTACTATCCACCGTTTCTCCGGAAAAGCTTCCTTACCCATAATGGGAGCTTCTATCTCATACTACCAAGTTTTGGTACAGATTCTCCATAGTCCTTATTATTCGTCAAAGAGAAGCTCACTCTTTGAAACAATTATGAATAGATTTCTTTGGATTCCTCCCTATAGCAGTTTAGTCAATTCGGAACCACATTTACTCAGCGCTACACATGGTTAAGACAGATATATTTATGTAAAATTCAGTTTCTGTCAAAGGTTAATGGTTATTAGACACCGCGTCTGTTCATAGGGTTGCACATTTAGAGATTTACTGAGATAATTGAACTTTTCTGCTTTTGAAAATTCGAAGTTTATTATTTTGTATTTTGTATTATTTACTATTTATTATTGGGGTTTCCTTTGCTGCTGGAACATGGCTGATTGACAGGAAATTAAAACCTGGACCGGCCCTTACAAAACAATACTTAAGCTTAGCCCAATTATTACTACTGTGGTATTTACGTTAATATACTATGGCCCGGTGTTATAATGTATTCTTTAAATGGAGTAAACTAAAGTTCACTTTACTGCTCAGTATTAAAATGGTTTGTAGGAGATAAAGTAAAGATTATAGTAAATTTCCTACTTGCATTTAATAAACTATAAAAGAAATTAACTATAATACTTCATTTAATTCTAAAATAACATTAAAATATTGGGCCGTAAAGTGCACTAACGTTAAAGTCCATTTTAAGTATACATTATAATACAGGACCTAAGAGTTTTCTTCAAATAAGAACGGTTATTTTGCCCTTTCGAGGATGGATTCGAACTTAGGATGTCTTAAACAAATCAGAAACGGTATATACTTGGATAGAGACTGCCTGTAGCGATCCCATATCTCCGTTACAGAGAAAAACGTTAGCCTAAAGGAAAAATATACGTTCCGAACAAAGTTACACTTCCATCGGAGAGATTAGACGGGCTTTTAATGCAAATCTTTCAGAGCGCAAAATGACTTCCTTTCAATGATACATTACGGATGACTACCACATAAAAGAGTAAGGAAAATGCTATAATTTGAGCGTCTTGTATATTTTAGAACGAAATTGACCTATGAAAGGCAGCAGTTGAATAAAATTCTTTGATACCCAAGTAATTAGTATAATGTTCGTTTTATCTCAGTTCTTCTTTGCTATCCTCCTCAATCCTTAACACACTTTCCCATTTGGAAATAAACACTTAAATCAAGAGAATTTTTGTTTCTGAATTTGGCAAAGAAAATTAGCCTTTTTTCTGGTTTGAAAGATATTTTTACTCCAACACAAGTGGGAATGAATTCTCACTCTTCGTACCTTGTAAAATCTCCTAACTACCCAATTGCGAGCTTGAGTCATTCCAAGTAACTTTGCACAGCCTGAGACTTACACTCGGCAAATATTCAGGACGCACACGGATAAAACGGCTTAACTTACTGCCTTCGTCTGAATCGTCGTTACCTGCATGACAACGGGATTCGCAATTACTTTGAGGAGATTTGATTCTTATCAGGAGCTAGAGCAGCCGACAAATACCCTCGGAGTTTACCGAAATGTGATAATGTTTTTCCATCCTCGCTAACTACTCCGCCTTGTTAACTCTGCGAGAATCTGATTCTCTAATTCTCATTACCTTAAGTAATCTTATCTTCAAACATTTCTCGCTAAGCTAACCTTTGAAGAGATTACAGAATGTTCACTTGTGTGGTAGAGGTCGTCCAGGGCCAAAATTCGCAATTGCAAGCTGCAGAGACCATTTACGCTGGTGTAGCAAAAAGTCCGCAAGGGAGCATAGAGGACCAAAATGAAAATTATTTCAATTTCACGAGGGATTTAATCAAATACGGGGCTATGAGCGTACTTAGTCTCCTCCTTGAGCAAATAATAAATCTCTTTTCAATTAACTTCATCGTAAAGTAAATAGTACGGGGGGGTACACCAATCCGATGCCGGATATACACGTTAATTTCAGGTTTCAGCTTTACTGTTGAATGTCTACCCTTTCTACGTTTTAGATACTGCACAAGTAATGATTTACTTGAGAACGCAATTCATGAAAGATTAAAAATATTCGTTGCCACCAGATGGAAAGCTTATGACAGATTAGACTTTTTAAATTCAGATTAAAACTCTTCCTTAATATTACACGAATCAACAGTTTGTCTTGGAATATGTTTATAGTAGAACTGAATGAAAGGTAGCATTATAATACACATAACAAACATAAGGAGTATTAGCACACAGAGTAACAACAATGAATTCGGTTTGAAGAAAGATGTCATTGCGAACCAATCCTCTTTACCGATGCAAACCTAAAACTCCGAAACTGAAAGAGGTATTCATTTTATGAATCTAATATGTTCATGCTCTACTTTGTGGAACGGCGCAACATGGTATTAAGGAAGCATTTAAACAACAGCTGTTAGATTTTCCTCTCTTTCGGGCAGTCACAGATGTTAATTTATCATTTTACGTGATTATTATTAAGATTGAAACTCTAGACGGATCTTTTTTTCTCCTCAGACTAGTCTTCTCCTTCACTTCATTAGATTTATTTTACTTTATAATTTCCTTCAGTTGAAAGTATTGGTTTTTTTTGGTTGTAACGTATGTTTATTACGAGTGATTCATTTGCCATATTCGTTAAATTAGAGACGCAGCCTTTAAAATAGTACCACAAGCTTATCTGTCTTCCGATCATCGCTTACGTGTTTAGTGTCTAATTTAAAGTCTAATTTGGTGCCAAAAAAAAAAAAGGTTTAACAGATTTTATGATTTGAAACATTCAGAAAAAGTTTTTATTTCATAGTTTTTAGTCATTAAATACATACAAATAATAAACTGATGAAAAGAACGCTCTAAGTTTTGTATTTTTTGTTTAAATATAATCATTACAAAACGTTGTAAACCGATGAAAAATCCCGCAAACATGTATGTGATTACGAAATTTGTATGTTACCTTACAACGTTTCGCGACCATGCATCAATACCTTTTTTTCCGATTGAAAAGTACTGTTATAAAAAAGTATTGAACCTATTAAGCGTCCCTCGCCTTTAACGAAGTTCAAAGCCCCGAAACATAAAATCGCCGAAAATTCCCGCTCGTAAAATCAAAGTAACGAACCCATTTGTGCGGGTTAAGGCCAATGTAGAACTTATTCCTAACGCTTTATGCAAGGAATATTAGGGAAGCCTCATCCTTGAGGAATGGAAACGGCAAACGTCGGTCTTCGTGACACAGAGTCAGACAATGCAATTCCCTTCCCGACATTAAGCAAGAGTGGCATCCTCAGGGCCTCAATTAAAGTCACGAGGTGGGGAGAGGTAAGGTAAGGGGCCACGATAATAGAATACAGAGAGGTAAAGAGGAAGGTTAGAGGGATGAGGGGGAGAATACGAGAGAGAAGGCAATTATAGAAGGATACACATTCTGTGGAGGACGAGATATTATTATTATTCCAAATCCCAGCTCCCCTCGAATCTCTTCGTCTCAATCCATCTCCGCTATCATTAAAAAGCACCTCTCTCTGCGGTGTTCCTCCATCTTCCTCCGGAGGATTCACCTTTGGACCCAACTTGTAACCCCGTAACCTTTCCAAAGGGGTGATGAGATGAGGTTGAGACCATTCCCGTTCTCCCTTCTCATCTTTCTCATTGCCTCTCGTTCGCCTTTATTTCCAATGAGGGACCCCTCACATTATTACGTCTATAGTTTCACATTCGTGTCTTTTAACCTTCCATTTTGGATGCCAACTGCTCCAGTACTAGAAGGTCCTAATCGTACCTCTTTTGGCCTCTTGCAATTATGCTATGCGAAGACCGCAGGAGATTCGCATAGTATGCATGCTAAACTAAATCAGTTTCTATTTTCATTACATTTTGGGCGGAAGTATTTCCGCCCATGAACTGGTAATTATGGTATTATATATAGTATTACTAAATGGCAATGCAGTGTTTACTTAGGGATCTAAACCCCCTCCCATGGACCAATTCTGGCTACGCGCCTGTACGAATTATTTAAAATTTATTTATTTCAATAAATGTTACGCGTATGTTACTAAAATTATAAAGGTATTGCACTCGTTAGTTTGACGACGCAAAAGGCAAAATATTCGTATAACATATGAAAAACGTGTCGGCTGTATTTCATTAGGTTTGGGAAATACTTTCATGACAAGAACATCATATTTGTCAGTGATAATATAATCTGCGTTTTTGATGTATTTTATGAATTAATTTCTATGATTTTAATTTGAGGTTGTAAGTTATGTTCTTCCAGAGATTCCCATCTTGCGCCCTGAAACATTTGAGTAACACTCACTGATTTGTCACAACAATTTTTTACAAAACGTTTTGCCTTTCGCTGTACTTCTTCTAATTCTCGAAAACACCAGTTTTCGGCAGGATCCCACACACTGCACGCATATTCAATGTGTGTCCTAACCCACGCAACATAACGTCACTCACGGAATTTTTCTTCGCTTCCACCAGCTATTCTAAATGAGCGATGTTGTTAAATTGTGTATTTATTTATACTTTGATTCTCTATTTTACGAAATGCCACCGGTTCTTCTATCTTCAGAGTTATACGAAGTATTCGAAGGAAAATGACAAGAAAAGAGTTCTGACGTGACCAAGACCCGAGGACTCGAACCGCTTTGCGGGCAGATGCTTTAACCAATAAAGCTATCGATCCGGAACATATTCTCAAGTCGTTATGGGGGACTATGAGGGAAGGGCACAGTGGTTTCGTCCGACTGTGCGGCATCGTCCACGGCCAACGTACTCGTTGAGAAACCGAGGATAGCTAATTATTAATTGGATTAATCACCTGCTCGGAAAGCGGAAGATTCCAGGTTCGAGTCCTGGTCCTGTCTAACCCTTTTTCGTGTCAATATTCCTTGAGATTTCTCCTAGGTACACGCTTACTACTAGCAAAGTTACCTTTGCCCTTTACCTTGTTTTAAATTCAGTAATCATGCTTTATCATAATGAATATTTCCAATTTTGTCGTAATTCAACTTAAGTTAACTTTTATTATCTATTTTTTAACTATTTGATATTATTATTAATTAATATTTTTTTAATATTGACGATGGGTTAAATGAAAGACCATTGCACGCTGCAGAGACCATTTACGCTGGTGTAGCAAAGAGTCCGCAAGGGAGCATAGAGGACCAAAATGAAAATTATTTCAATTTCACGAGGGATTTAATCATATACGGGGCTATGAGCGTACTTAGTCTCCTCCTTGAGCAAATAATAAATCTCTTTTCAATTAACTTCATCGTAAAGTAAATAGTACGGGGGGGTACACCAATCCGATGCCGGATATACACGTTAATTTCAGGTTTCAGCTTTACTGTTGAATGTCTACCCTTTCTACGTTTTAGATACTGCACAAGTAATGATTTACTTGAGAACGCAACGCATGAAAGATTAAAAATATTCGTTGCCACCAGATGGAAAGCTTATGACAGATTAGACTTTTTAAATTCAGATTAAAACTCTTCCTTAATATTACACGAATCAACAGTTTGTCTTGGAATATGTTTATAGTAGAACTGAATGAAAGGTAGCATTATAATACACATAACAAACATAAGGAGTATTAGCACACAGAGTAACAACAATGAATTCGGTTTGAAGAAAGATGTCATTGCGAACCAATCCTCTTTACNATCGTTCTTTAGCTTTTTCGTCACATTTACCGACAATACGCCTGATGAAACCGAGTTTTCTAGTAGCTCAATCACAAATATTACGGATATGCGTGCTCCAGTTCATGTTATTCGTAAGAGTGATTCCGAGATATTTTACAGAGCCCACTACTTTAATTACCGTTCCGCTAATACAGTACGATTTATTCTGCCGCAACTGTTTTCTTTCGAAAAAAATTACTACGGAGCTCTACTACTAACTACGCAACTATTATGCAGGATACGTTCTCTGAGACCCTGCGAGAGTGTATTTCCTTCACTAAGTGCCACAGTCTCAGCGCGGAATTCGATCTCAGCTTCAATCTCTCCATCTCCTCTCATTAAATTCTCTCCGTCTCTCCTCTTAATCATAGCCAAAAGTGATACCTTTTATTACCTGCCCGGAACTCGTTCCGTTTGTTTTGCTCCGCCCCTGCACGCGGCGAATCTCTCCACCTCATTTACAGAGCCCTTTTTAGGGGAATACAAAGAGAATTAATTGAACCCATTTAACAAACATTTTTCCCACATTCCGTTTGCCGCAGTTTGTCCGATCGTTTGTTTTCCTTCGCTTACCTACCACGAGGAAATTCCAGCCTGTTTTCCCTACGTTATGGAATTTAGCCGCCCCAATTTGAATTTTTCGAAATTTCAATTTCAAATCGCGTAATTGTATTTGCTCAATGGAATTCGTTTCTGAGCTCTTTCGGGATCCTAACATTCTTCCCCCGCTCTTCCTCGGGGTCGTCGACTCCGTTCAGTTGGGAAAAGAAGAACGCTCTCAATTATTTCGTTTTGGGTATTTCCGTTATACGGATGGAGATTACTCTACGGAATTTTGAGGAGTGTCCTTGCCGCTGAAATATTTTAATTGCAATTTCAGGTATTCTGGTAGTTGATAGATTTCAACGAAACCCGGCGACCGATAGAGAACTCAAATTTGCATCGTGTACGATACAACTGTACAATTTCTGCAATTGTGGCGAGTTAAAAAAGATCTACCAGAAAAAGTTAATTCGATGGCAAACTATTCGAAACGTTGTCCAATTCTAAGGCATGAGTGATCGCCGGCAAAAATCATAGGATTTTAAGTACTATTTCATTTGGAAATATCCGAATACACGAACAGTGAAATTCAATCTCTATTTTCGTCCGATAACTAGCACACACGTAGCTTAATTCGATTTCTTCAAACGTTTTTCTGAGATACAGTATTTTCGCCATTGGATTGCCTTCCACATATCTATCCCTATACATACGTTATCTAGTTTTTACTACTATATTATAAGAACTTATATGCTTATAGAATTTTCTAGATTAATGTGTCACAGAGCTTTTCGTGTAGTTTAGACTTTCGCTCCGCGCAGAAAACTGAGTGTAGAAGGAATGCGAAAAAGAGATGAATCGACTCTGTTTTACCCAGCGGTTAAAGCGTAAAGTGATTCATTTGTCACATTAGCAGAAAATCCAATGAGCGATGCATGAGAGAGGTGAAACTGTTTGTGATTTTGAGGGCAATTAATCCCCCGTAACACAAGGTAAATCCCTTAGCAGTAGGGAACCCCCAGAGACAGAGGGGATGAGGCCTGGGGGATATGGAGTCCAAAGACTAGCCGAATGGAAGGGATATCAAAGTGGTTCACATAATCAGAGAACCAACTAAGAGCACAGTCATGTAAGGAGTTCATCCGGAGATAATAGGTATTCAAATGAGGAATGTGTCTTATTCTTGAGAATCGTTAAGATAAACACTAAAGTAAAGCGGCGAAATTCTCATTTCGCGAATTTAGAGAGAGAAATCGTTTCATTATAACACCGTCGTCGACCAGTTTCCTAAGATATTACTTCCATTCTTGGCAAGGTTTATTCACTTTCATCATCACCGTCCCCACACGCGCCTAACGAACACTGTATATTCATTTGCTTAAGATACAACTCGGAACAGTAAATTTCGCAAAACGGCGAAATAGTTTTCGCATACCTTTCATCCCCCTTCCACACTCCTCATCTCTCTCTCTCTCAAGACACAACAATGGAAACATGCCTAAAAGCCTTTAAGGAACATCTCCCTAATTTTCGGCGGTAATTGGGTGTGCCTCAGGGTTCGGAGTTTGCCCCGCTATGGCTGAGTCGCGTGGAATGGATGCCGTACGGTAGAATAAGAGGAAGGGTGTGGTCGGAGGTGAGAGAGGCAAAGTGAAAGATAGGGGATGAGGGATTGGAGGATGTAGAGGATGGAAAAGAGGGGTATTTTATATATGTATGTATATATATATATCTAAAGATAGAGTTACAGAGAAGATGGGAGCCAAAGGGATAGTGTGTGTGGTGGATGATGGAAGTTGGAAATGGGAGAATAGGAGAGGGGGGAGAGTAAGGATGAAAAAGGCACTGGAGAAGGAGGAGAAAGGGTTTAGAGGGGGAAAACCTGCTGATGGCACAGAGGAGATTAGAGGGCGAATGGGAGTCGAGTGGAAAAGAGCAAAAGGAATGGGATTAACGATTGAAGAGGAGATGAGGGGTAGAAAGTGGAGGGATATAGGCGAAACAATTAGCGAGCGCAAAAATATGACGGAGAGGACGAGAATGTGGAGAGAGAGGTGAAACAGAAGGAATTTGGAAACGAAGTCATAAAACACCGCGGGGAATGAGAGGTGAAAAAATATAACGGATAATTACAGCTTTATCTTCCAAGGCTATTATTTTGAAATGAATTTTTCCTCTGCGATTGCTCGTCCCTTCTAAAAGTACAAACAGAGGGGGAATGAAAGTGAATTTTTTTAATGAGGGCTATCTCCGGGAAAGTATGATTCGATCTGAGTTCAGGTTAGGGTAAATATACTTGCGCGTTGTGCATACCATTGTCGCTGCTGGGGTAAATACTGGTAACTATCTCCATCTTTTTCGACCGTTCCAATAAAGTATAGAAAAAAATGAAAAGCATCATATTGAGGGTTTCATAAAGTACACACGTTATCTATCAGTAATAGTTATTAGTTATCAACTTTGAAGAAACTCAGGCCTGATTCAACAAATCAAAGATTTCATGTTTGTGGAATGAAAATTATCTAAATTAAATTTCTGTAAATTATTCCCTAAGCAGAGTATTAACGAATTGAGAGTCATAAATCTAAACGGAAAATAATTTCTCTAATCGTTTGTTGTCCTATATGAACATTGCCAGCATCATCAAATTACTGGATATTGATAGAAAACGTATTCAAAACTATAAACAAATAACTTAATATCTACGAAAATAATCTATTCAAACATCCGATGTGTACGCTTGAGGAAGAAAATTCGCAGACAATAGCAGCCATTAGTTCAATGTGTACAAATAATATTTCCCAGAGAACTATGAGCTCTTTTTGCAAAGGAGACAGACAGAAAAAGTACCTCATCAAACACAAGGGATGGCCAAAACTGTCTTCTGATCTAAAATTATAGGTATTTGGCTACTTTCATCAAATATCTTTTGACTGCCTTGTGGACCTATAATTGAATAATCTCATGTTACGTCTATTAACTTTACGCTCTTTTGTCTTGAGCACGATAAGAAAATCTTTTTCTTTAACGAGCTGAAACATAAGACAGATGATTCATTCATATTTACTTTTCTTTGGTATTTGAATTTGACTCTCTCAGATTCCGGGTACCATGATGATGAAACACATTATATTTATATATCATCATTTACTGTTAATAACCCTTGAGCGTAGATTTTCCGTAGGAATAGTTTCGTCTACAGACAGAAGATTGTAGACGAAACTAGTCGCGTCATAAATATTATATTCTGTGGGAAGTACTGTTTTTTATTACTGAAGAATGTTTGTTTTAATAATTGAATTATAACCCAACTTCTCTTTCCTACATAGGGAAACGAATGTGAGGAAAAAACAACCTTATGTTAACAGTGCAAATGCAGTCGGTTTCATAGTATCAGGAGCAAGTAATTACGTTCGCAAAACATGGAAATTCCAGCAACGAAGAATTGATAACGCTGTTTTTACTGGGAAACAAAAACCAAAACTGTCATGTTCCGGAGCATGCCCAACCCGCCTTCCATTAAATAAATCATCGCCTCCATTAGCCCAATGAAATGTATTCCTTTGAACCCTGATTGTGCTACATCCTGTTTTTGTGATAGAGAGCATAAAACATGACATTCGTATGAACTCAAACTTCCCCTAGGTAAAAGTCAATAGCTTCCCCACACATTCCTCGCTTTCAGCGCCCATTCGAGATTCAACTGGGACACTCAGTACACACTCAGAATATTTGAGAATTACATAATAATGAGTCTGTTTTTGAAACTTTTAATTCATTGCTATTCTTCTGTTCATTTTGAAATACAAGAAAGGAAAAAGTTTCAACGGAATATGTCCAATACAAAATTTTAAGTTTCTATGACAATTTTACTATGCGATGTACAAGTTATGACAAATACAGACCTCCTTCTCCATAAAAACTCTGTAAGAGTTCTTCATAAAAACATCGCATGGAATTCATAAATGGGGCCTAACATACATCCCAAAATTCACCTGATAAAACCAAGCGAGTTTCGAATAAGACTGAAATAAATATTTCTTAACCATAAGTAACTTCCATCAAGCGCATTGTAGGTAGATGCGATGAAAAGGTTTGGGAGCGATGTTATTTCACCTTTGTAAGGCCCCATCTGGAATATGCGACAAATATATGGGATCTAGTAGATGAAACGTACACTCGCGAACTCGAGAAAGTGCAGCGCAAGGTGATACAATTTGTTTAAAAGTGCTATGATTGAATAGCTAGCGTTGTGCAAATGCTTTCGGAAGCAGGTTGGGTATCCTTGAAAGAAAGAAGATAAGAAGCTAGGCTGCAATTGGTTGATAAATTCAGACAAAGTACATTTGTGGAAAACGTCATCGATATTATGCGACCCACCTGCTAATTCATCCGATCCGACAATGAGCGTAAAATAAGAGAATTAGATTCGAGGACAAATAGTTTTGTGGGACTCATTCTTTCCGCGAACGATACGCGACAACAATAAGCTATAGAAGTAACTCGAACGCTTCCTGTCTACACCCCCTGCCACATGCCGAAAGGCGGCTTTCAGGGTATTTATGTAGATGTAGAAGAATATATTTATAAGTTTATTTGAACTTAAAATAGGTACAAATATATTCGAACCTAATTTCTTCTTTGTGTATTTATGAGCTCCGATGGGAAAAGGAGCCTACACCCCACTCCCTTTACTTCCTCACAACGCTACTCCTTGTCCAGCATGCCCACAAAACAAAGACGATGCCTTATTATCTCATGATGTCTGAAACACACGATGACACTGTAAGAAATGCGGCTAACGTTACAGAAAAACGATATGCGGCGATGTGAGGGATTAAGATTTACAGCGATGTTCTTCAATAATATTTCATACTACCGATTAGTATTTTAGCATGGGGATAGGTCATTAGAATTCAAGAAAAGCGCTATAAAGCCGTTGTTTGCGAGCAAACTAACCTTTGAAAAATTCCAACCAGCTGGGGTTATGGTACTCGCGCTTTACAAGTGTTGTTCTCAATAGGTATTTCGGCAACTATTTTGCCATCTTCGGGAGAGAAGAATAACTGGAGCTTTTCTCGAACTCTAACGTCTTACCACAGCGTGTTCCTTTTCCTTATAAAGATGGAGGTAGGTTCTCAATTACGCGTCGCACTAGATTTAAAACATACTGTCAGTTCCAACAACTCTTCCTAATGTTATGTTCGCCGTTCCGTTATGATTTTGTAGGGTACTAAGAAGCTAAGCCTAGAGACAATCTGTCCCGGAATCACCTTGGATAATCGAGATTACTTTTGCTGAACTTTTATTTTCTATTGAGTTCCCGATATAAATGTTTCCAAAAAACAATATCTTTTAATATCGTTAAAAATGCGGTGCATCCAATAAGTTCAAGTAGTTGACATTTTTATTGCACGCGTATCCATCGATATATTCGCAAACCAAGCAAACAAGAGAGCAATTCGTTAGTATGAACGTCACTCTTTAGCAGAACCATCACTGTATAACAGATTCTTTTGAATCGCATCTTCACGCCGTCAAATGACACGAAAGTTGCACCATCGCAATAAACACATCCGCGACGTCCCTCTTCGTCTGCTCGGAAAAGTATCGCCACCAAATATCCGAGACCGGAAAGTGGTGACTGAGTGCTTTTTTCACTTGCGAGAGCAAAAAAATGCCCGAGAAGGAGAAATGGGCCCTCGATGATTGAAACGGACCATTCCGACAGATTGGGAATTTCTAGGGCGAGGGGAGGCACGGAAATGTAATGAAAGGAAAAGGGGAATTTTTGTGATTGAAATATGGAGGAAAGGGAGGATGGTGAGAGTGAAGAGAGTGCCTGTTTTGGCGCAGTAAGGGTGAGTGTGGGCTTGAAGTGTGTCCTCGATGGACGATAATGGAGACGGGTGCTTAGTGTTTGTCGAAAGGGAGAGATGTATCGAGAAGGAAAAGGACAAACAGGAAGGGACACATACGCCCATATACTTCAAGCCCATCGATTTTTTCCTACCCTCAATTTCTCCTACACAATCACATGACTTTCTCTTTCCCTATCAAAACGTTCCGCCACATAAGGGACTGTTGGGGAAATTTCCTAGTTCTTTGTCCTTTAGGTATTATCTCCATCAATATTTCACTTCTTAGCAGTCACATTTATCTCTTAAGCGTTTCTGAAGTCCTTAATGGTGTATTTTCCATTGTGTTTGTATCCCTCTCTTCATTGTAACACTCTGCGATTGAATGACCTTCTCAGGTGAATAGATAAATGTTTGAGCAGTGCCCATCCAGACTATTACGATTGTGTGTTTCTTGAATGTCTTTCCTTTTTCAATTTCTTGTACCTTAAGAAGTCTTTCAGACAGTTTCAAAATTATTTCAGGAATTAAGGACATCAGCAAGATGCGACACGATGCCAGAGCAAGGTCGTGAAAAAATATTTATTCTACTAACGCACACCGCGTACTTCTAAACCAATCCATAAGAACAAGAGGAAAAATTGCACCTTATACGAACATTTATATTTATGCATAATGCCCATGCAAACACTGTTTAGCGAGTTAAGGACAGTAATGTGGTTAAGCCGAAGATAAACCAGAGCAGCAAAATTATGCGCTATCTTCCCTCTAGATGTCGATGTAAATTCTCCGAGTGTAGTAAATACCTGAGAAGGGAGGTTAGCTGATGAAGATGGATGCTACGATAGGTGTACGAAACATCAGAGTCAGATAAATCTAAATTAAGCCAATTATAAGTCTAGCAACTGAAAAATCATCAAACATTTTACTCCCTGTCACACGCCGAAAGGCAGTTAGTAGAGCATTTATGTAGATATAAATCAGAAACACTTGTATAATTTATAACGTATTTTTAATAAAATATATACCTAAAGCAGGAAAATTTAACGCATTTCTGTTACTTTTTTCAGTGAAATTTCACGCCTCTATCCGTCCATATACCTCCGTAATCACCGTGAAGCCAAATATGAAATTTATATGGATACTTTTTAGGTTAACCTCATAGTATGTGCAGTAAATTAGGCATCTAATCCCTCGTAACTTGGCCATTTCCTTAAGAGTAATTTTAGTACCATCCTATCGATAGAAAAAAACCAATAGAGAATGAGTTTGCATTCATAAGGGAACCGTCAAGTGAAGAGAGGCCTTAAGGATTACAAATATATAGATTACGATACATATGGTGCACCCGAAAGGAAGACTAAACCTTAAGGGAGACAAATCTAAAGCAAGCAAGCGGCGAAACGTCGGCCATATTTTTAAATATCGCCTGGAAGCATTTGGAGAAGCATTCCTAGCATTTTCAAACTTCAAGTTTCCTCGCACTTGTTTAAAAATGAGCGGTAAAACTCCGAGTGAGCCACCGCAACTTGCGGAACTGTTTATACAGTTGATAAAGCACCTGAATCACGGAGTAGCGAGAGCCGAAAGCGCTGCAAGAACTGGGGCCCGCGAGATATTACACTAAAGTACCATTTTTGCCGCGGAATGCGTACACTGGGAGGAAAACAGACATTTTAACGATTTTCCCCGGAGAAACACGCGTATCACTCCCTCGTTTCTCATCCTCGCGTATTTCAATCTCTCCTCCACACACGCGCGCGCCTCTCTCTCGGCTTTTGTGCTCCTTTCAACTGTCACAAAAACTTAAAAACGACGGCTGCGGAGCGCCATTTCACTCCTCAGCCCCCGTCCGATACACTCGACATCAGACACACAAGCGCTGTATAATCCCTTTCTCTTTCTCGTACACAAGTACCTCGTCACACGACCTCTTCTCGCCGCATTCTCCTTTTATTGTGCCTCCTTATCTTTTCATCTATCGCCAGCTCGTATACCCTCTCTCGAAGATAAAGGACCACGCCCCTCTTTGCTTTTCATCTCCTTTGACACGCTTCACTTTCCCAGCTTTTTTCTTCGGACGCTTCCCTCCCTTTATCCCCGCAACCATAGATTTCCATGCACGTCACTTTTCCCGGCTAATCCGTCGTTTCCGAAACTTTACAGTTGTAAAGACCGATTAATTCAAACTTTGCAAACTTTTGGACCGCTGACTACGGAAACAATTTTTTACATTCCACTCCAGTGCAAACGAAAAGTATTCCCGAAGGGAAATTTTGTCTTCGTATGTTTATTGCCGAAGTAAACAAGGCAATAAGTGCAACAAATTCTAAAGCAATTGGAATAATTTTATTTACTTACTTTATTTTAATAAATAATCTACTAAATATCTAATAATAAATCTACAAAATTTTACTTGTTAGTTGACTTGAAAAATCAAACCAAATGACGGTTTCAGTCCACTATTCTTCAAAGAATTTGTTCAATTATCGTTTTTTTTTGAAGTTATAACAAGGAATTAGTATTTGGTGTGATGAAAAACACTTATGCATGAAGTAGTAGTAGAATTGTGCTTCGATAACTTAGGTCATTTCACACGTAGGCCCCCACCAGGAATCGAACCGGGGACCACTTCCATCGAAGTCGGACGCGTTGCCCACTTAGCTACCCGGCAAACACTTTTCAAGTAATTCCAAAGAGATAGATCATAATAAACAAAATATGTACGCCAAATAACTTCGTAACAACTCACCAAAGATGCCCGTAAAAATAGCTTCGACCTTATTTTTACTAGCAAGCATTTCAGATACCGAATAATCTCCTTCCCTAGCTTCATGTTCATTTCCGATAGAATTGAGATATTATATTGTATATGGGCAATCCTTTAATCTTCAATTGAACCGATATGGAAGAAATCTGACATTCATCACATTCCAGCAGAGAAAGAGAATAGATTGCGCAGCACGAGGAAAATAAATATCAATGCGACGTCATCAAGAGCAGAGTGACGGCACGCATGCCGAGTTCAAAGGAAAGCGAGAAACAAAAGCAAAGCGCTGTGTTGTGAACAGGGATAAGGAAAAGAAGGGAAATGAAGGGAGCGCGGAGATATGAGGAAGAAATAGAGTCGGTGAAGGGGAAAACGAATTGGAGCAATCCATGGAGAAGAGCGCGATTTCGGTCGCGAGTTGTGCAACCCAAATCCCTTTTCGTGCGGGTCCATTACGTCTGCACAATGACACGCAGATGAGTCTCCTCCAGTAGTCCTAATTTCCTCGCAGATAAGCAAGGGAAGCGAAGACAAGTCGGGCAAAAGGGAAGCATTGTGCTCGTCGTCATAGCTTAGGGGTAGGGCGCATTGGCCAATCTTCAGTGCGAAGAAAGATTCCGAGCGGTCGACATGGTGAGAGGCTTTCAGAGGATATTCTACACAGTAAAATTATTCTCAGCATAGGTAATAATACATTTGAAGAATACATTACTCTCGTATATAATATAGGACTCCAAAAATCTTATGTAAGAAATGTATCGCGGTACAATGGTAAGGATATCCCGCCCTAGTTCACAGCGCTGGCATAACAATGGTACGCCGAGATCATTAATTTACCAAGTAGAAAATGTGCACCAGCACAACAGACGGAAAAAAATTCCCATCCACAGCATCAATTTAAGTTTTACAATTACCTCGAGGCGTTAAGTTGGCCTCATCGCTCATCTTTAAGCCATTCAACAATACCAAAACGCATTTTAGCATCCCTTCGAAGATGCCGCCTTTGGTGTACCTCCGGTGAAGAATTCCTTCCATTAGTCGGGAGTAAAAGACTGAAACCCATCGCAGTGATGCCTCTGGGAACGTAAGCTTAGGTAATAACCCACAATTTCCTACCGACGAATCGCGAGATTGATGTTCATCAGAGTATCTCCTCCTGTTACATGTGTTCCTTACGCCAAGAAACACACTTTACCTATTTCTCTTCTCCTGCCTTTTACTTCCCCCATTTCCCATCGAATCCCTTCCTCTGCATGTACCATTAATTCGGGAAAGGGCGGTCGTCCGAGCATTAAAGATGGAGTGCTGACTACCTTATTCCTCCTGCAAATTAGAAAGGGATATAAGGGCAAGCAAGATAAGAGGGAGGATAAGTCAAGGTTGGTCCAGAGCGATGTGGTTATCCATCAAAAGGGCAGGTAATGATTGAAGTGAGGGGTGAGGAAGCAGTAGGATAAGGGAAATAACAACGAGAAATTACTAATATAGCCTCAGTACGGCCGTCCTGGATAAGAAGAGACACCTGAAATATTGATATGTCGAAGAATATAAAGAAGAAACATTCGCGTATATATTACTACGCGGTAAAGAATGGAGGAAATATCGTTTACATTTCATCTCATTTGTCTTATTCTTTCTCGTAGATAATATGAAAGCCACTGAAATATAGATGATGCTGAATAATTGATATTCATTTTGGTAACTCCTTTTAAACCCATAAATAGTGTTGTTCATTCAACATTTTCTAAGGTTATGCTTCACTCTGGAGAACATTTTCTGCTCCTGACATTTTTTCTATTGATTTCTGAGTTTTTGGTTTGCTTTTATGATATAGCGCGAGCGTCCGGTGTTAACACCCCCTGCCACACGCCAAAATAGCGCGAGCATCCGGTGTTAACACCCCCTGCCACACGCCGAAAGGCGGCTTGTAGGGTATTGATGTAGATGTAGATGATCTTTTATGACATTAAAACTCGCTTGAATTACAATAAGCCTCTTGATTTGAAATAATATCACCTATCTACCGTTGGTTTACAGTGGCTTCATTCAAAATATAAAAGGACCTCGTTTTCTAGTTACAATCTATCACAATCTTTCAATGAAGTAAATCGTTCGTAAACAGATTACGACGCCAAAGCAACGCTTAATGAAAACTACAGTAATTGATTGGCGATAAAAATATGAAAAGGTATGCAGAGAATATTGCTGTTATCATCGATTCACTTAGATATACACACCGCAGATACTATCCGTGAATGTGTGAAAACAACTCTTAAATACAACAGTAATATTGCCATTACTGTTATTGTCACAATAACTGAGTCAGGTAAATACATCCTGCCGCTAAACATACAACTATTACATATTTCGATTACCAGTCGACATACCATATACCACACAACAGGACAAGTGAAATCTACCAGACTCGCATTTTCTCCACACTACTGTCATACTATATTGCCTGATAATTCATCTACTCCGTAATCATACCGCATTAAGATCTGGAGGCTTACACGGTGATACCTCTGCTAACGAGTGTCCCTAATAATGATTTTTCTGGCTAAAGAAGATTTTTTGCTGTTTTTCGGACTCGGCTAACAAATATGGATTCGATTAACGAATGTTTTAATGAATGCACGCGCTAACACAAAGCAGCTAACATGAACGGTCGGGCATTCTTATCTATTCCGTCTGTATGTATGGCAAAGAAATGAGCTGACCAAATCACACCAGCCTGGGGACACCCATCAACCCAAGTGTGCCGTTTAGGCTCAAGACAGCGAGAAAGAAAACACCTGATAACATCACTTTGCGGCAAACGAATGTGATTCCGAAACAGATTATCTTCCTTAGCCGAGGTTATTACTGTATGATAACAATATGCGTAAATTAATGTAATTCTGATTGATGAAACTCAGGAAAGGAGGGATATATCCCAAAGAAACCACGCGTCGTAAAGGAGAGGCTCTGTAGAGCTAAAGAAAAGGAGAAGCTAACATTGATAGGTGAGAATCTCTGTTACTTACAAGGGCAACTCGATGTGTGGGGGAGGCTAAAGGGCAAAGGTATGGAGATTTAAAAAAAATGAATAAAGAAGGAGAACAAAGAGAGATGAACGAGGAAGAGATGTGGAAACATGTGGAAGAATTTATGAAGGAACGATGAGTAAATTCGGAATGGATGAGGAAAATATTTCATGTGACCTTGAGGATTGAGCGCAAATATAGAGAAAGAAGACGAAAAATAGAAGGAGAGAATGTTAAAGATGGACAAGAAAGAGAGAGTCGACGGATGTGCGCTATAGTAAATGTTTATGGCGATAAAAGTGATGGAAAGAGGGCGAAACGGCTTCAGAAGGACAAACAACACTTTCGCAAGAAAATTGTGGGAAGAAATATGGTGAAGCTACGTGACAGCTATTTTCATAGCCCTAGGGAAGAATAAGGAGAGTTGAGTACACTGAGAATAGCACATCAAGATGGAGTGAAAAAAATGGGAATATACTAGCTTCATCGCACAAAGAAGTGATATCTGGTCTTAGTTTTCAGAGCTAGAAAATTTCATAGCACAAAAGAGCAGAAAAAAATCATGAACTGAATTAATTTCTCGAATCGTTCGTACGTTACAAAATCAGGAATTAGCTTGGAACTTATCCGGAAATTCTTGCAGTTCAATATCCAATCTACACCAAAAATTTTTCCATTAATGATTTTGAAAGTATTCTTACCTAAGCATTCAACGGAATGAATTTTTTGAGAGAATTAAATCACTATACCTTTATCAGTCGGTAATCAGGTATATATTAAGCCAGCGTATACTTACTCCTACTAGAATTAATCTTCTGCAGTTCCCGAATCTGATATTTCTGCGAAGATCATTTCTCAAACTGTCTGTTTTACGGGCAGTTTGACGGCATGACATTGTGTTTCATAGAAAGGAAATTCAAATCTGTAGAGTTTGCATCTCTAAGGAAAGAGAATGATATTCTCAAGGAGAAACGGACATGAAAAAGCCTGACGAAACGAGGACTAGAACCCGGATATCCCACTTTCGGTTCTAGCCTATGGAGCTATCGTGCCAGAAAAATTAGACATACCGTTTGGAAGACTTTAAGGGCAAGTCCGCGGTTCGTCTGACTTTTATCACGTCCTTTCCTCCTTGGGAATATTTTTAGGAACACGCTTTATTGTGAAAAATTTCCTATAACCCTTTTCAAGGGTTGAATCATAACAACGCACAGTGGGCTAGAATCGAAAAAAGCTGGCCAAAAATACGAAAACGCTTTTTTTGAGTACGGACTATGAAACTTCGCATGATCTATCTTGAATAAATTCTACATACAACTTTGGAGGTCATTTACGTGGGATCCTACGCATTAAAATTATACACGGGGTCAAACTTGACTAAATTTTGCGAAAAATTCCGGACTTCGATTTTTCGCGAAAATCTTCAACTTCAAACCGCTGGTGAACCCAAACGAAGATAATCATCGGGTAAAAAATAATTTCGTGTTATAAACATGTTCTTTCTCCTTCATAAGACGTAGCATTTATGATCATCCTTGAATATTTAAATACTTTACGTAACAAAATGGCGGACCCTTATTTTAGAGCAAATTTTTACCTAAAGCAAGGAAAATAGTAGAAAGTGACATCGAGTGTCACGGGATAACTTATACCACGATGTTCTTTGAAGCTTCCTGAAGAGGAATCTGAAATAAAACCTTATTTTTGGCCAGCTTTTTTCGATTCTAGCCCACTGTGCAACGGTAGTGTTACTAAACGTAGCATTTTCTTACGTGGGCAATGGTGTCATGCTTGATATTCCATGCGGTACTCATTCCTTATTTAAATTGACATTCCTCACCTCCTGAAAGTCTGCTTTGTTAGTAAGGTAGCATCTTTTTCATGCTTTCATAGAACTTTCGTGACACATAAAGTCCCATTGAAAGGATTAGAATCGAAGGGGAGATTGCTCCGCCATGTGAATGATCCAAGTTCGAATCCCGGCTATATCACAGTTCATCTCTTCCAGCTCATACTATAGCGTAACCTTTTTAAGAGCATTCTGGTTACGAAAGATATACTATCTTTCGTGAAATACGATGTTTATCTTACGAAGTTTACATTACGCAAAAGAAACTTACATATTCGGTACGCGATGCTTTTTACACAAATTTCATTTTTTGCAAAGATTTAATTATAAAGCAATATCGAATATCCTAAAGTAACACTAAAAACCAATTTCCTCAAAAACTGTGGCTGTTTTCATACTCGCGATTTATATTTATCATTCAATTAATTCCTTCCTTCTTTCGTTTGCTTACCCTGCTACGATTCTCTTCTCCTAAAATCGAAGTAGTAGTTTCTAATAGATAAATAATGGAAATAAATTAAAGTTGACCTCAACCGTGCGACCGATTCGAATCCCTCGATTTAGAACAACAATCTCCCTCTGATTCCTATCGATCGAAATGTATCAAAATCAAACACTCCTTTTTTTCCCGGATGATGAAAGGATAAACAGTCTATCAAAACAAAATCACTCCCATTGTTTATAGCCCATTTACACGGCTGACCGTCCTCCACTTTCTCTATCACTATGATTCCGCTGGATGCATGCATTTTTTCGTCGCTGCGCAGCCATTGAGCAGCGCGGCTCAACCTGTTGCTCCACCAAGGATATTTATCAATCAGAGAGAAAACGTGGGGAGGGAACGGAAATGGAAAACAAACATGAATCCATGTTACGAAACTAAATAAAGGAGGGAAATCGAAATTACGGCCCTACTTTTACGATGCGGGGTATAAAATATGTTCCTCCAGCACGACGAAGAGGATTTGAAAAGATATTTCTTGCTCCACATCCGCATGAATGGCGCTTATACTAAGCTGAGAGAAGGAGGAAAAACATAAGAGCTATTGCTTGAGATAGGAAGATGGGGAGCGAAGCATGAAGAGTTGGAGTACGTAATGGTGATGAATGTAGCTGAACATAAAAAGTTGAAGATAGAGCAAATGTGCAGATATAAAGAGATGCCATTCCAAGGTCGTAAGAATAAGGATAGTAATAGCATGAAATGATTCTTTCGTTGTTACCTTTTTACTATAATGGGTGCGTAGACTGCCCTCTCAGTGGAAATGGAGCGTGTGACAGAACGATATTTATGCATTTGACCTAATGTTTGCCCATTTGTAGCTGACGAGCGATCGAGATAGCTGTAATTTAAATAAACGCGTGGCTTAAATTTTGCCCACTTGCCAGTGTGTGGGCACATTTAACTAGAACTAATCTCGCTCAGTATGCCTATATCAAATTTACCAAAGAAAAATGGTAAAATGAAAACAAATATCATCTTCCCTCGAAGGTAGACATTAAATAAATACGTAGTGTTCTCTCTTTCTACCGCAATTGGCAAAAGGTGAGAGAAAAGAATAATGTTTGCAAAATCAGTGGACTGTATTTGATAAGCTATGACCATGAGCAACATGTGACTTACCAGGTAACAAAATGATCAGCGTCCGTATAGTGAGAAGGTTCACAGGCGTCTGGTGTCTAGAAAAAGAATGCACTTGCACACACAAAAAAACAAAAAAAGAAAAAGACACCCGATAGGACAAGTCACAATGCCCTCTGTGGCCATAGAGTATTACTGGCGCTAATTGGCGCGAATACAAAACACGTAGTAACAGATATGCTGTCACTCCGGTTAGAACAATAAATCATATCCTATCCGTAGTATTTACGAAAGATCTCCAAGGATATGGATATTAAAAGATGTAATCAAAACAGACTTCACGTAAGCCTGATAAAACTCTTGAGAAATATTTTATATGATTTCGAGGAAAATTATGGCGAAACAATTTCTACAAGTATGTATGAGAAATATTAGTTTCCTAAGTGAAAATTTTGAAACTTTACTTCTACTTACATAGACTTAGGTACTGCTTTTGTGGATTATTTAAACGTATATCAGCTCTTTTTTTTACAAAATCTTGATTTTTCTGATGTATCAACAATTCAACCAATATGTTACTTGTCTCTATTGATGTATTTGTGATGAAATAAATCATTCTTCCTCTAATTAATTCCAGTGCTTCTTCCTAGTACTACAATATCTGTTCTTAGGACTGACTGCATTTCTGTCGTAGTAGTATTGCTTAAAAGTGCTTCGACAGCTTAGGTCATTGCACTTGGGCCCTCACCGGGAATCGAACCCGGGACGCTTTCACCGAAGTCGAACGCGTTGCCCACTTTGTTACCCGGGAGTCCTGCATTTCCATGTCTTTATGGGAGAAATTATGTGATACTTGTTCTACGATGCTGTCTATCAACTATGTCAAACACTCATTGTGTTGCCACAACACCTATAGAAGTACCACTTCCGGTTACGATAGCTTAATCTTCCGCTATTTCTAACATTTGCCTTTGCTACGGAATGGGTAAATGGTTCTCCCCTGGTCTTATGCAACCCCACTGCATAAGGATATATTTGTTGCCTACACGCCAGGCGGAAAAATAAAAGGCTCCGTATTTGAGTACATTCCACTTTTTCACTTCGTGTGAGGAATTTTAAAATTTCGAATAGAACATACGAACTTAAGTTTTCATGCAATAATTTTAATAAATTTAGTCCGCATAACATAGCTATTTGCTATACATAGCGATAAACGAACTAAGAAAACGTCATCAACATCAGATATCTGCACTGTTACTAATGACTAATTCAAATCTGTGCTTAACGACGAAATAAGTTACATAAGAACTAAATAAACGATTTCTTTTGAAGCAGTGATAGCTTGTTTATGTTTGAATGGTTGAAGTTGCATTGCCTGGTGAGACTGAATTAATAAATTAAAAATTATTTTTTAAATCTGCACTCAAAGGATTGACGGCGAAAGAATTATTGAAGTGATGTAGTACATATAATAAACTTTGATAATGCAAGTATCAAATCTAGTGTAATTAATTCTTCTTAACTGGCAAATAAAGAGAGGCAGTGATTAATGTCTTGGACAAAATAAAATTTCAAGGATAATAGTGTTAGTAATATAGGATTATTCTTTCAAAAGGCGCTATACAAACAGCTAAGATTACATCAGGGGCGGAAGAGTCTTAAAAGAGATTATCCCTGAAAAACTAGGCCAAAAGTTTAATGAGAGATTCTCAAACGGAATGTAGGAAAGAAAAAATAAAGTTAAAATATTCTAGAACATTTGATCGCTTTACTTAATAGGTGGAAACAAAAATACAACGTAAACAATTAGACGAAAGTGAAACTTTAGCTTCATATGCGCTTTGTAAATCTAAAGAAAAAGAGGGACACAAATTACTGTTTAATGAAAGAAGAAAATAGAACATGTGAGAAAAAGAAAAAATAAGCGAAACTAAGGACGTAAGAAAACAAAAAGTTTGATTTAAACGAATCAAAACCATGGGTGAATACAATTTTCAAGTGCAAGATCACAGATAGTAATTGCACATTTTTGCTCGTTTTATATTGTTTTAGCCGTATCATAATTGAACAATGAAAACCACTAATCAGCAAAACATTTACTCAAGCGAGAGAGTAGGCTTTCTTATCTTAAATCATAAATTAGAGCGAAAAATAATCAATATGAAAATTTTCATTCCAAGTCGATTTATTCTCGGTAAATTGTGTTATTTTGTAACTGAACATACTGCCTTATACATGATTTATAGGATTTTCTACAATGAGATTGAATATTAGGAAACGTAACTGATCTTTTAACTAATTGTAGCCCTTGCTTTCATTAGAACATGTAGTCTTCATATTTGTGCTCTGAAACTTCTGGCTTGCATGTTGTTATATTTGCGTGACTGCGAGTGTGAGCAAGCCTTGTGTAGAAAAGAAGCTACTACGGTAGGATATCTGCAGTTCTCAACAGAGTACAAACAGATTTGAGGAGACCAAGAAGAAGACCAAAGAACAGATGGAACAGGGACACCATCAAGTATCTAGGAGTAACAACAACAAAAGGCTCAGAAGAGAGGGAATTGGGAAACGCTTGCCAAGGTTTACATCGGTCGTAAGTTATTACTTATTGACGTAAATCCCAAAGATGATTAAAACGAGAGGAGTTGATATAAAATGACCAAACTCTTTTCCGGCGAATAATATTTAAAAAATCATCACGTGCTCTCCACCGGGTAAGTTCACGGAATACCGACGTTTCAGTCACTGGCTCGGTGGCCCTGCTTATGGTTCATAAACCTGTGATTATTATTATTTCTTAAACAGAAACTGTAGCCCCCAATTATTTCCATTTTATTAACGTCTAAGTCTATGACTATGTTTGTACCCTACAAGGGTGTGGCAGTGGCAGGGGGTGCATGCGCCATGCCTCTATTTCCTTAATTGATTATTTTCGCGAATCGTTCGCGGAAAAAATGAGTTCTTGAATCTATTTGTTCTGGCATCTATTTCTATGATCTTTCTCGCATTATCGGAACGGCCTATGTAGCATGGTGAACGCATTATATCTGCTACATCATCTCTAATACGATTACAGACACAAATTATTGACACATACGCCCTAGCCAGGAGAAACCCAGTTAGCCGGCACTCTAATCCGGGGCCTTAGTGTTAGAAAGCTAACGCTCAGACAATTCCGCCGCGGAGGTCGGCGATTTTGAAATGATTTTCTTCAAGAGGTAAGAGCTACATTCAATTTCGCATATTAATTTCATTCGGACTGTTTCGCATTGTTTTAAAGAATGCAAAATGTTAAAGAAAGAAGAAATAACATTTCCAAGGCACGAAAGAATAATTTTCTGGAACTGAGATGACTCAGTAAAAAGAAAATGGGAGATTAAGATCGTTGATGTGAGAATGGGAGAAGATAATGGAAGAATGAGGTCACAATAAGGACATTTCCATTCGCATCCTCCCAAAGGATCAACTCACCTTTGTTCCGCACACCAGGACGTCTCTGAAAAAGAAGGAAAACAATATCAATGTTCAGTTTATCCGAGCAATAAAGTAAATATTCATATGCGTATAAAACTTATTTTAGTGAATATTTGAATACTTGACATCATAGTAAAAACGACGGAAAAAGCTCTCAGCGTCAATATGTAATTGCGGATTATCGAATGAATATTCATGTAATTGCTAGACCGTTGAAACCACTCATTGGCATTAAATGGAAAACACAGCAACGTTTACCAAAAGGTAATAACGGAATGCATCTGATGATTACATCGTGGAAACTGAATTTTAAATAATATCCATGCGTCCACAATAGAGCTTCTTCGACAAAGAAAAAATATTGGATTTGAGAGGAAATAAATAATGCTTTTAGTTTTTTACACTCATATGAATGTTTGTGGTACCAGATCGAATGGAACATCACATTCATATTCAAAATATATAGCCTGCGAGTGATTCTAGATTTCAGTTAAATTAAATATTGACTGATTCTAATTCACTGGAAAATGTTGTGCGTTTTGGACTCGGTCATCAAATTAAAAAGTACATGATCCAATTGATATCCCTAGAAATGGTCTCGAGTTATATTTTTAAATATTCAATAACATCAAGCAAATACGAGTATACTAGGTGAATTGAAATAACCGATCACTTCAGTAGTAACTAAGTTTTTTTAATCATAGGAAAACGGGTAAGGGTGACTTTGCGCAAGATGATGCGCACCTAGGAAAAATCCCAAGGAAGAATGGATTTGAAAAAGTCTGACGGGACCGGGAATCGAACCCAGGTCTCCCAATTGCCGGTCGAGTGCTTTGTCCGTTGAGCTATTGAGTCTTATCTTCTTATTTAGTTGAGCTATCCCGGCAGAACATTTCTCCAAGCCATTCGGGAGACTTTGTGGACGAAATCGCAAAGTCCTTGCCCACAAAATCTCCCAAATGGCTTGGAATGGTTTTTATAAGTTTCATAAAAAGATCCCGGAGATGTTTCTGAAAATATATTCATCTCTGACTTCGTTATTTCAATTTGAATGTAAGCTTTGAAAATATTTCCTGATTCAAATCCTTACGATTTCGAGGAATATTTGGAAAGAAAATCCTATGAGTTTAAAAATAACTTCTTTTTAATGTGTAAGGGAATTACAGGTAAGTTTAGGGTAATGCTACGGCCTCTTGCCGAGATCTGTTAGTCGAGATTTAACTCCGTCTGCGCTGATAAAATTTGTCAAAAGATGAAAACACTATCAATGAAAAAATTGTAATCAATTTCTCTGCTTCTCAACCTCGATATCAGTAAGAGATCCTCTCTACTATACTGCTATAAGAGTAACTCGACTATCAATAAGAGATCGGCTGATTTTAGTCACTGAGATATAAGAAATATTGGAAGGCAAATACAATGTCTTTCAACGCGCTTATGTTATGACAATTCATGAAACCCAACAATGTATAATTTTCACCATGTTGAATAGACTTTTCTCGTAAGGTATCGTAGTCATAATTTTAAGATACTCCGGATTTTATACGTAAGTTCGAAATATAATATCCTCTATTTTATTATCCAAATCTACATTATCTAAATCAACACAGAACTTAATTCTTAAAGAAAGTGATAATGTGAGTCACTTTACGAAATCTCTCCTCGGAACAAAATAGTTAAGCATTACTCCGTCGCATGACATATTATTGTCGCAACTAACGTCACAAGTGGACCGAAATACCGGTGGCGAGACATATTCTGACACTGATATTCATATATATCGACTATACAAGACTGACACCAAAATAAATGCTTATCTCTCCATCTACCAGCTACTCACTCCAAATACGCAGGCATCCATTCATTTCTAACTCATTCATTTATAAACACATGTTGTGCGAACATAAGTCATGTCCGTTTCTCCTTGGGAATTTTCCTAGGTGCACGCCTTATCGTGCCAAGTACCTAAAACCCTTTTCCTTGTTTACATTCATTTGAGCAAATATTGGGAAACGTTTGAGACTTAAGAGCTTCCAAAACCTTTGCCTTCTCTTAGACCAATTTAAAAATTATTTTAGAGCCCAAATGCCATTACAGAAGAATAGAATCTTTGAATATGAACCGAGTTGCTTCAGCAGATACCGCTATTCGAGTTACAATTGGGCAGTACAACTGTAATATTTTGATATTACTTGTTGAGCACTGGGGACTAGCACCTTAATTTTTCTTGTAAATTTTCTGCGAGCAGGTTTTGTAAGAAGTCGCCTTTAATCCATTGCGCGATTCACAGTTGGCATTTAAAATTTGGCTTCTCACTTTTCATGAGTCACGGACAGGAAGAAAGTTAATTTATAGATGAAACAAATATGGTCAGGCGTGAATTTGTGGAATTCCACACACATTTAAAAAGGAGAACAATTTGTCAACGACTTGGCATCTTCAGGTGAAGTCAACTTGTTGACGAAACAGGTCACTAAATATTTGGTGTGGAAGCTACGAATTATTCTTTCTCTCACGAATTTATTGATACATTATTTTATTTCCGCTTTTGCCATTACCTAAATGGTACACTTAGGTAACTAATCATAGGAATTAGTACTTCGAGCCGCAGTTTACCGACTTTTGTTAGAAAACACTCAACCAGAAATTAAGAGTAAGTCGAAAAGAATTCCTTTCGAACCTTTTTTAGGAATAGATGAAGGAATATTATGAAGGAATGATATAGCACGAGACTATGAACAAAGTATTTGAGAGCGTAGAATTATTCTGCTGCCATTAGAAATAACGACCATAATAATACATTTATGGTTAAATGGGATAAAATAAAAGCGGATAATAATTTTTCGGAGACGGAGTACGTAGAATTGGACAGGATTAATTCCAGCGCGAGACAATGCGAGACAGAATTAAATTGAAAAGAGCACCACGAGACAGAGAAACTGTCTTTGTCTGTTCTCGCGGAAATAATTTATTCGTTGTCGAGTGACTTTTCGTTGCGACTAAAAGTTTGGAAGAGATAGCGTAGCCGCGGGAAATCACTTGCGGCAAGTTTACAGAGAGAAGACAACCAGATAGCATTGTTGCACCGTAGTATCTTTGCAAGTTGAGGGATCCATCCAAGGAAAGAAACTCCAACTAGAAACTTTCACGTCCGGATTAATTTAAAAGGCAGATATTGAAAGCCAAAGAAGGAAAATTGTTGAATTGTTTTCGTTAGAATTTTAATCATGAATAATTAATATAGCTCGGTGACCTGGTTGGAAACTATACAGAAAAGAGTGGAGATTGCGGATTAAAACGCAGCGAGCTATGAACGAAAAGAGCCGGAGGGTATGAGATTGTAAAACACTCGGCTGAAGGATCGATTAAATGAGAAATGAAAGAAGTAGGAGGGGAAATGGGATCTAGGCGGAGGGGAATAGATGGGTTTAAACGCATTAATCTCTCTTAGAAGATGAGGATTTTCGAAGAAAGAACTGCTAACAGATGGAGAGGCAACGATCAAGACTTAGATGATAGACATGAAAATTATGGGAAGGCGCAATCTCTACTAGAAACAAATACACAATAGCTTGTAAACTTGGGACAAAATTCACAATGTAATCGGTTATCGAAACTACAGAACTCTTGCGTAATTAACAAGTTGTTTCATAGTATAGGTAGTTTTTACCGAATCCTCTCGTCCGACTGACACTCCACTAGAAAGACTTCGTTTCAGCGATGATTCTATATCGCAACACCAAAATTATTCATAAATTAATTTTAAATATTAGTGTTAAATTAAAATAAATTTAAAGGTTGTAAATACTGGTTATCATTATAATTGCTTTTAAATATTAGTTAGTAAAGGAGCAGTCTAGTCTCCCTAGACATTTATTGCAATCTAGTATCCGAAGATGCTCAACAGGGAAGAGAGTAGTAATAACTAATGTAGACATCATTTACTACATAAAGAAGACTATGATAAATTCCTCATCTTAGCTTAGTTTCTAACACAAAGTTCAAACCGTTTATACACGTAGTTTATGTGGAAGATGATTTATCTTACATGTATTGTTTTACTTTCAAGATGATTCACCCTTTAATGTTGCGACAGCCAATCATTACAAGCAAATCCTACGCAATAAGGACATTCCATAGAGATACTGTCAGCAGAAGAATTACTTAAAGTTATCCATTATGATAACCGCGTATCGTTTTCTTTTGACAATAATATATCTCCTGAATGGAAAATATTATTCATAACAGGTAAAGTATACCATAGATTTCTCTTAGCGATCGAAACTTGTTCCGGAATTCATTTATTTAATTCTGAACTCAGAAAACATTCTTCGGATATCCGGCGTCTCTCAATTTATCCCTTTTTTAAGGGGAATTGTGATTTTATCACCTCGAGACTCGTAAAATTTACCAACGTTTGAGGAGGGATTAAAAGAATTCCGCCCGATTCCACCATTTTCTCTTCAACCTTATTACATATCTCACATTTTCGGAATTCCTTTTATTTTACGACGGAATGAAAAGAAGTAGGACTCTAGTTTCAGTTTTGTCCTAACAAAGCCATTACTCATTCCTCTCTACCTCGCTCTAAGACTCTCTCAGCTCCTCTCTCGCTCGCGATCACAAGATTCATAAATCCCATCCTCAAAATCCCTTCCAAATGTCCCGGAGCGATAAATTAACGAGATTTTTCCCCTCCGCTCTCAAAAGCGATGTTTGTATTTCTACCGCCACCTGTTCTCTCTCTTCCCCGTCTTTATTTCTCCCGACGAATGCCCAATTGAATTTAAATAATCGGCGCCAACCGTTCCTTCTCCCAATTCCCGAAGATGGAGGGACTTTTTAATCACGATGAGTACATTCGGAGCAGAATCGACCAAACAAATGACGAAGCGGGGCCGGAGCGAAACGAGTCCCCAGGTGGGATAGACTCCCTCCTCTCGCCCCCTCTCTTTTTAACATCTTCGCACAATCCCGCTATTCCTTCAAAGGCGCTGGAGACATCTCGAAAGAGTGTCGCCTTCACCGCTGATTAAAACGCCCTCTAGAAGCCCTCTCCGCCCTTTCTCCCTTCCTTGACACTTCAGCCCTTATGAAAGGGACTGCCCTCTCTCTTTTGTCCGTCCGTCTGCTATCCGACGATTTCTTTCCTCCTGAAACACTCCTTCTCATTCATCTAAGGAGAGAGTCGCCGTGGAGGGAGGAGGCAAGAGTTGAACTTGGGACCCTTGCGAGGGTCTTCCGGGAGCTTCTCCGGAGGATGGGAGTGATTAATTAAGGGGAAGGATGATTCGGGGATGAAGGTGAGGGGAGGAAAGGGAGGTTGCTGTTTATCCTAAAAACCAGTCCTGCCAATGCGGATTTTTTTCGCTGGATGAGTCAGGTAGCGCTCCAACTAGCGGGGGAAATTTATCGATGGGATCATAGGGTATACTGGATTGGCGATAAATATGGAGTTTGAAAGGGAGTATTCGAGGGATCGATAATTAACCTCTCATCTGAAAATGAATTAACGTTAAAAATGTATGGGAGTGGGTACTCAAGAAACCAAAAGGCTTCGTCATATGAATGAGCAAAGATGAGGCACACAAACGACGCGTCGTTACTTTATGTCAATTCTGGAGTACGAATGATGAGCATAAAACACTTGGGAAAAGCGCTGAAAAATCAGAAAAAGTGGAGGAAAAGGTTTTAAATTTTAGTATGATTTGCTAATAAACGGTAAGCGTTACCAAGCTGCTCATTGACTTAGGACGGGAATCGGTAAAAAAAGAGATAAAACTGAAAATATTTAACTCTATGAACACAGAAATAATTCGGAAGACGGAGCTAATATGATGCGTCCAATTTATAACATTTGGATATCAGATTCTGCGGGAAAAATTGTGTTATTTAGAGGCATTTAATCATTAATTTTAGAACAAGAAAAATCTCTTTACTCGAGTTTTTAAAACTAGAAGAAAGACGTATGTACGCTTCGCAGGCGGAAAGGAAATTGTCAACGGACTGACTTCTGAGAATTTGGATTATTATCGTAATATATATTTTATTCAGAATGAATTTGTAATATTTATGAGTGAAATATTTTGGGGCACTAATTCGACTCACATAAATAGCCAATTTTCGTTTAAAACATAAAACAGAATAAATTACGAATACTAAAATTATTCCTGAAGAATTAGAGATACAACTTCAAAAGAAAGACTTATACTATTTGTCTTTGGGCTTTATTTTTATCTCTACTTAGAAAATGTGAGTAATTTATAGAGTAGTGAAACTACTACGAGGTGTGGAAATCACGATAACATGTTAGTCATAAAGAAATAAAATAGAAATACACTATCCAGCATCCTAAGCAAATATCTTCCTAGTAGCATCTGCTGCTACTTTGCGTCTTCCACCCCCAAACATAAACATAAAATCGTAAACGTTCTCCCTGTGCAGCAATAGCGTAAACAAAAGAAACGAGGATGACGTTAATTAGGAAATATTATTGGAGTTCCTAAGTATTCACCCTTCCTCCGTTCTTTTAAGATTTATAAAGCTGGGTTTTGAATCACCTCTGACGCTTTATTAAACCGAAAAGTTGACGAGGAAGCCCCATGAGGTAATGTTTGCCGTGCTCAGGTGTCTCGACGAACGCCTTCCGCGAAGCGATTCTTCTCGAAATCTCCTCCGTCCACATCTCGCGGGGTGTCACCACCTGCTCTCGCTCGCCTTATCCCCCAGCGCCATCATTGGCTCCTTTATGAGCCCGTCTCGCATTACCGGGGAACCGCACTTCGGGCGCAAGTGCGTGTAAACTTTGCTCGAAGAAGACGTCGGGCGGAGCAGAAGTTTTCGGCCTCCCGCGTCGAGCTTTCGGAGGAAGTTCCACTCATTAAAACGCCCGAGAAACCAAGGTTTGTGGCGCATGGGACACGGAATGAGGGAGAGGAATGAGAAGAGATAAGTGCCCTCTGCAACCCCTCTTATTCCCGAGTTTCTCTCCTGGGCGTCTAAGGCACGTGGGCTTGATGGATACTCTGCATGACTCAAGTGCCGGATTCGTCGGCGGGTGTCTTCGTTCAAACTTTTCTGCACACATGCATCTCGTTTCTTGTTTTAGGTTTATGAGTTATGTAAAAAGAAAAAGTGCCGAATATCGTCATCTTCTTTTTAGGCTTCTTCCATAATCAGAGCTTGGTGTTTTATCTTTACAGCCTTCTCTACTCTCTTTATATCTTTGTAAGTGCTCTAAAAGCTGCCTTTCGGCGTGTGGCAGGGGGTGCATGCATCATGACTATATTTCCCTAATCGATTACTTTCACGTATCGTTCGCCGAAAAAAATGAGTTTTTGAATCGACTGCTTCTAGCATCTATTTCCCTGATCTTTTTCGTAGTATCGGTACGACCTATGTAACATGGTGAACGTATTACATCGGCTACATACGTGCTTTCTCTAAATGTTTCCAGTAAATTAATCCTTCGTTGAAATCTTCTTTCTAAAGATTCCCATCTTGCGTCCTGAAGCATCTGGATGACGCTCACTGACTTATCGTAGCAATTCTTCACAAAACGTATCGCCTTTCGCTGCATCTTTTCTGATTCTCGAATACAACACTTATCGGCAGGGTCCCATACACTAAACACATTCTCAATATGAGGTCTAACGCAAAATAACATCGCTCACGAAATCTGTCGTCGCTTCGATCGACTATTCTCTTAATGAAGCCCAGTTTTTTAAGTGCTTTTCCGCATACATTATGGATTTGGGTACTCCATGTCACTCCACGCATATATTATGGATGTGGGTACTCCCTTGTGTATTGGTGGTATCATAATCGTCATAATATAATGCTCGTCTCTCTTCTATTTTATAACCTGTAACCATTTCTGATCGCTGAGACACTTTAATTCTTTTATGCTTTTCTTATTTCCAGTAACTCTCCTTGTCTACCCATAACTTTCATAACTGCGTCAAAGCTATGATACAGTCCCTCAGGTGGAGTTTGCTACAGGTGAGATGATCAGATTACCGACGGAAGCTTTCCGAAGAATTCATCAGTTCAGAACTTTAAAACGAAGTAGAAGACGATGTAATTCCAGTTATTAACGAGTGCGATATCCGAGAGGAATCGACAACGCATTACAAGGAATTAATCGCTAAAACAGAACGTTACTTCTGGAAGTCCTTTACGCAGAGCATAGGAGAATCCAGCAGGATGGATAAGGTGATCTTCTCATTTCGGGTGCAGATGTTGAATACAGGAATGTACAATGGGGGACCGACAATATATCTAAGCCACTTATATATGAGATACGATGATGAAAAAACAGACCTCTTAACATTATTAAGAAATATTTTAGTCTCGTGGGATGATTATCATTTTTTCTAACGGATTGTAACGGAAGGCGACAACAAAATATCTGAAATAAGATTTGCTGCTTTCCCGGTGAATAATGAAAAGGAATTCTTCACGGGTTATCATCCGGGTAAGTTCGTGGTTATTCACCGACGTTTCGGCATCGACCACTGATGCCATTAGTCGGTGAATAACCACGAACTTACCCGGATGATAACCCGTGAAGAATTCCTTTTCAACAAAATATCTGATTTCGATATTTACCTTAAAGTGTTACGCTGGTAAAATTTAATTTTCATTGCTGACTACGGTGAGCAAAAATGTGCGGCATCCGTTTCCACCGATCGCGATAACCTAGCGTTTCAGAATATTTGAATATGAAATACTTAAGATTTTTTCATTGCATAAGTATACGGAACACAAAACAATCCAAACAAATTAGGAGCCTACCATTTACTAAAATAAAAATAAATCGCGAGTTCTCTCACTCACTCCAAAGCTTTATCTCGAGAGGATCCGGCTCGTGGAGAAGGTAAAAGATACGGGATGAAATCTCGAACAAAGACCGTGGGAGTTAATACGATCTGAAGAATTTGTGTCGCGTAGAGGAAAAAAGAAGGGCGGGTTGCGACCTTTGGAATAGACGAAGGAATGGGAATTCGGAGTTTGGATCCGACGGAGAGACGAGGGCTTTAATTACGGACCCCTCATTCCTCCCTCGCATTCAAATATTGACTCGTTCCAAACCACAAGGGCTGCACTGCAACTTGGGAGACGGCGCGAAGCGATCGAGGAAAGTGAAGACGAAGAAAGACGAGGAAAGACATCGAATGAAAGATGAAATACGGAGTAGGCAGATGAAGTTGATGAAATAGGACTGGCGGAGGATCATGCAGATCTAATGAGTAGACGAAGGAAGGTGGTGCAAAACAGCGAGATGAAACGTAAGTACCGAGATCGCGGGAAGAGGCCTGTGATGGCGTTAATAAAGGGGTTCATTCTTCTCCAAAGTCGAGTTTGCCTCGCAAAATGACGGGAAAACTGCGCGCCTTTGCACCCACTGTTTACACAGATAAAATTCTGCGCCATATTCGATACAGTAGCTTTCCGTCAGCAAAGCCTCAAAATGTTCCGCATTTGAATCTATTTTATCGTAGAATGAAAAAACACCCTTGGGAGCTATGAATTCACGTGAAAGGGTGTTAATTTTCATCTCCGGACATCCGAAAATTTCCATCGTTAAAGAAACGACTCTCGATTAGAAAGTTTGAATCAAGTGGACGATGCCTTAATGACCAGAGGAACGTTATGAAGTGACTACAGTCAAATTTGGTCATTAGCTAGCAATCAAATCTCGAGATGAGGGAATCATCAAATTCATGCCAAGATTTTTCTTCGATGATTCCATTTGCAAACAAAGTTAAAATTCAGTGATGCTGTATTCACCAATCTTTACCAGCAGAGTTAGGACAATTCCTAGTTGGCCGTAGTTAAATAACCATGTAACTACAGGAAATTAGTCAAAAATTACTTCATATGAGAAAAAATTTGATCGTATTCCAAAAATTTGATTTAAATAAACAAAACACGAGTTTTGACAATCTCTGAATAGAGATATGTAGATTGATCGAAACAGGCCGTAGTTACGTTTTCAAATTAAATCGAGTCATATTTGGATATCTACACAGATTTACATTATAATGGACGTGATTAGATCAGTGGAAATGCTACTCAGTCAGAGCTTAAAATTAATCTACCTAGGAAATATTTATTTTTAGTCAGTTATGATTTTTGACGTCTTCGCATATTAGTTATATTTAATTTGTGAAATGTTATTAATTTCACGTTTTTCCTCAATCACAACATAAATAAAATACACCAAATCTCACACAAAATATTCAGTCTACCTCGTATCATTTTTCGTGCCAATTTTTAATGATTTCTTTAACATCTCTTAAGTTTAACCGATTGTGAGCTTTCATCGCTAAATTATAGTAATTATTTTTATCTCAAGTTTCGTTCCTTCAGTCTATGTTTACGCTGAAATAATACGAAAATACACCGAAAATATCTTATTATTTTTTTGCAATTATATTAAATATTTGATTTTAAAAATTTTTGCAAAAATATTGATTGCAAAATAATAATGAAACTTCAAAGTTTGAAATAAATTATTTCTTCTATCAAAATTTTTCTTAGTAAAAATTTGCCATCTGTGCCTGAGAAAAACTGTGCATGGCAAAAAGGAATGGAGTTGAAAGTGGTTAATTCTGACATAGGCAATACTGTAAGGAAGAAAAACTGGAACGCGCCGGTTGATAAATTAGAGGTTTCAGGCGTTTCTAAAGCCGTTTCGTCGGTAGATTCCGACCGCTAGCCCGCTGGTACTAGTTCTGGAAACAACGTAGTGAAGCGGTTAATTACATGTTTAAAATTGAATTAGAAGCCGTTAATACCTCTAATAGAAAACACTACTCTACTCTTTTTTAATTACTAGTTAATGAAGAGATATGCGGGGATCATTTAAGGGATTTAGCGGCACAGCTTCGCACAAGGAGTTCATAATTGATTAAATTGGTGTGCGGTAATTGTTGATGCATGCAGATCTGACGATGATCCTCAACTGAATGAGAGAGACGAGAGAAAGGGAAATGAAGGTGTTTGATTTAAGCTCGGCATGGAGTCAGGTTTTGACGCTGTTGAGTAGAGGAAAGAGACTGCGAGTAAGGCAATTAAGAAAGAAAGATAGATAAGGTGACGCAAAAGATGCTGATAAAAATTTAACTGGGACTCAAGCGTTTGTATTTTCAATCGCACATTAATTTAACAGCAAATACACCCAAGATAACAGGTATACACGGGAATTGAAGTATCATGTGTAAGAATCGGTAATTTTGATAATCTGCTGAAACATTGCCTTTAATCGGGAAAAAAGGACGATTGTAGCTATCATTTGCTTAAAAGCGATCGATTATCGCAATTTAATTGAATCGATTAAGATCAGTTGTTTGGAGCAAAATTGGTACTACTCAGTCGCGGAATGAAGAGTTTACAGGTTTTTGCAACAAGAGCTCAAGAATGTTTATATATAATTAGCATTTTTATTCATTTGACATCGCTGCATTCACTAAAAATTTTATAAATATAAAAGTAATATTTAACAATAAATAGTAAATAATTTTTGCCATTCCAATTTGCCAATTTGATTTACGAAAAACCCCCTGTAAAATATAGTTCACCTTTTCAAAACACGTAGTGTAAGTCATAGGTGGTAAAACAAAAACTTTGTCTCTTCGAAAGTTCTTTTACATTAAAGAAAGAATTCAATTTTGAGTGAGTTTATAGAATGTAATTTTCAGACCGCCACATTGAGGCAATTTCAAAACTCTAATGGATAAAATAATGAAGTGTCTCCTGTAGTTAAAGTTTACTATTACAGATAATAGACGCCTAATACCCGAGATAGAGCTCCTTAAATAAAGAATAGCGACAATCTTCAATTCACGGATAAGCTATACTTCATGCATAAGAGGCTCCGCGATCACCCGTTCGCTGTGCTTACGGTATCGCTATACAATTATCGAGGTAACCCAATATAATACTGCCTCGAGACATCTCCCACACCTCGCCCCTCTCTTAATTCCGCAGCCTTTCTACGCATTCCTTTTGTCAACCATTGGACAAGGCTACAGGAGCCCCCTCTATCCGCCTCACAGGGTGACATCTCTATCTCCAGTTTCACGATATCCTGTGTCTTCCGCCAATCCTATTACTATTGCACGTGCACGTTAGCGGAATTTGCCCTGCACCAATGCGACGGGAGACGTTCTAAGCTACCTTAGCGAGAGATATGACTCTCTATTGGGAACGACTCTCCCATTCTCTCTGTCTTGCCCTATTCCCTTTCACTCCCTCCTCCTCTCGAATACAATATCCTCCCGGAATACTCTCCCGAGGATCCCACACTTCCTTTGGCGGAAGCTCCCATTAACCTAAAAATACAATATGGACCGTTTGTTTCTCTTCTAACTTCTTTTTCCTTTTGCTTGCTCGGTTACGTCTCGCGTATTGAGGGAGATAATGGAAATTTTCCGGTAGATTATAGCCATTTTCCTACTTAACACATTATGTAATATTCAGGAGAGGTAATTACCAGCACTGGGAAATCGTTCTGTTTTGATTTGGAGGGACTGCATCCTCGATAAAGTGGTGCTATTTCTATGAGGAATTTTGAGAGAGCTGATATCTTTACCCCAACTTCTTCACCACAAACTTCTGCAAAAAGTTAACTTTTTGCTTCCATAGAACTTATTTTTCGTAAATTTTCCAATGTCATCTACCTCTTAAACCGTAGTATGCGATTGCTGATGACTCTAATTTAGCTGAGCAATTTACGGAACTCCCAAAGTTTATACCGATGCATGCAAAGAAATCAAATATCTATAAATGGTGCAGGACATATGCTTATATTACATATAATTAATGTTATATATTTTTTGGACATATTATATTTGGTTATCTGGACAAATAACCTTGGACACTAATTTGCTATATACTGCATTTTACTGTAAATTATTCCTCTGCCACACGTCGAAAGGGGTCGGTATGGTATCAATATAAATATAAATGTATTGCACTGTCATATCAGATGAAACTTCTACCGCTATGTCGATCCTGATTTATTTATTCCGCAAATATGGAGGATTGCGAATCATTCTGTAGTTATAACTTCCAACCGTTTTTGTGAAGTCATCTTTAAAGTAAATACTAAGGAAAAAATACTTATTTCTTATTTCTTCAAGCATTTTCTCAGAACCTAGTCACAACCAGAACTCACCTAGACTTGATAAGAACAGTAAAATTAAGTGGACAGAATATCTCCACAGCTATGAAGATACTCCATATACCAGAGGAGAAGAAACTTTTTTACATCAGAAGTACGAATACGTATAGCACCATTCTACCGCAAATTAAACCAGCAGGCCCAACTTTAGTTTGCATTTATTGCCTAGATTCCAGCAGTTTAGCATAGCTGTATTTACATAAAAGGAATTTAATCTCGATAGAATATTTACAATTACTTACAATTTTATTTGTTATTTCCATTTTGTCGTAACGAGTTATTTTCCATTTTATCGTAAAACGGCCGTAGAATCCCCATGTCTACAGGGTTAGAAGAACGCACAAAACATTCACCGCGTGAATATTAAATAGACTTGCACGATGTGAATATTTATTCGCTAAATTTTATCGGCTTTTAGAAAAGAAATAATTTTTTAAATATTAACGAGAGTTGAGTAATACAAGAGTTTTAGAGGGGAAAAGCAGAGTCGGAGGCGTGGGATGAGCGGCTCAGGTGTGAAAGCTCTTAACGGAACCACGACTATCGCGGAACAAAAAGGAACGAGACGTTAACTTCAGAAAGAAAATATCTGAGACGAAGGAGGATATTTTCATTTGAAAAACTCTTCCTCTATCCACCTCACACCTCTTTTACATTTGCAAAAGCTTCTTAACGCGAAACTCCTAGACCTCGACTCCGCTATGAAAATGAAAAAGGAATTCACTTCAAGTTACGCGCTTTCCTATTACAGACACCGACATCGCGGTAGAATAATGGAGAAAACAATTTTTGCTTACAAAATTTGAATGAAACGATTGAAATACTCCTTAGGACATAAACATGAAAATGAGCGAAGTGAGTCTGTCTACCAATTGAACTGATCATAGAATCAGCAAGACAAGCAAAATGAAATATATTAACACTATTAACAGTTGTTTAATATAGTTATTAACAGTTTATTTATTAACAGTAATATTTCTCAATTGAGAAACAGTGAAATGAAGTGAGCTTTCCCAGTAAATAACTCAATACATACAAATTTAACAATTATTATTGATTATAATGGCAATGATTGCACACTATAATAACTTACTCGTCACTATGAACATTCAAAGGAAATACAAAATTCGATGAAAATACGTGTATAAAACCCAAATCAATCATAATTTCGAAGGAAACAGAAATAATAAACGACTGAAGACAGGTTAAGATTCAATAACATACATTCTTCATTAACAGTTTTTAGCCATGATAATTGATGGTGCCGTTTGCTAATAACTTAGGTATGTTATTTGGATTCCACATTCTTTCCATTGCTGAAATATAAGCTATATCGGATTGAAAGAAGCAAATTCTTACGCAGGTGCTCCGAGAAAATTTACCGTAAAAGATAACAAAAACCCTTGACCAAATAATTCTTGCAAACAGCTACTATCCGCGTATTTATAACTAAAACATCATTAAAATAAATAAGAAACTCGTGGAAAAGGAAGTGTTAACGGCACAAAAATAGTGATAAAAAGAAAATATTAACATTTTCACGTTGGAATGATGTCGTGGTTTATTACTAACAGATGCTAGCTGCACTACATTTACCCTCACCAAGCAGTTGAACATACAGTATGATTAATGTGTTGAAGTAATAAGCAGTGCACAATACTTCATAAGAAAACTATCGAAATGTTTGACGAAGCACAAAGGAGAGTAAGTGTCCAAAGATTAGGTATGAACATAGTCTCCATTTCCTCAGGAAAGTCCGGAATTTATACCTTGCATCCTATTAACGCCAAAAATGTATTCGTCTCCTTTTCGAAGGCCTTGCTTCTAAATTTCGGATTACTCCACTTTGGAAAATATGGCTAATGTAGCATTAATTTTGATATAGCACTTGTGGGTTTAAGCTAAAAGCATGACTGGATGCAATTTAAGGTTATCTGCTTAGAGGAGACAGAATATTCCAATTGCATACTAAAATTAACCGGTTTGGTACAATGACCATATAGAAGAAACAATTTGTAGTTTTCCTCTAGCCTTTTGACTGAAATAATTTTTTAAATAAACATCGTTTACCCTTTCTTGCTGATTCATACGTCGTAGTAAAATAACACAAAACCAATCAACCAATGCCCGTTCTTTTACTGGCGAGAATTTCGCAAAATACCCGGTTAAAACAGGATTAGGTTATAACCGGTTTGCGTGCCCTACGTGCAAACAACTCAAGGGGCAAACTACAGAACATAACGGTGGGCTAAGCGCTACCTCTTCCGACCTCTGTTTCTACCCTATCCCCTATCGCCTTCTCGGAGAAGTCGCAACTTGCCTACTCCACAAACCCCTGCCTCCTAATTGATCTCTTACTTGTCCATTATTTCGCTGAAATGGCTACTTCGTCCTCCCCTTCCTTTCTATATTTCTTCCTCTGCTTCTCCCCTCCTCTCCGTCACCTCTGCATCCTTTATTTCCCTTCCTTCCATCCACCCCGTATTTCTTCTCTCCTCCCTGAGGAGGCGTTAATTTAGTGCGTCGGAGAGAAGGAGAACGGGAGAAAGACTTTCCTTGCGGACGAAGGTGCGTTAAGGTCTCCCCGCAAAGTTTAAATTGTGTTCCCCTTTAGCGTTCAAACTAAACTCATATTTCAAACCCATTGGACTTCTCCGCCGTAACTTAAACGCCCGATTCCTCTCATGAGTTGGAAAGCGGTTCAATTAAAAGCTTTCGCTCCTGGCCATGGGCTGCTTTATTCCAGGTTTCAAGCCCCGGCTATTATATATTTATATGATACTTTTTTAATCGAAGAAAAGGCCCTTATACATTTTCCGAAGAAACTTTCGGTCCCAGGCGACTAATTTACGGCAATACTTCCGTCCCTGTTAGGTACGAGTGCCTTTCAAACGCGCTATGCTTTTCTTAAGGAGCTTTGAAAGAAATCTGAGGAGAAATTTTTGCGCAATTATACCGATGAAAAGAAGAGAAAAGATAGGCCATAATTTATAACGATTTATTTCCGAGTAGGGTTATGAAAAATGATATATTTGGCATTCAATTTCATTTAAATCATCCCCAACATGCGATGAACGATGAAAGCAATGAAACACCGTATTCTACGTCTTTTGAGTTCGTTTCTACGTATTGAAATAATCAAGCGTAATCAAAGAAGTTCAATCCACACATTTCTTTTTCGTCCCATATATTTCGTTTTTCCTGCTTCGTTGAGTACGCGTTCTTTTCCATGAATTTTTGTTGCTCATTATAAAAAGTATAAAAATAAATATGTTAAAAAGATGGCATTAAATAAGGCCAATTCAAATCAAAGCGAATTTTTGACTGTATAAACTACGGAATTCAGAGTATCACCGCCATACAGAAATACCACCAAAATTTAAAGTGCCAATTACCTAATGAGGACTTCCATTTCCTTTGCTTCGAAGAATCAGCATTATTTTCCGGTACGCAGATAATCCAAGTGGAATAAATCAATTCTTTTCTTCTCAATTTAGCTCAACGAGAACGTATCATACACGTGATCTGAATAATGGGGGCCTATAGATAAGAGTCCACTTGGCTATCCTTCCGGATAGCCAAGTGGACGACGGGTTCGACTTTGGTGAAAGCGGTCCCGGGTTCGATTCCCGGTGGGGGCTCACATGCGAAATGACCTCAGCTGTCGAAGCATTTTTAACAATACTACTACTACGATAAGAGATTAGTTTTTGACGCGTTTCGTAAGGATTGAAATGAGATTTCTTGCTCCTGTGTCTCAAAAAAATAAATCATATGCATACGTTAGGTTCCTCCGTGGATTCATTCTCCATCCCTAGAGCCTCTTTAAGCAACCGAACCGCAAGTATCTATTGACAGTATATGTTAATTAAAATATCACAACTAAATTCGGGATGTGAAAATATATAGTGGATTAAAATTAGCGTATATTAGTAAACCAAGTTTTAAAGTTAGAGCGGCTGAATGTATATTTTTTGGCAGAAATTGCTTCTTTACTTAAATAGGTTTCTTAGCTCTCAGTTGGAATAATCGTATTCGTAATTAATGAGCAGATTTCTTATCGCAATGTATGCCACATACTATGTAAAATCATCACTCCAAAGACTCGTCGGATTCGCATCCCTTCTATTCCCAAAAGCTTAAGAGGGGGGGGGGGATGAGGCTTACTTGACAAGATGAGGAGTGAGGTAGTTCGCCCTTGCTTTTCTCACAGAGCCCGAATGCGATTAGCGTATGTAAAAACAGCGCGGTGACCCTATAAGTAACACCTCTTACGGCATTCAGTAAGAAGCGATGAAGATGAATTCAGTATTACTCATACCTCACTTGCTTCTAAATTAGCACAGCTGACAAGAAGACTGAAACAAAATCAAATAAAAGATACATTTTCCTCCATTCTGCACCGAAAGACAAATGAAAAATATTCCACTCATCAAGACATGCTCGCATAAACAATTACATTCTATCACCAAGATTTAATTTCCCGGAAACGAATCTTTAAAGGAGCTCGGTATCGGTAGCTCAAAATAATCGGATGTTATGTTCCTTCACCGTGTATTGCCTAATCTCACTCTTCACATCTATCGTTAGTATGAGGCCTAAAACAGGGTAAATCGTCCAATCTCCCCATACATCCCTCTCACCCCTTGGAAGTTGCATGAACTCCTCCCTTACCATTATATCCCCCCCCCCATCCTCCTTCTCCATTACCCGAGATCTATTTTCATTCCCTGGAGATTCCCGCCGACTATGCCTTTCCCTTCCGTGCATCCGCTTCTATTCATCCTCCCCTTCTCTCACCCACGTTCAATCCGATTAATCCCTTGGAGCTCCGTCAATCTTCCCCGCCTCTTTTCTGATACACTCTCCCGCGGAGCGCTATTCCTTTCCAACCCTTTCGCTCCACTATCCCCTGACCAGTGCGCCTCCGACGGGGAAATGGGTATCTTGGGCACCAGCTTATCACTTATGGACCTCCGAGTAGGTTGGGGATCCATATAAGGAGAGCTAGGGATGAGATTGATGATAAAGGGGGGTTTTTAGAAGAGAAGGACCGTAGGGGGTTGGTAGCGGGATCGGGGGAATTTTTTCCTCATCGCCCTCCATCCAATGTTCCCATTTTCTTAATCTAAGTAATAACTTAAGCAGCAATAATCACTTACAGTCGGGAAAGCATTTCCACGTGTTTGACCGAGACAGACAACGATTACTCAAGAGCAAGAGAGGTACAAAATTTGATCGGGTTATCGCAATTACTTCAAAGGTACCTCGAGAGGTTCTTGCTCTTTAAAGAGATCTATTAGGGGAAAATCCACTCAGAAAATGCTTCGAAGGAAAGGCGACTTAACTAGAGTATAAGTTAATTTAATTTGTGGTTTCAAGGATCACTTCGAAGTTTCCTTAAGGAATAAATTATAATGCAATAGCGAAAAAGAGGTATGACTTTTTACGTAGTAAGGTCAATGGGATTACTCCTAAACTGCATTAGTGCATCAGAAGGCGTTCGTACAACGTCTCAAATGTTAGAGCAACGTTCAAAGCTCAATTTGGATTCACAATCGGAGAGGTGCTTTCTGGAAACTAACGTGATTGGAATTGAATCCCCATAAACATTGATGAGATTTTTTTCTGCCCTTCTGTTAAAAGGCAGATCAGATACCGCTGAAAAATCATAGTAATATATGCTATGAACTGTTGTTTCAAAAGTTTTTATTTTTTTAAAAGATGACACGCTGCTGTCACGGACCAGGAGATTGATGTGACAGTGCAAGCAACCCCTGATTCACGCAGAAACCATGATAATTACCCATACTTAGAAATACACATAACACCTCATCGATTTTTTATAAAATAAAGTCCTTTAAAAAAATCTGCGTGATCTGCCAGACCACGCTACGACCCACCATAACACTTTTTTTACAAATTCATTTAATGAGACCAATGCTTGACTATGAATTGGTATTAAAGAGAAAAGCAAGAGGAGGGGTACATAAGATGAGGAAAATGTTGATCATAAAGCCGTCGGTACAATATACGAGAAAGAAGCTGTGAAAATGTGCAAGTGATACGAACATTACGGAATGACTGATTTCTCCAAGATACAAGGAAGGTCGAATGATCTGCGCAGCAAACTTTGTGGCTCTTGTTTATAATCCAGCCCCGAAAAATCCTTTCAGAAACTTGACTCTCTTATCTTTCGAAATTATTTTTCCAAAATTGAGCTAATAGTATGACTTACACAGTTCGGAGGCGTTCCTTGCTAATTGTGTAACTGATGAAGACTTTTTTCTGTAACTTACGAAGAAAATGTTTTTCGGTAACGTATTAGAGGGTCCAAATTCTATTTAATAAAAATTGACATATTTTAAAACGTACGTTATTACCCAAACAAATACAATCGCTCCTTCTTGATAAAAAGCACGAACGGTTCGTGCAAAAACAGTGATTATTTCTGTCAGTTGGTCATTTCTGAATTTTTATGCACGAGTATCCTTTAACAGTTTCGTTGGTCGAATGCGAAATCCTGTGAAGAAGTTTGCGATAGCCCAGACATATTATTTGAGCTGATATCAATAGTAACACTTCATACTAATACTCCATACTAATACTCCGTACTATTAACCTATCCTTAAATTCTATCTTATCTTATTGTATCCTATCTTGTAATTGGTTTAAGAAATGTTATCATTCAGTATTTACTCATGTTATGGCATACAGACCGTTAACTCAACTGAGTTTCTAAAAACTCTGATCTAAAAATCTGATAAGTTTAGGAATTTATAAAAACTTAATTGTTACAATTACTGTATCCTGTTGCCACCCGTTATATTTTTACGGTTAAACTGCTTCGTAAAAAAAGAAATTTATCAATGGATACTATGAAAATATCAATAAGAGGTTGAATAGAAATAAATATTTACAAGAAAATTAAAAATATACATCACTTTCTATCTATCATTATTTTTAAACAGACTGATAAAAGTAATACTTCCTGAATACTGTTACCCTCTACAACAATCCAACTGATGGATTTATCTCAAGTAAAAATATTGTTGTGAGGGTAAGAAGGAGAGTTGTACGAAGTGCGTTCAAGTTCTGATGCCTCCAAACTTTGTAACAACTTGGAGAATAACTAGAAAGATGCTGTCACTTTAAAAGATGTGACCTGAAGATTTTAACCTGAAATCTATTTCTGACTTTGTTACAGAATGTCAACACCATAGTGTGTGTAAAACAATTCATGAGTTTCTGGATAGAGTCATAGTTGACCTCGAGAAATGCAAACCTTCACCTTAAATTTTTATTTCATTTACCTAAAGCTGATAATTAATCGTAATAAAATATGTATATTACCCATATATATGTTAGACAGAGAATGTTATATTATTTATAATATAATACCTTATGTTAATACACGATACATTCCTAAAATTTAGGCCTGCGGACAGCCCCGTAGGTAACACGTTCGACTTCGGTGAAAACGGTTCCGTGTTCAATTCCCGATGGGGCCCACGTGCGAAATGACCTTAGCTGTCGAAGCCCTTTAAAAAATTACCACTTATTCCTAAAATATATACCGAAATTTTAGCTTGCGGCAAATCTAAGACTGTAACTAACTTATCTAGCGGGCGATAATGGGCTACTATTCTAACGAATCAGGAATCAGGTAAACCTTCAGAAATATTAAATATGGAAAACTTAAGTAAATGAACTCCCAGTTACTTGACAGGAAGAAAAAAATACTTGGGGTCAAATTTGACTACACTCCTAAGGTAGGTAACGTAAATATTTCGTCTTTCCCGTTTGAAGGTGAATGATAAATTTTCCAGCGTCAATGCTTGGAAAACTCTCATGGTTATTATACATCGATTTAGTAACATGTTTATCAGGAGCCCAACTAACTATTCCTCGAAATGGTCTGGCAGGGCAAATTGAAAATCTTGCGCGTGCCGCACCATCCCGCGCAAATGCCTGGCATCAACGATCCTGAATGGAAAGTAAAAAGAGACTTCGCGAAGAAAATCGGGACTCCAGTTAGCAAAGGACACTTGTGGAGCCTCAATGAGCCGCTCCAAGGGGTGGCGGCGAGCCTGTTACATGTGGGGATGTTGGGGCGGAGAGGGGAAACAGAGTAAGAGATTAAAAGGCTGGAAGAGGAGGTTATGCATTCCGTTTCCTTCGCGGGAGATTTTTATCGACTTGGAAAAACTTTGGAATTGAATTTCAATTGCTCGAGCCGAGCGGAGATATTCAAGTTTCGAACTCGAGTTGGATGAGGGTCTCTCCGGCTTTTCAAAACAGTCATCCTTCAATTCTTCCCTCGAGTTCTTTCTCGCTCGCATGACTGAAATCAGAATCGAATGGATGTATTCGAACTCTTTCCAGATGGGAATCGGAGAATTTTTATCTAGAGATTTCATTCGAACCAAGTTTCCCATTAGATTAAGGCTTTGTAAGAGGATTGTTCAAATTACGAGAGGTTTATCGAGCTGAAATTTTACGCCGGATCAACTTTTCAGTCGCTCTTCAAGAATGAATGGGTGAAGTCTTTTAAAACACTTACGCTCAAGCATTTTCGAGAGTTACGAAACTAAAAGTGAGACATAATGCTCGCCACTTGAATGTCTTTCAAAGCGTCTCTTCTTATTTTCCGGCAGTCCATATCTTTCTATATCTTATCTAAATTAATTGATGATATAGTGTAATCAATTATTAGTTAGCATGACGATAAAATGCTTGTTCCAATAAGAATGGGCACCACCGTTTTGAATTCAGGTATCACGAAAATCGTAATAAGATGTTTATAGCGAGGAAGGAATCTGCACTTCACTAAGTTGCTAGTTAGTTACCTAATAAGCTAGTTGCTTGTTAGTTACCTTTACTAAGTTGCTAGTTAGTTACCTAATAAGCTTGTTGCTAGTTAGTTACATTTGCTAAGTTGCTAGTTAATTACCTAAGACAAATCCTTTTGTCGTGTATAATAGTTCATAACGATCACATTGCATTTATCCTAGATGAGATCTTGCGTTCAAAAGAGCCCAATTAAGCAGTCTGCAGCTCAGCATATTCGAAGATTACATCTCGACGATGATTCGTACTTATCTCATAAGAAAATTTCGTGGAAATACTTTTTCAACCTATAAGATAATCACGAAAATTAAAATCTTTACAACTTTCAAGTTTCATCACATTTCTGAGTATAAAAAATTATGAAGTAGAAAATAAGTGTTGCTTGCGCCAAATAAAAACTATTAAATTCCCTTTTTCGATTAATCCACAACTAAAGCTTTTCTTCAACATTTTTTCTATCGCGATAATTATGTTAAAATGCTTTCTTATAAACCAAAGGATATACAGAGGAAGAGAATCAGAGTTACCTAAATAAAGAATTTTCTAGCCATCGTCTTATGGCAATCCTCGTAAAACAGTTTGGTTATTTTTAAAATCCAATTCTTTGCGGAAAATAATACAATTAAAAGAGCGTGCATACTTAGAAATTGCTCCCTCGATTTTTCGACTTGGGAACCCCGACGCGGAAATGAATATTCCTCCATGAATATTATTCCTCAAATCGCGTTTTAGACAACACTTTCCCTAGATTTCCCCTTAATTCGCCAATCCTGGAAGTATTTTCATAAAACAAATGCACAACATATCAGTAAAGGGAGTAAAAAGGTGCCAAATTATCTCAAAAAGTTACACCTGAACTAAATAATTAAACCCTTGGAGGGGGTGTGGAGAAATACGAGGAGAGCATTTAAAAAAGAGGAAACTCAACTCGGCACAGATATTCCCGCGAGCGCCCTCACGATGCTAGTCGGAACAATTTAATTCCGGCTGGGAAAAAATCTGAGTAACGCACTTTCGGCCGGGGGAGACACTTCGTCACGTAGTCTTAGAAGAGGACAAAAAAGGTTAATAAAGACGCAAATTCCGAGCAACGCTCTTGCCTGACTGAGGGAAGTTGGTGTGCGCAACAGTTGGGTCGTAGGGAGGCGGATGAGAAAGGGAGCACGGTGTGGGGGGGCGAGGAGAGGTGGAGAAACTGTTTGAGGGACAAGCGACGGGGGCATGCGAGGGGCGGAAATGACCAATGAGATTAGCGGCGCTCGCTCTATCTCAAGGATTTATGCTCAAAGACATTTCAAGCTGGCCGTCTCTTCCACCGGGAGACACCAATTACTCCTTTCACCACCCTCCTGAGTCTTCGACCCACGGAACCAAGGCGCTCAAAACCTAACTGCACGTCACCTCCGTTAATTCCCCTTCAGACCTGCCTCTCCTTTTAACCTCTTCATTCCAACAGGCGGCCATGGAGAGGGGTGGAAGAAAAAATGTCCCTCGCCCATTAACGTCTCCACATCTTCTCGTACCATGTCCGCGACGCTTTGTCTCCGTCTAGAATATAATAAAACCAACCTGTGCCACTCTCCACTCTATTCTCGGCCTCTCTTTTAAGCCTTATGCCAGTCTTTAATCCGTGAGCCTTTTAATATATTCTCCAATCCTTATCCCCTTGATTCTTATAAGACGGTGGTTCTGCTTCTACGACTCAATTATTCTTTTAAAAGTACATTATCACTTTTCCGGATGAAATTTCGTTCATGCTTCTCGCACCAAATCCAGTTTTTGGCAAGTGGATAATTTCATTGAACAGGAAATATGGAAACGACAACGATGAAACTGTTCCCCTTGAAAGATATGTACGAATTATTTTAATAAAGTAAATTAATTAAATATCAGAGGAAAATTTGCAACACCCAATATTTGACTCAAAGAAAATAATCGAAAGGTGTTTGACCTAGCACGGAATATTCGGATGAATCCCACGGAGTAACTCGTGTAAAAATAGCGACATGAGTCAGGACATGAACTCAGGTCTCCCACGTTTGAAAGTGGAACACCTGGGTTCGAGTCCCAGTCATGTCTCTATTTTTCAAATCTGTTATTCCTCAAATAAAATAGTTCCTGCGTGAGAGGTTCCAACGTAATTCTTTGAAGAAATTATGGTGATTCGACGCTAAATCGTGGAACGCTTTCTACTCCCGTTCTTCCGATTTTCTGAATCCTGGGTATTTCGATTGATTAAGGGATTTTGTTCCCATCTCCATATTTTCTTAACTTTAAATCAATATTTTTAATTTTATGAAATGTACGTTGTGTTGTATAGTGGGTTAATGAGTTGAGAGTAGTTGAGATGTTTTGACTATGAAAGTCTGAGATTCTAAAAATTCAGGATAAACGGAAGTGGAAAAAGTAGAAGTGAGAAAGTATTATTCGTGTATTATTCGTGTATTATTAGTGTATTTTCCACTTATTCGGCTTAGAAAGCTCTTTTCAGGGAGGAATCTCTGGAATCTTTTTGCAGACCGATTCAATGAAATCAGTAATGCGGGGAAATGGTTCAAAGAAGGGCATCTCGAGGGTGAGCACTCGTCTTAATTCTATTGCAGTAGCATTTTCATTCGAAATTCTCTTGCATTGTGCAAGAGATAAGAGAAGAAATTAGACAGTCGTTGTAAATCTAGGATGATAACTATTTCATTTCACTATTCTTCCTGTCCTGTGAGTAAACCTATATATATTTTAAGCGACATAAACTATGTATAAAACTCAGCAAAGAATGTAACCATATTGATGGTGTCTCACGGAAAAACATGTGAAAATATCGAAATGACTGGGATTTGAACCCAGGACCTGGGTTCGGATCCCGGGAAGGTTTACCAACCATCAGACTACCATTCCTTCTCAATTCTACACTGTTCAAGGATGATTTTGTGATGTCCCAGTCAGGTCGATGTATTTTATACCTGTTTCCCCATGGGTTTTCAGTCGCACAACTCTCCGTGCTATGTAAATTACCTCTCCCTAATCCCCATGATGTCTTCTTTTAATATACTCTTAATTTATATTAGTATGCCCTATATCCTTACATCCTTCCTTGAAAATTTAAAAATTTAATTTTAGAAAGTATTATACTTACTTTACATTGTCTGTAGTTGATTTTTAATTATACTCCCAGGTATTTCAACAATAGCAATAAATGCGTATTCGAGAAGCAAATATTTTAAAATTACGATTCTGCAGAAAGAATTCGGGTTCTATTATGTCACCATGGTCAGGCTCCATATAGAATATGCGGCGAAACAATGTGGTCCAATGTGAACAATCTAAAAAAAAGAGATTGCTAGGCTGCAATTTCTTGAAAAATTCAGAGAAAGTGCATTTTTGGAAGACGTAATCGCTACCATGCGACTCCCCTGCTTCTTCAGCCGATCTGACAATGTGCTTATTATTAGAAAAAATAGTCGCGAGGATTCTTTCCGCGAACGATACGTGACAACAATAAGCTAAAGAGGTTACTCGAACGCTTGGTATACACACCCTCTGCCACAGGCCGAAAGGCGGCTCGCAGAATATTTATGTAGACGTATATTATTTGAGCATAAAGTTAAATTGAACCTCGTGTTCTATATGAACCCCCCCTCATCTTTCCCAAAAAGTTTCAAAAATCCTCGGTGGCAATCTAAACTTTAACTCATTGGCCTGATTTCTTTGTGCTCACGCCAATTCATCAAACCCCTCGGATCCTTGCTGATTAAGAGCAAAACTACTGGCTTGCTTCCTGGAACCCTGACTCCTTTGTTGAATCTGCCATCTTTCATCCTGAGTCGTCCCACCCCTTTAGCACGCCCTCCATTTTCGCTTTCCCTTAGTACACGACGCATTGCACTTGCTCAGGATTAAGCGGACAATTATCTCCCTTTTCCCCAACCCAATTTCTTATCCCTATTCATTCCGTCTCCTTGGCAACCACCCTTTAATCCGCGCCATTACTCCCAAATAAGGCCACCCTCTTGTTCACCCCTCACCCTTTTAGAGCCACTTCCTTCCTTTTATTCCGCCTCTCACTATTCCTTCGTAACCCATTTTACTGAACACCACCCTCATTCCCTCCTTCCCGGTCCCCCGAACACTGGGTTACGGAGGCAGTAAACGTGTGCAAATTTTCAATAGGGATTTTGCATGCTTCCGTGTGTGTCTGTTAGCAGTTCGAAGGCTGCTTGAATCCTCAAACCTCTCAACAATTAGCTATGAAGAACCTTTCTTGGGATAAGGTGAGGAGTGAAGTAGTTCATACTTTCCTCACTAAGCCACTGTGCTACTGGCAGAAGACACCCACCCAAGTGCAGCAGAACGACCCTACGAAATACACAAGCAGTAGTATTGTAAAAAGTGCTTCGACGGCTGAGGTCATGTCGTACTACATAGAGGGCCCTACCGGGAATCAAACCCGGGACCGCTTCCATCGAAGTCGAACGCGTTGGCAAATACTTTGATCTCCACGAATAACACTTTTCATGGGGAGAGCCTCCCTTCCGGAGAGCCAAATAGGCTGCTTGCTCGCCTTCTGTGGAAGCGGTCGCGGGTTCGATTGCCGGTGAAATCCCCTTATTTGCGAAATGACCAAAGTAGTGGAAGCATTTTTAGCAATATTACGGATAACTCATTTCATAGCATTTAACCAGGAGTAGCCAAGACGAATGCTATCAATTGGCATCACTCTTACCTCGGTAAATTTTATATTAACCAAGAGATGGAAATTATCATAAAAATAAAGTAAATTAAGGATACATTTTCCAGAAAACAAATGTAAAATGTTCCTTCTATCAATACAATTCTATCAAAGCAAGAGCATACTTTCGTATGCATGTACAAATTTTGGCCCTTTCGTAAACCTTTTTAGCGACGCGATGAAAAAATGAGCAGCCATTAGGCATAATTCTTCCCTATTCTACTTTATTTATTGTCTATTTAGGATTTTCGATAAAAGCGACAGTTAGATGAATCTTTGCAGTTCTTGAGTTACGGCTAGAGTATGGTTTCTAAAAACTCGAAATCAACATATTCGTATCATTAGATTTATATTACGATAGTAAAATCATTAAGTCCGAACGTTTCATGATTAAAGTAGTTTTAATCTTACTTCGTATGAAGAATATTATATTCTAAAGTTGAGGAGCGAAAGAATATAATTTTACCTACATATTGATTTAATTAATACGAATGTATAAATGGCGTCACGTCACCATTTAGATTGGGTTTGCGGTTAAGAAAATAAGTTTCTGTTCACTGCAAACAGCAATATAGTACACGGCAATAACGGTGTTTTACAGCTTATAATTGATAATTTCGAAGGTTTTCCTCGAATCGTAAGACTTCCTTCCAAATGTACTTCGAAAAAAATATGTAACTCGAGAAAATACAGATTATTTAATTCTTATGTATTACGAATGGTTATTGTCTATTTATTTGGAAGTCAATTAGATTAAACAGTGAAATAAAATAACATATATTATTTCACACTGTCAAGAGATAAATGATTTCTATTATGACAATACATGTTATATTTCATTGTTTTATGTAATTGACTGAATAAACAGGCAATAACAATTTCTCATACATAAGAAATAAACACCTTTTCTTTACTATAGCTCTTTCTCTTGCCTTTTACTTAAGCCTCGGCGATGGATTTCCTAAGCCACCACATCAATCTGGTAGAACGGCCGAATAAATTTCACTAATCTGACTCCTAATCTCAAATGGCTTTCTATCAGTACGCCCTTGTCCTTCAACACTCCAAACTAATTCATGCCTCTCCCAGCTTTTCAACGGAACGCGCAAGGTTATTTTCTTCCATACTCAAAATGTCCAGCTCCAACATGTCCTTAGAGAGTTAAACGAAATTGTTTCTCCCAATCATACTCCTTTATAATATTTATCGTAATAGATTGTAAAGCCTTTTGGCAAACGCTATTAAATGATGAACGCTGAATGAATTTGCGCGGAGTAATTTACGGCGGAAAGCTAAAACGGGCGGAAATGGCAGGAAAAAATATTGCGAGGAGAACTCGCCATGCGAGGATTTACGGCCGAAATCTGGTTCACGCTTCCTTTTTCCTCGTTTTCTTACATTGTCAGCTTTAACTCCGGAACCACGAAGGTTTACCGAGCCCCCTTACGCCTTCATCCACCATTAAATTACCCTGGCGACACTTTTTCCCGTATTTATTGCTACCTCGCCCCAATGGCCAGACTCCTGTGTAACCTCTCTCCCTCGTTCCCTCTCTCTCTCCCTCACTCCCCCATCCCTAGTCTAAATTACTGCTTCGTCATCACGAGATAGATCCCCGTGTTTAGCACGCCGAATATTCTTCTGGGCGGCGCTCTTTCGACAAACCAATCATTCCATAATCCCACAAGGAGCGGTGGCAATGGGAAGAACGCTTATTGCGCACGATTTATGCATTACAGTACTTATAAAAGCAAAGAAGGCATACAAATCACATCCATAAGAAAAGGACAAGATATTCGTCAATGAAATTGAAATCACTCATTGCTACATTAGCTAACGAAGATACATTCCGGAATTATCTTCATGGAAATGCGATATCCGAAAGAAGAATTCTGATTAATTAAATTTGGAACAATGCTTCATTATTCTGCTAGCAAGCGCGAATATCCAATATTTCACGTTACGATCATTTATGGTAATTATGCACATAATATATTATGTGGTAATTTTGCGCGCTCGATAATGCCAAAGAATCCATCGATAAATTCATTATTCGAATCAGAATCCGTTAGCTGAGCAGGATAAATACCTGAAAAAATCTCACTGGAGGAAAAATTCCGCGGTATGCTTACTCGTTAACCACTGTAACATCTTTTATTATGTAGATAGCATTTTCAGCGTTAAAGTAAAAGCAATAATACTGAAATTAATCGTATTCCCATTCCATAATGTAAATTATCAGACTAGATTCAACCTCAAGGATGGCTCGGTGGCAGTTGGTCGAAGGACAGCCGGTCGATGGGACTACCCGTCGCTAGACTTTTCGTCGCTGATATATTTGGTCGAAAGACTATTCGTCGCTGAGACAACTCGTCGCGAGACATCTTATTGTTGAGGTAAAATAGTCTTTCGACCAAATGTCTCAGCGACGAAAAGTCTAGCGACGGGTAGTCCCATCGACCGGCTGTCCTTCAACCAACTGCCCCTGAACCCTCAATGGTTCGGATGCCTATTTGATTCCAATTTGGATTAGGTTTGAGTGGACTGTTTGTGCGCTTATAGCATCGCCAATAAACGACGGAAGCTTTAAGTGAAAAAGTAAATGAACCTAAAATAAAAGAATTACATGCGCTAATCAAGAAGTAATACTTTAATTGTGATATTGCTTTCTCAGGATGAAAGAGAATACAAAGTAGGTTATTTCACAGGAATTATTTTTAAGCCATATCATGAGTCTTGGTATGATATGAAGTATAAATAATAACGGTAATTCACAGAACGGTCAAGCCACTTTCAATTAAAATAAGAACTCCTAGTCGAAAAGTTTCTCTTTTTTGTTCTAGTTATTGTTCTGGAAAACGATGTAAATAGGAATTGAAAAGCAATATAAGATTGAATACTAATATCCTCTGTCTAGACTGCGATAATAAGTAGTAGTTCTCAGCCCTGTAAACAATATCTCTCATATCTCCATAATCTACTTAAATGAGGGCGCATCTCGCATGGATGACGTGACTAAAAACAGTTTAAGAATGACTCTTTCAGGCCGAATTCCTTTTGTCGATATATTGCTTGCTGCTGAGAAGGATCCTCACCGATTTTCTTTGAAATGCTTGATTGCTATCAATTTACATAACAATTCCCTGGGAGGAAAAATTGGAAAGGTAAAAGAGCTGATGATGTAAAAATAGCGCCAGCGAGAGAAGACCTCCTTTGCAACATAATGCAAACGTGGCAATTTATATCGAGAATCAAGGAATCTCGGATCAGCTCCTTTCATTCTTCGCCACACGTATCTTCTTTTGTATCGACAATAATAGTGTCTTATTGTGATATCCATATCAACTGAGCCCCTTCTGGCAATTTAAGAAATGATTCCACTCCTTCCTCTTTCGTGCCAAACATCCATTTCTTCACCAGACGCTTTTAAAAGCATTGAGATCTTTTGACCTGCAAAAATACTCCAGACTTTCAAACCTTGTTACACATGGGGCTTTTTATCATTATTTCCTAAACTCCTGCACATTATTTGTGTTTAAATTTTACCCTCTAACTATCTTGAAAAGTCAGCTCATGATTCAACATTTTATAAATTTAAAAATATAGGAATAGATAAGATTACAGATTAAGCAGAACAGAGGCGAAACAACAGAGTAACTCAACATTTAATAGTGTAATTTCCTGTTTTCTTCTACTCCGTGGCTCTCATTACACTTACTGATGTGGTACATGCACCGCACTAAAGAACTAATTCAGAAAATAGACAGTTATATGAATAGAGTATGGTTTCTAAAAACTCGAAATCAACATATTCGTATCATTAGATTTATATTACGATGGTAAAATCATTAAGTCCGAACGTTTTATGATTAAAGGAGGTTTAATCTTACTTCGCATGAAGAATATTGTATTCTAAAGTTAAGGAACGAAAGAATATAATTTTACCTATTATTGATTGAATTAACATGGTTTTTGTATTGTACGATTGTGTAAAATGCATCACGTAACCATTTAGATTTGGTTTGCGGTTAAGAAAATAAGTTTTGTGCAACCATCAATACAGTACACGGCAATAACGGTGTTTTACAGCTTATAATTGATAATTTCGAAGGTTTTCCTCGAATCATAAGACCTCCTTCCAACTGTACTTCGAAAAAAATATATAACTCAAGAAATTTTTATCATTATTTCCTAAACTCCTGCACATTATTTGTGTTTATATTAGAATTAGAAAATAGCCTTAAGCAAGTAAATTTAAACCATCGATTTCCTCACTAAATGCAATAGTAGGCAGTATAATGAATGTTAGAACGTGGGATGGATTTATTTAGGGTTTTGCAATATGGAGCAAAACAATTCGTTACTATGGGTTTCGCAATCAGAGTAGAAAAGGACAAGTCAGGTACATTTATTCGAAGACTCAATTACAAATGTATGTACATAACGGTTAATATTCACAAGCCAACACTGGTGTGATGATTTGAAACAATCATCAGTAACTCATAGCTTTTCCGAATTCCAAAGGATTACAAGTAATTAACGTTAATTAGTTTTTTGTCTTCCAGGGTTTTGAGATTCAGTAACAAATAAAATATAATCAATCTATGATGCCGTCACTTTATGGAACTTAATCCTGTGTGAAGAGGGATAAATAATGGGGTGGAGTGTACCTTTCCTTAAAATACTGAAAAAATACTTGTTTGCAAGTCATTTTACAGTGTGGAAGAATTCTTCAATGGAAGGAATTTGTGAGTGTGTATTTAACTGTTAATATATGTCAACGTGACTATATATATCTATGCGTGTATATATATTGATGTTACATTAATTATGTATATTGATTAACGTTTAATGTATAAATTGATAGTTTGTCCTAATTGACTGACTTGTCCTATGCATACTTTTGTATGTCATTAAATTAATAAATATATTAACATTAATATGCAGAAGTTCCAATAGAAGAATGGAGTAAAACTGGCGACCGGTTTCGTACTGTCTGTTCATCATTAGGCACAAACCACAAAAAGATCATATACATATGCATATGAGGAGAAGATGCTGGACCAATCAGGACAAAGGGGGGGATAAATCAGTTGATCAGGGATGGGTGTTTGGGGAAGGGAGAGGTAGCAGAATATCACCCGATAAAGGGGGACAATAAATCGACGATTCAGGAATTTCGGTATTTTAAATTAGTAATAGCAGTATTGTTAAAAGAGCTTCGACTGCTGAGGGCATATCGTTTAGATAGGCTCCCCCCGGGCATCAAACCCGTGATTGCTTTCGTCAAATTCGAATGCGCTTCCCACTTGGATATCCGGGAGCCCTATTATAAATTAACCTTAATCCTATTTATAAAAGTCTCCATTATTTCTCTATCATAGTATACCCTATCTATTAGACAAGGTTATTTTTGTATATTTTGCGCACGTTTGATGATTCTACAACTGAAGTAGCAACAGATAAATTGGGTGATAATGAGCACTCAAAGTTTCAAAAGGCTGATAATCCACCCATTCCTTCACAAAATAGAGATACAAAGAATATTGGCCTCTCGATTTAGCTTTCTCTGCGTTGCCAAACAGACGGGGGAAAAAAGAAATATGAAAACAAAAGGAGCGGGGAGAAAGAGAAAAAGATCCATGGGTTGTTTTCCGTGCAAATGAGACCAATAAAAGTATCGTAAAGAATACCGAGCCTCCGCTTTATCTCCATCATTACGGTTTTATTTGCTTTAACGGGCGCCCTTACGCGAGTAATTTGAGACCGGGGAATGGCGCGGGGAGAAAAATGGAAGAAATATTCCGAGGAGTCGAAGAAGTGTGGGAAATGCGTGGGAGAAGGGGAACCACCATTTCCTCCGCCACCGACGTGGGAATTTCGTTATGTATTTTGAAGCGAAAGCAACTCCTACCCCTATCGGGAGTTGTAGGAAGGATGACATTTGCGTGTGGAAGTCGAGGGAGGCATCCTTATTATCCCTGATCTTAGCCTCAAATATGCCGGATTGATATCACAGCCACTCCGGCCTTTCCCCTCTACAATACGCCGCCCAGAATTATGATGAGATATGCAAAAAGATTCAAAGAGCAATAAGTGCTATTATATATGGGTGGAATGGGTGTGAGTCTTGTAGAGACGAGAGGAAATCCGTAATGAGACGGAGAGAAAAACTACAAATAGAAAGCTGTCTAGGGAAATGAATGCAAGGTAAGAGGGCGGGAAAGATAGTTAAGCGTGATAAATTATGAATATAGATCCCAGGAAACTGGAACTCCGTAGCGTTACGAATTACGTAACAAAATGAGAACGGAATTTTCATAAGAGTATCAGCAAGCTTACTATCAACAAAATAATACGATTATTAAGGAATGTTTCTTCTACATTAATCATCTTTGCTTCCTTGTAATGATTGAGATTCTTCCACTTCCTGCAACATTCAGCCTGTTCTGTATCATCTCATTATCCTTAGATACATTTCTCTCATGACTCGCTATCACGATTTCTCTTTAAAAATTAGTATGTTGTGCATTACTTAAGTATGAATCTAAATATCACTAGTAATTTCACCGAGATCTAATCGTAGTAGTAGTAGTCTTGAAAAATAAAACACGATTGTTCATCCTTTAAGGAATGCAATGAAAAGAAACAATTGCATAAGAAATTTGTTCAATCATATTGGCGAATTCCCTTTTTTTAAATAAATTAAATGGCCCTGATATCAGCAGCCTACAAGGATATGCGCCTCAATGTCTTATGCATAAATATTTCTGTAAAGGCAGAGGGCTTTTACTTCTTTTAACATTGTGCCGTGGCTTATAATTACTTCCATTCCATTTCTCATTTCACCAATTATTATTGCTAATGACACCCAATATTATTCAATTCCAAAGAGAAAAATTAGTATGTTTAAAACAAAAAAATATCTCAAAATATGATGTTGAAAATTGATTAGTGAATATCACTTCTAATAAAGATAACTGAAAAGAATGCTCCAAAGAATTTTCCATCGCATGCTAAGGCAAATGCAGTAGCGATGGGGAAAACTGGTTCCCACTTGTATCCCAGGATCGTTATTCTAGAAGACAGGAAAATGAGATCGTTAGAGAAAAAATCCACGCACTCCAAAATCCGTGAAAAGCTGTGAAATACGAAGCTAATGGAGCAAACTCACGCCTTAAATTCCGAGGAAAGTAAGGAAGTGATCGCATCAGTAAAATAGGCTCTAAAAAACTAGAGCACCTACATCAGCAGGAATACTATTTTTGAACCATCCGCGAAAAAATGACAAACAATTATCGCGATAACGTTTTTTCTATATTCTCAACACTCTTCGATAAACCGAAAACGACTTTTTGCCTGTATAAGGCAGGATTAAATGTGGGATCTCGTTTCACCAATAACCACTTGGCGGACAGCTCATTTAGACAAACTCGATTAACCGAAAAGTCTTCCAAGATATAAGTAATTTAAATCGTTAACGAATCAGTTTTGACTAAAGATAAACTTAACTAATTTTCCATGCATACCATTTTAATACATCCTAATGATCATTGTTTTAAAAGAACGAGGATTTTTTTTATAAAAACACAGTTTTGAGGAAAAAGAGATTTGTAACTTTTACTAGAAAAAAAATCTTCTGTGCTGTTTTGTAGTAAAAGTTTTAAAGCTCGTTTTAAAGCTTTTTTTTCAGAAAATCTCTGTTATGTCGAAATTGCACAAAGTGACGGCCTCCTCCGTGAATTTTTGTTTTAAAATGTTTTTCGTAACTTTCACCGTTGAATTATGGAGAACCCTTTTGCAAATGATTATTGAATATGTAGTTGACAAGTCACCCATAACATTTGATTTTATGTTGCAAGAAATCGCCATTTATCTTCTAGGAAAGAAGAAGTCGTAAACAACCTGCAATTAATGAAACGCTCCCGACCCCTGGTATAGGATACGCTTCGTTTTCGAAGATAGTTTAGCATATATTTTCTCCACATTGCTTCACTAATAATTAACTTTACTTTACTTACATGTTAATTTACTTACTCTAATTGATTAATTTTAGTAGAAAGTAATTAATTTTGATAAAATTACATATAGATAGAAATCGGTTTTGGAATTTTTCCACCTATCACATCCGTAGTAATGGATTCCAATGAATTGTGATGGCAACTACGCAGGTTTTCAGTTGTAAAATGTCAAGTTTATTATGCCCAGAACCTTCCTAAAAATTTTAGAGAGCCCCCTGGAATCTTGAAAGAACCAAAATGCCCCGGAAAAAGTATTTATATAGAGACTGCTTTTACTTCTTCAGTCTTACATTCACCGCGAGAGACATTATTCGAATATTCAAGCAGTAAGATATACAAATTGTACGCAAAGAAACGAATTTAACAGCCTTTACATCCGTTTTTCTAAATGTTATGAACTCGTAACCTCAAATACATCGAAACTTTTCTACGGCGGAACCTGTATATTGCGCAAATTTGTCCACTACGGAAAAACTTCTCGGTCCCAGCCTGCGGGATAGAAATACTAATAACGACTTCCATAATGGATACAGGAAGCTAATCCCAATTGCATCTATTTGTTAAATATTAGAAACAATGACAGGGCGAAGGACGAACACACACGGGAAAAATCCTACTACCGGGATTCGCACCCGTGTCCTTGGGGTTGGAGCGCTAGCACGCTAACCACTTTGCCAACGTGACCGCTAAATCCTAATCCAGTACATACTTCGTACCTGTATATTACGATAAACCGGTCCGCAACGGAAAATCTTTCTGGCACCATGCGATTCCGCTATAGACAAGTTTCACTGTATTTAGTACAATTTGGAAGATAATGCGGGCCTCGGAGACCCCTTGAGATAGAATCTCAAGGAACTGCAAGCGCCTTGCTTTCAGAAACATCGTGTAAGGGAAAGGAAGGCTGAAAGGAAACATGGGAGCGAAAATAAGAGGGGAAGACAGCAGAGGTGAGCAGGAAGGGAAAAGGGGTATTATGCAGCAGTTTGGCGAGCTAAGGATCACCTGTTGGCGAGAGGGGATAAGACATCGGTGGAATACTCGGCAAAGAGCGGAGAGAAAGATTGGGGAAGAGGAAATGAGAGAAAGGGGAAGGGGAGTGCCCATTTTCCCTAAGGCAAAGAGGAAATGCGTCTGATAGACGGCTGTATTCAAGGGAGTGTTGTTGAAGAGTTTTATGAGGCGCAGGCGATGGGATGAGATCGTTTTGTTAGCAGAGAAGAAAATGGCGGAAAAGTTTGGGAAGAAAAGTAAGATGCAAGGATAAGGATTTTGAAAGAACACTAACGCCGTCTCCCTTAACGCGGGCCTCGCCGGTAACGAGTGATGAAGCTGCTCCTCGAGAGGATGGTGCCGAAATAAGGCGCGGGGTTTATTGAGACGCCGACGAAGGGGAGGAAAGATAGCGGAAAGTCTGAGAGGAGTTCCGGGAAGGGAAGCCCCGTGTTCTTGCGCCGAATAAGGACTTCATGAGGACCCCTGCCTCTCCCACCAAATCCCTCCATGCTCTACTTCCCGCTCTCTCGCCTTTTCAGGCAGCAAACTTTCATGTATTGCAGGTGCAAACCTTGGATTTTATGTTCAAGAACTGCAAGGTTCTCGAAAAATTCCTTTAACACCCCTCCTTTTCCATCAGAAGTTCTGCAAACCATCGACTGAAGGTAAAGGAATCGATCTGAAACACGAATATTCCCCTAAACGGTCTTCGAGATCTCCTTCACAAAGGTCATTTTCGGTTAAATGACCTCTGATTTTCGTTTGTTGGCATCGAATATCAAAATTTTAATAACGTATAGATTTATATTATTTTTTATTAATATTTTATCGCTTTTTACCCAGCAACGTGATGAACATGGGTGAGCATCTGCAATAAGATTTAGCAGTTCCGGTGCCGAAAAAGTCGAATACAGCGTGAAAGTCGATGGGCCAACTACGTGTCACCGACCGCAAATGCCGCTGGGCTAGGTCCTATCCTTCAAAAGAGATGCTGCGGCAGAACTTAACTGTTTTATTTAATTATTTAAGCATTACTTTTGTTGCTTCTATTTTCGTTCTGAATTATACTATAATAAATGCAAAGCAGTAAACTGATCTCATAGTCAAGAATGTATATCTTCAGAATAATAATGAAAATAAAACGTCTATAATTAAGGGTGAGATTGAGACTTATTAGTCTCTTCTTACATCCAACCCTTAATCATTACAGATTGAAAGAAAGAGGTATTATGAGCTGAGCTAAAGGAAAGCAATAAAAGAATGAACTAGTATTTGGGTTTAAAAAAAAACCTAAGTCTGCAATTAGGAAAATAAAGAAATGGATACTGAAAATTATTTAATTGAGAAGAACAGGAATGATTTAAGTTATTCGAGTCTAGTCCGGAACTAAAATCTGAAAATTCGGTAATGTGCCATAAAAAAATAAACGAAATAAATTAAGGTTGAATTATAAGCTAGCCTTACAAAGGGCACAAGAAATGAAAAATGTAGGATTACGTAATCTACTGTACATAAATGTAAGTAGGGTAAGAAAGGATTTTTAAGAGCAAGAAAGGAGGTGAAGAGTGCATAAAAAATAAGTCATTCAAATTGTTATCCGAGGATAGTAATTTACCACATCGAATCTTAAATAAATGATAGCTATTCCTTCGTGTGACGATAAGCTTGTTGCATTATTGAATTAAAAATTGCTCATAGTGATACAGTTTGAATAATCATGATACGAAATTCCTTAATTCAAAGTAAAAAATCCATAACCTTTTATCCGTAACGGAAATATGAGGTTATGTAAATTTGATTACAATGTCAATATATAACAAAAATGAATGACTCAAACAAAAGCGTTCAGAATGAGGAGATAATGCAAACACGTGCTAGTATTCGTTTCTCAGTGTATTCTTTTCTCATGAGTTATTGGTCTTGCGCCAGATAAAAAGATATGTTTCTGAGAATCTGAATTTTTCTTAATTGTGTTCAACTCCATCGCGCAATGTACTCCAAAATCCGAAAATCCTATTTTCGAAACAACTTTAGTTCCAAGAATTTTAAAAATTAAGGATATCACTCTAAGAGTTTCCGTCGTATTGTTTTCTAACAAGCAATAACATAAAAATGTAGAGTTAGTAAAGTACCTGAATTTATGTGCGTTCGCGAAGGTAAATTAGATTTCCTTTGATCTCAGAATATTGTTACGTCCATAACTTACGTGAAATACTGTCGTTTTGTATCTATTTCCGGGAAGTTAGACCCCTGTATTACGTGTTAAAATTTAACATTCACTAATTCTCGAAGTAAGACAATTACTCAAAACAAACATTATCATTCCTAACTATGCATCAAAATTATAATTTATAACTATATTATTCCTATAATTATAGTTACCGCAGACCTTCACTCCTTCACAGATTACCTCCCTTCAGTCCCACACTTAATAGATCTTCCTTTGCAATTCTTCCCCACAAAAATTCACTCCAATACTATCTTCGAGAGACTACTGTGCTTTTCTATGGTCCCAATTGACCATCTTCTTTTCAGCCCATGTCTTCCGACATTTACCACCACGTCTTCCGACTGCTACCAATTTTTGACAGAAGACAAAGAGACTCCATGTATAGGACTTTACGAAAAGGTTTTTATCATTCATGCTAGTGTTATTTGCTGCTAGCTAATTGACTTTTCAGTGTTTGGAATTGTCAGCAGCTGAATAAGCCGAAACCTCTCACTTCCCATAAAATCTGTCTCTCGATCTTTCTTCTCATCCCCTCAATCTCTCTCTCTCTTTCCTCCCTTTCTCTAATTTCCTCTTTTTCTCCCCGTTTCTTCCTTCCCTCTTCGATTCCCGCCCTCCTTCGCCTCCGAAAGGAGTCTCATCTGATTACGATGAATCGGAAGCTCGGCAGGGCGCTGCCAAGGAAGGGGAATAGAGAAGATAAACCTGCGTAATAGGGGAAGGGAATGGTGGCAGGCGATTCCTACAGAAAATCAAACGTCTGCTTCCCTCCCGATACACTTGATGTGCGAACACGAACGATATACCTCCAAAACTTCAGAACTCTCACAGGATCGGATTTTATGTAATACATCTCGAGAAATAAGTTATCAAATTCGTTGCCCACGTATTATGCCATTAATTCTTAAGTTAACACGACACTTATAATGTTAACTTGTCGGCAAGGTCCCATACACCACATGCATACTCAAGGTAAGGCTTATACTAACAAAAGGGCAAGTTGTAGGAATAACAGGAATGATTATTATTATTATTATTACATTGTACCTAATCTATAGAATATTCACAAATGTACGTTCGACGCCAACAGTAACTCTGGAAATGGCTATAATTATAAATTGTTTATTCGTAAAACAATTATTATGTCAATAAGATAATGTTTCTATTACCTTTTACATTTAATTTTCATCATCTTCTACATCTACATTAGTACCCTGCAAGCCGCCTTTCGGCGTGTGGCAGGGGGTGAAATCTTCTAAGTATTAAAATGTATGACTGCTCTCTTATGTTACTGATGTAATTTTGTCTTCGCTATAATTTTTCGTTTATTTGGTCTTATTTTTCTTATTGTACTTTCAGCACTTTTGTTTGTTTTCTCTTGTCATGAGCGCCTTTAGTTGCATTAATTTTTAATTTTATTTCTGACGTGTAATTCTATTTTGTTCATATCCGTCCTGTCGACAGACAGGTTACAAAGTCCATAAAGAAAACAGAATAAGATAATAATAATCATAAATAATAAACATATGATTAAATAGTTTGTCTTTAGGAGATCTTAACGAAGTATGACATAAATCTTATAAGCCAAAAAGAAATATAGGATGCGAGATGTAAAGAGAGAAGATGCGACGAAATCAAAAGATTTGATTTGATATAGATTTTTGAAGAGCGAAGGAAGTCAGAGGCGAATGGAAGAAAAAGAAAGAGGGGCATGGAGATGAGATTTGCAGGTGATGAAAGAGCCTCGAATAAAAAAAAACTTAATCGGAAACTTGGAATTGGTTTCCTCCGATCTCATCTAAAAAGAAATCCAGGGACACCTTAACTGGATTGTGTCCTTAAACGCATATACTTCCTTTTCCGATATCAGTCAAATTTAAATCACAGATATTAATTCCGATCAAAGCAGGGATTGATCCCTTTAAATAATTCAAACTACGAATGAGATAAATTTTGAATATTTCTAAGATATACTCGAAAGAAACATCCTCCAAGAGTGAGGAATAATGCCTGCATAATATGCATTCTGGATTTGGATATGGAACGTGCAAACTTTGCTGATCAAATAATATGGGATTAAAATATCAAATCAAATAGAGTAATAATTATAAAGTTAATCGTAATTAATTTAGTGAAGATAATATAAAATGAAAAATATAAATCCTTATTAAATCCTTCACTAAAACAGATATTTGTGTATATTAGTAGAATATATCTATTTATTACGTTTTCCCTGATTTACGGCTGATGAAATTTCATGCCAAACATAGATTTCCATGCTTATTTCAGAGAGGATGGCAAACAGCTACAGAGATCCAACTTCGACAAAGGAAATGAGCAGTACGTATCTTGCTATATTCCCAGTTCAAGGATGTAGAAAATGGCGACTTTTCTGATAAATCCTTTAAATAGATGTATTTTCCTTTTAAAATTACCTTCGCAAATCAAGTTTCAAAACCAAACCCATCACTGATGGTGAAATATATTCACAAATTAGCAGAGATCCTTTAACAAACTCACAGAAAAGGTAGCTTGGAGGACATTGCGGTAACAGACAGGAAAGAGTCCATCTGGTCTTTAGCCGATAGAAAATCTCATTAGCGTCCGATTAAATCCCATTGACATACCCCCCTAGAAAGCTAGCGGAACAGTCGAAATACGGCATCCGGAAAACTCCCCTAAAGGTAACACTGTCATTAACCTTCTTCGTCTAATTAGAGACCTATATGAAACATCGCACTGTCTCGTGAAACCTTTATATATACGTACATATTACTAGGGAATTCGTAACTTCCAACTCGTGGAATTCAGTGCGAGTGCAAAAGGAACGAACGAATAATATTAGGCACCGGATTAAAATTAGCCCTCTCCCTCGGTGCACACCGAAGATAAAAGAACGAGAGACTCACGCATAATAGAACACGGCGTCAAAGTTGCGCCTCCGCGGGGAAGAAACGTGCACTGGGCTATACACTCGTATAATTCACCGCAACTTCCTTCCGACGACTTCCATACGCCACGAACCCGGGCGGAGTGCAAAAACATTCGGTCAGCGTATAAAAGGGTTACCTCTCGAAAACAAAAGCGCGCACTTCCGTCTCCGCCGTCCGCGAGAAAATTAGTAGCCCCGTTTTTATTAATAATTTCGCGGAGAAAATAAACTCGAATAATAAACCTCCGTGAGAATATGAATAAAACACGCTGCTTTACGGCCGTGACGGGATACGGGAGCAACAGAGAGACGTAAAAAAGGGGGGGCGACGATGAAGGAAAATCACGTTTGAGAAAAACGGAAAAATAGGAAGGAGGAAATAATTACGTGCGTAAAGGTGCCCTCACAAAGGAAACGTAAAAACGAGATAGTTGCGAGCGCCGTGACTTCTTGATTAAAAAGGAGTGTAAAAGGGACGCGAGGTGAAAGAACTTGGAAACAAAAAAAGAAGTGAAGCGAGTGCACCGCGGCAAAGGTTCTGAGCGCGAAAACTAACGCAAAGGCGATCATAAAGCTGAAAAAATACAACGCAACACTTCGCTTCGTTTTCTGGACCGACGAGCCAGCGCGGCGGGAATCTTTTTACGAGAGCAGGAGGAAAAAACGGTCCGCGGCCTTTGAATAATCCATCGGGTAAAAATCTATCGGGCGCGGAGGAGAATTTCATCAAGTGAAGCTTTATATGCGTTCTGTAAAGTAATAGACGATTATTTTTCCCGTCAAATAAAAGAAAGGTGATGCATGGGGGATATAAACCGAAGCAAAAAAAAGGCGACGGACTTTGCTCCTGAGATTGGAAAATGAAAAGCAGAGATGATGACGAGGCAATTTTCCTTTCTCTGATATCTCCTTGAAATCAGATATTGGTACCGATGATCTTCTAATCATTCATGAAAAAGTTTACGAAAGCAATCATGCGCGATTTGAACTCGGCTGTCACAAATTTATTCTTATATCACCAATTTATTAAACGCATTCAATATTCAAGTAATTCTATTTTTAGCCAACATGTCAAATTTTCATGCTAATTTGTGTATTTTAACAATAAAATAAATAAATAAAGTGCGAGAACATTCTTAAATTTATTATAAGTAAATGCATTTCTTAAATACGTAAATGTATTCCTTTTGTTAAATAAATACAAATCTACTTCTTATTAAAATATAACTCTATTTCTTATACTTGGAACATGGAAACAACGCAATGAATCCAATTCCACAATAAGAATAATAGGATAAAAATTCGTCTTCTTTATTTCTTAACGTTTTCTTATAGATCTTAATGGACAAATTTCAACAATGGAGGTAAAAACTATTTCAATAATATTTCACATAAATTTCTCCTTTAAGCTCGCTTTGGAATATGGAACGTATAAAAACGTTAGAATTTGATCCTTTCTGTCTGAAGTCTAAAGCGAAGTATCGGTGTATCTTAATTCACAATCTCTGGATCCATACGCATCTCTTTCCGCTTACACATCACTTCCTTTCGTCCCAGCTTCCATTTCCCTCTTTAGATGCAGTTCCTGATGGAAAAATCAGCGTGACCCGAATCCCTGCTCTTAATGGCTCTTAATAAAGCAAGATTGAAAACCGTACACAATTTGACGGCTTCCAATATGGGATCTCGGACATTACTTCCGTTCGTACCAAATTAATCGGCTCTGCCCGCTCCCACGTCCAAGGCAAACTATCGCTTCTTCTCCCAGCGAAGGTGATTACTTTTTCAAAAGTCGTTGATTCAGAGCCGGATGTTGCGACGAAGATGCAACTTCCGAAAAGATCGGCCCGACGCTTTGTTCTAATTAGCACAAGGTCAATCAACGTGTCAGGAGTTACGAAGGTGAAAAACTGCTAGAGATAAATAGGAAAGTGAGGGGAGGTAACTCCTAAAGATCACGTCGAATCTCTGGTGTGGAATCATTAGAAGATTATTTGGGATCTGCACGCCGTCCACAAATGAGAGAGTGAATCGTACAAGGAAAAATGAGATCGGTGGAAACGAGGACATCGATTTCCTTGAAAATTTTATTTTCATTAAAGTTCCCATTTACCATAGAAGGAGATCTCCTTTACTTCAAAGAAGGTATCATTTAACATTTAAAGGTAGTTAGAAGGGTGTTAGACATCACTGATTAAATAAAATAATACTTGCTGATTTTAACTTAAACTGAGGGACATTTATTATACTGGACGCTTCCTGCAACCACATGTTTTGACACTCGCCTTGGACGAGATTTAAAAATGAATCAACAATTAAATTAAGATCCCAAATTAATATTCTCAACTTAGTTTCTGAAGACTAACTGTAAGTATTATGTATCCTGAGTGACATGCATAGTGAATGAATGTATAAAAATTATCGTTTCTACAGTGTCTCTCAATATTTATTACCTACAATCTCTTGTGGGTTTTACCTTGCCGAGAGTGATTTCTTTGACATAATGTTTTCAATTACGGTGCTTTCTTGTGATAAAATTTACAAGATTTGTATGTTTTCTATTATCATCCTAAATATTTATTTAAGAATTACCCGTCGCGATTAGGTCGTGGGACTCGGTGGCAATGGTTGAGGGGGTGCAAAAACAATGTACTAACTGTCCGGCATTCGCCCAAAGACGGGAGGAAAACCCCTCCAAAACCCTCCCTTATTGCGTATTCTTAATCGAATTAAGAGACTAAGTGGCCAAGCTTTAACCAAATACGGTTCATTGAAGTATCGATATTTCAAATCTAATCCCAGATATACTATCTTTCACAGAAATAAGAAGGGTCACCAGAGAGCGATGTGAGTAACGTGCTCGAATTCGGTGAAGGCGGGTACGAGTTCGATTCCCGGTCGGGGTTCACGCACGAAATGACCTGGTGTCGAAGGACTTGATTAGGTTGATGGGACTGTCGCTATCTGTCGAAGCACTTTTTAAAAAATTACTACTTACGATTACCAGAAATTAGAAGTGATACACGAAGCCTAATTTAGAGGTGGCCAGCTTATTACTGTTCATGCGTCAATTACTTCGTTTTTGGTTCTAGATACACCACACAAACTATTATCATGCGCCATATACAAAAAATGCTCTCTATTGAATTCATTAGTAGGTTTTTATGTGTGTAAGTATGAGTTACGTGTGAATACACATAAAATGCGTAAGATATTTACTTTTAGTTTTCTCTGACTTCAAGGCGCCACTTAATCATATACTACGCCACATTTGTCCGATGCTCCATAGGTTGGCCATTTCTGGCCTAGTTTCTTCAACATAGTTAACTTAATTGCTACTGATTTTTCAGAGCTTACGTTCACCACCCTAATGATGCAGGTCACCTACTTTCAGTCCAGTATGGAACTAATGCCACACATTAAAACCTTCTCATCCAGCCGAAGTTTTTCGCGAAATATTAAGGTCCTTTTAAATTACAAAACAGGGCCCCCGGTAACGCATAAATAAAAATCACTCGGTTCCAGAAAATTGCACGCGCCTGAGGATATTCCACGCAGCAATCTCTCAAAAACATTTACGACCTGCCGATGGAGCTGTCGGAGCTTCCCCGATGTGAGAAAGAGCGTAGTAGCGAAGATAGTTTTCCCTTCGTCTCAATCAACCCCTCCCTCTTTCTTTCGCCTTACCTAGCAGCTAGCTATTTAAATCCCGGCGGGTGGTAGACCTGGATAGAGCAAAATGGGGAAGAGGATGGGAAACGGGGGCGGGGGAGAGCAAGGGTTTTCCCGGACACGCGATTTGCGATGGGCTAAAAATAGACAGGCCTCCGACTCGGAGCTGATCTCCTTTCGAAATTGAAGGAGAGTTTTGGGGGACCGGCTGAGTGGATGGATGGTGATTTTTAGGGTGACCCCGGTGTGGATGGAGTGGGGGAAATCTCACGGCCCATTCCCACCTTTCAAAAGACGATGTAAACGAAAATTGGCGACTGGGCTACGGTACCCTGGGAGATCGGCATTGAAATTGGCCACCGCCGGGGGGCGGAAGCTGGGGATGGGTAAAAATCGGGAGGGCGCAGGATTGGAAAGAGTGATGAGAGAAAGACTATTTTGGAATGAGGGAAGAAGTCGTCCCCTCGTAGCGTGGCTCATCACAAGGGATGGAGTCCAATCGAAATCGGTTCGGCGTAACGAATTCCTCGCATTAACCGAGATCGATTCCGTAAATAAACAGGGCTGAGTTTGCGAGGAAAATGAGTTAAGCAATCGGTCATTCGCGACGCAGAGGCGAGACATTGGAAATAGACGTGGATTATCCGCTGGAAATCCCACGTATCCTCGAGGCGTATTTTGAGGTTTACGAGAGCGTGAACGGTACTGTTACGATCCGGTCTCTCCCGTAGATCGAAAATTATCGTAGGTTTTCATGTCTTCTCGCACGTAATTGAACGGCAAGGCTTCCAATTTCTGTTGCGAGTTTTTCTGGCCAGTTTCAGATGGGAGGGAATTCGATGATACCCACCGATGTCATCTCCGTGTTCCGAGGGATTTTATTGAGCAAGTCAACAAAATGAAGGTATTTAATGATAGCTGAATGGGTCGTAAAATGATTTTAAATTTAATTTTCGAAATATGCAACAAGTTCTAAAATATAAGCTGATTCCTCGCGGAAATCTTAAGGTTCCGGGCAAGAATGATATGTTACTTAATTGGAAGAATAGACTGATGAGATGAATTGTATCAACAGCATACCGTAACGCATAGATATCAAATATCTACTTGCATATGCAAACACGCTTACGAAACCGGGCGCACACAAAATAATCCATGGAAAAGTTATAACTGTAAATAATTTCACTCCACAAGGTAACTTCTGCCAGTCGATTATATAATATAACCAATGTTAAACTGCCAAATATTTTAAATCGTACCCAAAGACTTACATCCCTCTCCTACTAACATTTTTTTACACGCATAATATGGATTAAGATGAATCCGTTCTTTACGCCCCTCTTGACCAGTGTGAAAATTTGTGGAAAACCGAGCGTAAGTTACCAAAAGATGCTTCAATTTTCGCACAAAGTACATACAATAGGGGAATGGAAATCCATCCTTCCGTTTGCAATGTATTTACACAAGCATTACCATTTAGATGAGAAAATTAAATCTCTAAGAGCTCGGTAAATGATACCATGCATTGCTATTTGTAATCGATGTCTACTTTGATGAGTTTTCCCTCTTCTCTATTGTTTGGCAGCATCCGCAGATAATAGAATTGGTTAATTTCATCCTTCACGTTTAACGATGCAAACAAATGAGAAATTAAAGACGGTTAATTATCAGATTACTGGTTGGATGTAATTGATATCTCACTGAAATTAAACGTAGGTGAAACCTAATTAAGGCGAACGAAATTACGGCCGCAATTCAAGCCGACCAGTTGCAATGTGGGAACGGCAGATTGCTGTCAAATTTTCCATTCTTCCGAACAATAACGAAAATTCCATCGGTTGCCTAGGGCCCTACGCATTGAGCTATTTCAATCACCGGACATTTTGGTCAGTCCAATTCTGAAATTCACTTCCAAAACATCAGCCGTCTATGGAAAGGAGTAACGTGATTCTTCAACTGAAAGCTGACGAAAAAGTAGTTGTGATTGGTTACGTTTTTTTCCTCTTAGATGTGCGTCACTGCAATTCATTGGAATCTGCTCGATAGTAGATTGCGGTTTTCATTCCAATTAAGAAATACATCGTGTGCACAATGTGCTTTAACGCTGATTAACATGTTAACATGAAGGTTTTTTGGGGACAGATGTAAATTTTGGTAAAAGTGCACCTAGAGAATAAGGTTATTTTTCAAGGTGGTGTGATAGATATTAAGTTCTTATACCACCCCAAGAGATGGGTGATTGAAAATTCAGAAGGCATTATTTCGAGGGATAAATTTAGAGGAAACATAAGAATTTGGACAGCTGAATTTCTGCTCACGTAGGAGTAGTATTTCACTTGTTATTTATTAAAACATCCAAATAAAGAGTAAAGGAGACTGTTTTGTACAACAAATCATTACTGGTTTATGAATTAATAGAGTTTTCTTTTTTTCACTCGCTATTATTATCATTTTAATACCTACATGCGGTTTCACATAACTAATTCCAAAAATTAATTGTCTTGATAGTTTTTCACTAATATCAATAAGAGCGATTGAATTTGCTGCATCATACGGGCAAAGATTGTTTTGTTAATTCATACATTTAGCTAATACTGTTCTTTAGCGAGAAACTCTAAATTTTCTCCAAAATCGCTTCCCAAATAACAAAATAACTCTCCTTAGATCCCTACTATAGACCTCATTTGCTCATCTGCAACCCTAAAGCGAAGAAATAGGAATTTTATCTTTAATTGTCGCGTAAACTGAATTTTTTATCCGGAGCCTCAGTTAAAAAAGACTGCAAATAACACATACTGTGCTAGTAAATCCGGTTGGAAAGTTAAAGAAAGATTTCCTTTACCAGAATCGATTTAAATGGAAATTCAACTAAATTACGTTCGTAATTTCCTAATTTAGAGTTGGGTGAACAATTTTTTTGAGAAGCTTCGAGAGATATAGCCTTAAATATCTAGCAATCATATAACTCCACACGTTAGAAGTTCATGCAAATATACAATAGTAACGTTGAATTGCTTCGAAGACTAAGTTTCGCAAATATGAGCTCCATAGTTGCCAGTTTAGTGATTTTGTCGAAAAATACAGCGACTTTTCCCTTCTTTTAGCGACATATCGTACTCTATGGAGCATAAGGTCATAATACATCAACCTCTATCTACCTACTCTTAACATATTAAACTTAATATGAACTAAATGGATTTGTCTTTAATGGATGTAAGACACATTATTCATACTATAAATTGAATTTGTGTAATTTCTGAACTGACACTGCATTTATGGACGCGAACTCTCGGTTCTTCGGTAAAAATCAGATTCGACGTCTTAGGAAAATAAAGTCAAAAATATTATTAACCTTTACATTTCACAATTTTATAGGAAAATATTAAAAATCACTGTGATAAAGTTATAAGAACAAAAAAGAGCAGGGAGTTTTATTTTTTACGTATAAATATTCCATTATCTCGGTAATATCTTAAGTAAGCAAAATTTTGCCTTGATAACGGACATGGAATTCTGAATGAGACAGTATCCGCCTTACATTCTTCCAACATTCCCGGCGTCATAAGTAAGAAGAGGAAGCAACAGGCTCTAAACTTAGAAGCTGCAAAAAAAGAAGCACAGACGGCATACGAAATTCTCATTAGAATTAATTTCTTCAGCGTTTATATTTAGACTAATGAAAGAAACACCGCGTGCAATCAACCTCAGCTTCCCAACGAGCTCCTTACGCTTAATCAGGTACTTTACGTGACCACAAGAATTACCACCGTCTCACACAAGACTACTCTTAAAAAACTGCCTAATCTCGCAAATTTTCCGAGACTTCGCCCTCGGCTTCCACCCACAAACGTCTTCCTTCAGTGTCGACTCCGGAGGAAGTTACCTCTTGCTAGGGAATAATTAATGGAGACGCGACGACAGTAATGCAATGAAAAGTTCCCCCGGCTGCGTCCAGACTAATCGCGGACGCGTCCAAGTTTTTTTCCCCTCCTCGGCCATTACGCGCAATGGGTTCGGGGAGGAAACTTTCCCCCTTTACATTGCCTCGAATACATCCCTCCCCTTTGTCTCCCGGATATTCTCCCCGCGAGGAAACTTGCCCAGATCGACTCCCCCCTCATAACCCACGAGCTCTTACGAGAAATGGAAGAACACCTTTCCAGGGTGTCTTCCAAGGGGCGCCATTAGAACTTGGGTAGGGGATGGATGGAAAATTAGAAAGGACGCATCTCCAGGGAGTCGGCAACTTGCCGAGCGTAGGCCGCCACCCGTGGTAGTCCTCGAAAACACGGACCTTTGAGGGCAAAAAACTAGGCGCTATGAAATGGATGGGGAGGGCGAGGGGAGGGTTCGCACGGGTCCATGTACATCGGTGGACATAGATGTGAGACACGGATTCCGGAGGACGGTGATGGGATGAGGGAAGGATGCAATGAGAAGAGCTGCATCCTCATTGTCGCTTCACAAACGCCTCTACGAGCGTGAGATAGTGCGCCATCAGCAGCGGAGAAGGCCATCATCACTAACGTCGCCCACGACTTAATCCCGGCAGTAGTTTATCACGGCGAGGATGGGGTGGTGGAGTAAAAAAAGGCGTTGTGTCCTAATTAAAGATATCTCCCGCTCAAATAGGCCTAGTGCCGAGGGATTGAGGTGTGCGTGGGGGGATTGGGGTTGAATAATGGGGGATGTTGAAGGTAGGCAATGAGAGACTAGGAATTGAGTATGAAGCAGATAAAGTAGGAGGAATAAATAGATGAGAAACAATGGACTTCGTATTTTCCACGCAACTTTATTAACCGACCGGTTTCGGCCTTCCGGCCATCATCAGGACAGATCGGGACGTAAAACTGTCTGGAAAATACGAAGTCTATTGCTTCTCATTTATTAAACGGCGTTCCACGAAGTAAGGTCGAATCAAATTGATTATAAGCAGGAGGAAATTAGAAGAGATGATCGAAAAATGGTAGGAGCAAAAACACACGATGTTGTGAAATAATGCTGGATTATGGCAATTTAGATCCATAAAGAAATGCGTTGGAAGACAGGAGAATACACTTATAATAAATTTGCTTTATAACATATTCTTCCCGCTGTAAATTATATCTGAGTATATCGTGAGAATCGATAGTCTACGTTGAACTTTCAGAGAAGAAGGGGCGGATTTATAATTGTAATCACTGTGCCAATAAATTCACAATGATATATTGCTCTGGTTTCTCGCTTTAACGAAGAATTTAATATTTGTTAAGTAATTTTACATGGTACGATATGTTCATAGAATATATTACATAAATTATGTCACTACGTAATGTAAAGTAGTCTATCCATCACTCATTCTAACTTATAGAAATATTATGTGTATTTAATTCAAAACTTGTTTATTCTTGCCGTAGTGAAAGGACTGAGGTTTCTATGGGATGCCTAATTGTGTAACTTATGGAAGAATTCCAATTTTACTCTCATAATTAAAAGTTGGGGCCTCAACCGGATTTAGGGAACCCTAGACCCCGAGTTTGGGTCCCGGCAAATCAGATTTTTCTAGCTAGAGAGTGCTTGTGTATTATCATCTATTGCTACTGTTCACGCTACTCTTGTAATTGTAAAATAGGTGGATATTTGTGAAGACACCAAAAAAGTAAAAAGATGGGTAATTTGTAGTGACACCGGCACCGGCTGCATTAAAAACTCATTACATAAATAAATTTACGGTAATACGTCCTCAGAAGAGGTAGCCGATATTATGAGTCCTCTCAATCAAATACGTCAATCAGATACTGTGATAGTAATCAGGAATATACTAGGAGGACCCGCTTCCACAAATCACAAATCATTTCGAAAGGCCGCCAGTGGTTTATATGAGCAAATGTCGAGAAGTGTAACAACAAGAAAAATGGTACGTCTGTGATGCATGACTACCAATTTCAATTATGGAAATAACCAGTAATTAAAGTATTACATTAGTAGATTTACGTCAACAACATTGCCTGAGATTCTAGTATATTCGGCTATTAAAGGAGTAAATATTAATAAATAATAAAACTAATACTATTTGACGTTATTTTTATTCTAGCATATCTAAGAATTTTATTTTCCCAAAAAGAAATAACGAAAACTTTAACTCGGGAGAATTATCGCTCATGGTTAAATCTCCTCCACACTCAGAAAATAGGTATGTTTTGTTTCAATAACCTAGTTCCAGAGCTAACCCTCGGAAATTAGTTACCAAAGGTCTAACACATTTGCATTTTAAGTATTTACCGACCTTAATTAGTATTTTTATAATTCTGGGGATGCATTTATGACACCAGAACATTTTAACTCTAGAACAATTTTACGCAATAACTAACTGTATTCCGCATTTAGTCCCGGGAATTTAGGTCTGCAAAAATATAAATCCGAAGAATATTCAGAGAGGGAATTCATGTATATCAGTAAAGTTATACAAATAATTAATAAACTGCACGTTCCGCTAGTTCATCTCTCTTGGGAAATAGCGAGGTGCGCTCGTTATCTGATGACGTTTGAAACGGCAGCGAGGCCCGTGTCTGCAACGCGGTGCGTCCAGTCAAACATTCGCCGCTTCCGCACGTCGGGTGATGAGAAGCCCACTGGTGGATGATATTCTGTCGAAAGACTCGCTCTTATAAATAGGCATTTCAACCACGAGGAGTGAATGGGGAGACAAGGAACAACGGAAATTCGAGAATGCATCGGAGTGCGCTGATAATGGATATTCGAGGGTTAACGTCGTCGTTGATGCGGACATTCAAAAGCTGACGTTAGAGAGCATTTTAGAGTCATTTTCGACCAAATATCGTTCTGATTGAATGAATATTACGTCTATCAAATGGGATCTAAAATAGAGCTCGCTATTTTCACGCGGCGCTGAAAATCATGAATGATTCAAGCAGAGGTCATGACATCAGGTTCGTTATATAACAGTTTCTTTTCATATATATTCTATCATATTAGGAAGGAATTCGTGGAAAGACATTATAACTAAATGAAAATACTTCGTAGTTTATTTTCATATAAAGATAAAATTGTCGAGATTATTATCGGTGAATTAATATTTATTTTACTAACAGAGATGGTATGGCAATGTTGATTTTTATTAAACTTCTTTGTCTACTTATTACTCGTGTGATAACGAAAAATACGATTATTGATCACAGACTAGTGAATCAGATCTATAATTACAGATAGATAGCAATAAGTTAAGTTTGATAATATGAATGAGCACACCTTGTTTCATCGATCTTCAAACAGTAAACCTAAAGTTATAGAAGATATATCAATCTTAGGATTGAAAGATTAATTTTAATATCAAATATAGTTATGTAAAAAACACCTCTAACTAAACTAAAAAAAGAAACGTTCTTAATACAAATACATTAAAAAATAAAAGGGAGCGGAACATTACACCAATATTGCTTTTATATATAGATATATAGATAGATAGATGTCTGAATAATAATCACAAAAACTACATAGACTTCTTCGGTTACAGATATGCCAGATGCAGCACCAAAGTGCGGAGTGGAATCATTAATCATGAACCAGGAACGGGACATATTCTATTTTAGAAATACATTTGCCTTGTGAAGTATTTACGGAATTGAAGTCGAATTTGTTCCAAATACATTAAATTCATTTCCGTTGAATTATAACTCGGTCACAATCCAGGATCTGCGAGTTCGAAAGGAAGAAAAGGAAAAAAACATGATATAAAATAAACCCCAAGGAAAGTACAACACGGAATTGGTTGCAGATTATTTCCGGTAAATATGTAGGCCCTTCTTAACTATTCTATTCATCTCTTCTTCAGCATATATGGCTTTTCGAGTGCTGCGATACCTTTATGTGTAATGTATAAAGTGAGAAAAAAGACAGCAGTAGGGAGGAAAAAAAACCTATGCGGTGCTACAGTGGTAATGTGATTGGTTTTCGAAGAACCACTGAATTTTTCAAATCTAGAAATGTTCCTTTTGATTCTAAGACGTCAATAAATGAAAATACCTTCCACATTACAATTGTCGGAGATATTTTACCTAAACGTAGGTACAAAGAGAATCACTTTCGAAATGAACCCTTCCTACGGAATTAGGAAGCAACATATGCTGGCACTGAAGTCCATTAATAGTGGAGCTTAGAGAAAAGTTTAATAAATGGTTACCTTTGAATGCTTATAAACAAAATAATCATAATACCGCTCTGCCGTTAAGTCTTCTTTCATTATTTTTCGAATTATCCCACATAATACATCTTTTCTATCAAAATTGAATCTCTAATGTAAATTTTATTGAGTTAAATCAAACTTTTATATGCCCATTATTTGATATATCCAGATAAAAGGAAGACAATAGGTCACTTAACTCACTAAATGGCCCTTTACATCATCCCCTCTTGCGATTTGTGTGAGATTAACGAATTGTAGATGGAAAATTTTAGAGATGGCCATAACAGGCTGAAATAACATGTCTCTCTGAAATGTCTCTCTAGGGGAACTAGTTCCCATGAAAATTAGACCAGCATGATTTTAAATTCATAATGTGCTGTTTGTTGTGAGCAAGAGGTGATTCGATTTCACTTTCAACGATAACGAGATATTATTTACGAGAGATTCTCCTAAAAGTGAGGCAAAAAGCACAGGGTTATCCCGTAGATTTCGGCAACCTGCACGACAACAAGCGTTCCGAATTTGCTGTCAAAGGCATTTACGTAAAGATAAACGATGGACAGAAACATTTAAGTACATCTTATGTCTGTGTGCTTCCACTCTTAAGCATACACACGTTAGAAGTAGTTCTAAAGGTCGAACAAACCAATATAATAAACTACACAAAAGAAAATAACTACCAAGTCTATATTCTTTAAATCCCATTCTGAGCCATTTCTGAATCAGCCTTGGGAAAGTCTAGAGCGAATAGAGCGATGTATTGCTATTCTATGCTGTAATGTATACGTATTGCATCGAAACTTAATTCGGTCATTAATTTTTATGGCAATAATTGAACCTAAACAGTAGGGAACACATATGAAACAATGTAAAGAAGAAAAAACTTTCACAATTTTTATTCTTTACTAAAATTTTAATTTCTTGTCTATCATACTTACTAGAGCACGCAGAATACTGCATTAATTCATGAAAATTACGTGTCACAGCTTATCATCTACTGCAGTGTGTTTTAAACTGTGTGACAGGAGAGGTTATTAGTAAAAAATTGACGGAAGTGTGGATGCGAGAGTTTTGTCCCATTGTTGAGAATTCTGTTGGTGAGTTTTTGTAGCAGATTATATGTAGAGTGAACATTTACTCGTATAATGAATAGAACATTTTCGGATATCTACTGGTTTTTCGTTCGCTTAACATATGCTCCATCATCTTAAACTTGATAAAGGACACGAACCCAATAATCTCGCGAACGTCAAAATGTTGAGAGTGAGCATTTTTCTATGATTATAATTCCAAATTTTATAACTGACGTAAACATTTCTTTATGCTATTGTTAAATTTCGTCGGTATGCCTTCAACAAATCTCCAACCTCCACTGAGCCATGAGGTAAAATACAGACAGACAATGAACTGCAGTGATTTTAGTCTTTTCCCTTATGTTAACCGTTCCCTATTTCGTAACTGTTTGTAAAGCGAATTGCGAGAGATCTAGGAAAGATCTAGTAGTAGCAAACTGCGCAATACACTACGTACTACGCAGTTATTCGCCCTACATATCGATTACATCATAATTCAAGGTAATTAAACGAAATTTCTACAGTTAGTTCGCATTGAACGACCAACAGTTACACTAATATGGTGCGATATTACTATCAACGATTAACATGTATTTGGTCGATCCGAAGCATAAATTCTGCAGGTAAATAACCGGAATGCTTGATGATGATTTTGTTCTCATCCTATCTCACAAGGGCGTGTTTCCATACCCATCTATTACAAACTTGAATATCCTCCACTCTAGCTGAAATGCGTCACTCAGCACTGGACTATTAGTCCCTCAAATCTCAATCCTGCCACGCAAAGCAGTGGACAGGGACACGGGCAGATTAGCAGCCATTTGTCGAAGTTTACGCTCGTCATTGCCGCGAAATTATTACGACAGCTGCGGTCTGAAAAATACGCTACGTGACGCCGTGAATACTAATGTTTGCTTCCGAGTCCCATTTTTACGGGACTGTGACGCGCGTGATGCTGCCTCGAAAGAGTAGCCGCGACGTTAAAACGGACGTCAAAAAAGCAATCGTTACTAATGCGTGCAAATATGCACAGCGCTGACTAAGACGAGTGGAAAGTTGCGATTCGCATTTTTCACCCTCAAGGGCTTAATTTGGCGCAGGGGTTTGCTAAATAGAAGAGTATTTTTTCAAAATATTAGACATGATTTATTGTAAACGATAATTTAACCACATTGGTGCAGCAAATACAGTTTTTAATCACCGAAAATAAGTGCATATGCTATATCAATGTCATTTATTTGATTTACATAGTTTACCTCCATGTAAAATGCCACCAAAAAGGTATCTATTGTGACTGAATACATTTTTGAAATTTATTATGTATTTATTCTTGTTATGTATTTATCTTTATTTTTTCGACACTCCATGGCAATGGGGGAATAAGCAAGGATTGAAAGATTAATTTTAATATCAAATATAGTTATGTAAAAAACACCTCTAACTAAACTAAAAAAAGAAACGTTCTTAATACAAATACATTAAAAAATAAAAGGGAGCGGAACATTACACCAATATTGCTTTTAAATATAACTATACTTTAAATTTTGGCTATGCTTCGGCCAAATAAATTTAATACAGTGAAATGCATAAGATATTCTCGCAAGAAATTCAGATTCCACTGAGGGAAATTATCATTATTTTATTTTATTATTAGGAAAACCTTCATTTTAGTTGGCATATATTCCGTAATTTTTTTTGACATTGATAATAAGAAAGTTTATTGACAGTTGACAGTATAAACATTGCAATATTAAAACAAGTCTCAATTCGGTCCACCTGAGCCAAATTGGATCATCAGGAGGTGCCTGGGTTTACACACATTACATTATCATGAAATACACTTGAAATGTCATATAAATGTGCTATTATACGTAAATATTAATAGTAAAAATAAATAATTACTACCAAATTGACATTATATTTACACTTCAATGTAAAAAACGCGGGTATCGCTGCCCTTTTCGTGAACCCAATGGAATAACAATGTTTGAGACCTTGTCCAATATTGCCAAAGATGCAAAACATCACCTCTATTTAGATTTAATCAATAAGGTTCTAAGAATTCACGTAAGAGCGTGTGTATTAAATCAATGCAATTTGAGAGTGATGTTTCTTTATAATCCGTCACGTCTTTCATACTCCGAATCACTGCAGCTAATATTGCAGTTGGCTTTGATATTAGTATCCCAAAATTACCACTAGTCGATATAACTTTTAAAAGATACCTTTGGATGAGACTGAGAGCAAGGATAGCGAAAATTGAAGCAAGTACACATAATTCTTTTCATCCTCTTGAGGAATATCCACACATACTGTGTGTCTAACCTCAATACATACGCGATGCGAGCCATCTACGCTCCGAGCAAATTTTTTATCGCCAGGAGCCTTAAAAACGCCACGAAGACGAATGGTGCTCGCAGAAATCAGATGTACACACCTCGGAAAAGTGGGGAGGAGAGGATGAAGCATGGGATGCTGGACCAGAAATATGGAACGGGGGGGGGATGATGAATCGGAGAAGGGAGTGTTATCATCCTTCAAGGGCATAAATGCGGAAAATTGGTAGAATTCCTTTGTATACAGCAAAGTGGAGCCAGTGACAACTCTGGAGAGATGGAGTGGGGGCATTGAGGGGATGAAAAGAAGTTTTCCATGGGCCAGGGAATGAAAGCCAGGCGTGAGAAAAGATGAGATCACGGAAGTGTTAGTGGAAGGGAAAGGTAGGAGGGGGCGAAGAGGGAGGGAGAGAGTGATAGGGAAATGAAAGTGCAAATAAGGAAATGAGAAGACGTTCGCAGATGCGAAAGGAATAGAAAGATAAGAAAATGGGGGAGTATTCTTCCATTTAGTATTTCTCGTTCGACGTAACCAGAATGTTACGGTGATAAGAACTCATTTCGAATGGAATACGTGGCGGAGGGGGAATAAAAACGCTGCCGATACAAAGGAGAAATTCGAGACTTTGGGAGGTGTTAGTAGAAATGTATTTCAGGGCGGAGGAAAAGGAAGAGCTCGTCGAATACTTGCGTCGAGGAAGAATATTTTGAAAGGAGAAATCTGAATGGATCGAGGGATACTGGGGCATAATAATCCGAAGGGGAATTATGGGAGAAGAAGAAAGGATTCAATCTAAAGGTTGGCCCACGAAAAGTTTGAATGATGGAAGGAAATCATCCCCACGGAAAAGAAATTCTTCTGATAACAAGAATTTTATTCCAAAGGATAAGAAGAGGAGGAAGATTATTTGAATGAATCTTTACGAAAGTGGTGCATCTGTGGAGTGGAATACTCGATGATCTAATAATATTTACGCACTAGACACAATTTAAAAATTTTAGGAAATCGTCCTTTTCCTAAATAACGGTGTTCAAATGTAAGGGTTTAGAAAATCACGTCGATACGGAAATGGAGCTAGTTCCGGAAATGGGGAGCGGGAGCCATCTCTCGAGAGAGTAACGGCACTAAATACAGGGAAGTAATACTTTCATAATCGCTCTATGGCAGCGAATTCACAGGTTCTTTGGTACCCAGGGCCTAGGTGGGACATCTCCCGAGATTTTCCGAGAATCGCTTACGAGGAAAATAAATAATTGAAATAGGATGCTGTACTAAACCTCAGATAAAAGGAACTCTTGTTTGCGTATCAATGTATGGTCAGATTTACTCGCAGTAAAAGAAATATACATCAGTATACTTACAAATATTTCTTTTATATGAGTGACGTTAAGAATAATCCGTAAACTCCGTAAAGGTTAGGTTAGGAAATGTTACTCGGTAGTAGAACTTATAGACAAATCAGTTTCAATGAATTTAAAATCAAAGGTCAGAATTGCTGCTATCACTAATCACTGGCATAAACTAAGAAATTTTCAGAGAATATTTAGACATAAATAATAATTAACGCAAAAGGTTACAAGGCTGATTACAATTTGTGACTAATTTCAATAACATATTCTTTAGCAACCTTTTACGAAGCTTAACTACAATTTATTCGACGCAATAGTTCAAGCATAACCGCGTCCGTGTAAATATGGTGGTGTGATAAGTATGTACAGCGAATAGAAGAAAATAATTACTTTCTCGTTATGTTTCGGTTACAGGCAGTAAAAGTTTCAAACACAAGTTCAGCAATAATTTTAGAAACATAAAATACAGCATCAATAGTGTGTTTCATATTATCACAAATAATAACGATTTTAAAAAATAATCCAGTAACTAGAGAAAATTTTCAAAGTTCTCTATATCTGTGAAATTAAATTCAAAGCAATTAAATGCGGAAAGAGTAAAAATACCTCATTGACAACTTTATTTGTACTTTTATGCGAAACAAGCTCTTGTTTCAATGAGAATAATAAAGGACACAACTTTAAAGCTGATTCCTTTATTCTCATCGTCATGAAAACCTACCACGAAGTCAAGCCGGAAGGAATTGATAGTAAAGCTCTGGTTTATATACAGCATCACCAAGTACTGAGAGAAACGATCATGCTAGCCGTTAGTTTATCCGTTTTCTGATTTTCATCTTAAAGAAGGTATTCCAGGTAATCACGTTAGTGATAAAGTAGTAAAGGGATATTAGTATATAGTAGTAAAGTGATAGAGTAGTAAACATGTAGTATTTTGATTGTAACCTTAACTCATTTTCAAAATGCACTCTTTCATCTTCAAGATGGCATAAGAGATACGTTAAATCAATCACTCACATTGACTCGAAGCGAAGGTCTTAGGCGGTCAAAAAAACTCCCGCTCCGAGAACACCAAACCTCGTAACGTAAGACCCTTTCCTCACGACATAGAAATCACCGGTGTGAGCCGCGAGGAAGTCAAGCAATATTCCTGCGGCAAAACTTACTCCACAGCGAAAAGGAAACATGCTTTCTTTTCCTTTTTTCTTAAAGCTTCTCCTCTGTAGTCAAAGGACACCATTTCTCAGCACCTCCCCCACTCCGAACAGTGGTTTTGCGAGGTTTTGTCCGAAGGAGGATTATAGGTAAGGGCGCAGGGTTTTACTCATGGGGTCGGAAGAGTCGAGGCTTATGAAAGGGAGCAAAAGATGATGGAAGGAAGGGCAAGGGAGGGGAGGAAAGAGAAATGAGGGAGGATGCTGTAAGGAAGGGAAGGGGGATACGGAGTGCGGAGATAAGCGACTATTTTGTACTAAACTTAGACTAGGACTAATTTCAGTATCATTGCTGTTACTGTTATTATCAGAAAAGTAAGGTACGGACAACTAATTTTATCGCAATATTTAATAAATTTAGCATTACAAGAATTAAATTTAACATTAAATCTTGATATAATCACAGAAAAAAAAACCTTATTAAGTTTAACGCATGAATAGTTCGCAGTGACGGACTTGGTCAATTTTTATGGCAGCAGCCACGGGAGTGGAAGATTCGGGTTCGAGTCCAAAATTGGTAAGGATTTTTCCCTTCCGTTTCTCCTTTGAGTTATTCCGGGTGCATGTCTTACTACCCTAAGTTACCTGATATCCTTGCCTCCTCATTAGTTCAATTAATAAGCAATGTTTCGCATTATGTTCGACTTTATTCGTATTTCTCAATTGGTCTCAGCGTATCGGAATACCATTAAAATAACGAAGCCCCGAAAAATGCGGCTACCTTTTGCGGTTCAAGATAAAATGTACTTGCATTTTCGGTTGGCGTTTCTTTTCCATAGCAATGGTATTAGAGATTTAAATTTGATTTCATTGAAATACTCTTCTTCTATTATTATCCATTTCTCGATATCGGATGCCGCAGTCTTAATACATAATCCTTAATCACCCTGATTAAAATGATAGCCTCTATCAATATCGATTAATTTACATGATCTTGTTTTAAAAGAAACCCACTTAGTATTTTCCACAATGCTTTTATTCACGCGACCGGTTTCGCTTCCGCGGAAGCATCATCACCTGATCAGCGGTCGCGTGAAGAAAAGTATTGTGGAAAATACTAAGTGTGCTTCTATTAAGGGCTTTCCACAAAGTTACTCCTTCCCATATCGATTCCATACTCTTTTTTTAATTGTTATAAACTGTCTATAAAAGTGGAAAATGCCATTACTCATTGCAAAAGGAAACATCTATAAATGCTCTCTGCCAAAGCAAAATATATTATCAAAATAAAGTTAGAAGGTAAAACATTTTTGCTATAAATAATTGAAAATTTTCAATACTCTTTTTTATTAATTTCATTTAAATGATTTTTGATTTGTTAAAATTCAAAAGTATTTGCTTGTATAAACTTGATCCAAATAAAGCACAGCTTTGCGACGGTCAAATTTTTAATTCCTCAAAAATTGTATAAAAGCACTCTTAAATCTTATCCTAATGAGGCAAACATATATATCAGTAGAAAACAGATGGAGTGGGCACATCAAGCGTAAAGAATTTTGAAAATTCTCACAAAAACAATAATGAACAGAAGTAAATAGGAAATCGATAATAACTTCTGGGAACAGTTAAGGCCCATCATAATGCATAAGAAACAAGAAAAGAAAATTATTTTTCGTAAACATTAAGGGAAGAGAATTGGAGAATGAAAAGGAAAACAAGGAAAGATGATACAGGCAGGGGGAGTCGGTGCGAAGGAGGGGAAGGAAAGGAAAGGACCCGGGAATAGAAGAAACTGGAAGGAGGAAAACGGAAAAAATGATGGAAAAGATAGAAGAGCACGGGGAAAGGGAGACAAGGGAAAGGAATGGGGAAGGACCCGGGAGGCAGGTGGCTCTACAAGGATCACAGGAGGTCAGAGAGGGGGCTCCTGCAGGTAAGAAGCGAGGGCCTAAAAGAACGACGAAAGAAAGGCCTTTAGAGTGCGGTAATAGGGAGAACTCGGAGGGAGCAGAAAGAGGGTAAATGGCGAGTTGTGGTGCAACGGGTGCTGAAAGCATAGCGGACGAAAGAGGCTCTTGACCCGCCAATTTCACGAGCGGTTTGGCGATTTTCTATTTTCCACCCTCGCCCAACCGCTTCTTCATCATTCCATCCACCCGCCCACCGGGTCCCCTTCCTGCGGGAATCTCTCGCTTTGCGACTAAAATCTCCCCCTTGCGTCCCCCAATCCACTCCACCTCCCAATCCCATCTAAGCCCCCCTCGTTCCAAGGAAATGGGAGCGGTGGAGGGAAATATAAGGGAGAGTATCTGGAACCACCGCTTACTACGGGCTACACGCAACAGCAACGCCTAAAAACAGAGGAAGATAGGATTGGTGGAGGGAAGGAATAGATAGAAAACAGGGCGAAACGTGGTCGTGAGGGGCGAATTGAAAACTACTCGCTTCCTTTTATTTGTTGTCTGACTGTTTTCGTCGGGGCGTTCAAATCCTTTTCCGTTACGAGGCGGAATGTTGGGATGCGGGACGTTTTCTAGTTTTTTTCTGATTGAAGATTGGAGTTGCGAAAGGTACGCTAAGATAGCCTTACCACGGCCGAAACATTTATAGTATAATGGTTTACATTAGGGTTGCGAAAGTGGTGGATACCTACACCCTATAGTTTCCTTCTGACAGGAAGTCAATGAAATATTTATGGTCGTTAAAATTTTAAAAATAAAGAGGGTTGGTGAATGAGGTGGCTAATGTTGAGGAGATATGGAATATTTTAAAACGTGTTATAGAAATGTACGTACATACTAAAATGTTTAAGGAAAACTCGGGTCCGGCATATTCTAATGCTGGAAATTGGTTACCAAAGTGTAAATGAAGAGCTTTGTAGAGAAGGACATATAACTTTCAAAACTAAATTAAATACAAGGAGGTGACGTTCCTGTAGAATAATAAAAAGAAAGAAGCGGAAAATAAGTTCTCAGAAAATTTAATCACAAAAAAGAGAAAGATTGTTTATATATATATA